>QODF01000173.1:919529-946055 GCA_024372805.1 Oostethus manadensis
AAAACTTTATCACTTAAAAGGGAGGATTTCATTCACAGTTGCGGTCCGATTTTGCATGAACTCACAAAACAACTATCACAAACTTGTATGGCGCCCTCCAAAGCCTTAAGCACGAATACAGTCAACACCACATAATAATAAATCCCTGCTGGGGGCTTTCTGATAGAAATCTTTCTAAATATTGCTTTTTTTCTTTTTTTTTTAATAATGCAAACATGCAAAACATCTCTGAAAATGTACCCGGAAATAAACCCTTTCGCACTCGGGACATTGCTAACTCAGAGGGTTTTGCGTAAGGAGTGATATCGCACCGCGTTCAGAAGATAACATGATATGACGCTATCAGTACACCCACGAGACGGGCACCCACTGCGGCGTGGAGGTGGCCCGCTCCAGGGCCTCCTCCACGCCTTTCACGCTCTCGTCCACATCGTTGTTGACCATGACCACGTCAAAGACGTGTCTGTATGCCGCCAGGATGGCGTCGGACTCCTTCTGGATCATCTGCAGGTTCTCCGTCTGCGGGAGACATAACACAGCGCGTGGAATTATGTGTAGCTTGTCGCTTATTTTGGTACGGATAGCATACCTGCGGTGCGGTGTTGGTTGGCGCGATGAACACCACAAGAGGAGCAAAATCAGCAGTCCGCAAGACCTTCAATGTCTGCAAAGAAATGACAAAAATGTTTCATTGCCAGGAACTGATCGCTAATTATTGAGCTATTGAAACAATTTAGGCAAAACTGAGTGCAGCAGAAGCGCTCATGATGTATGGTAGGTGTCAGAGCAGAGTTACAGTGGAACCTCGGTTTTCATACGCCCTGGTTTTCATCTAGCAAAATTATTGCCACAAGTACCGTATGTCTTGACTTTCACCACGTTGTATTCTGAATTTTATGGCTTCGGTCTGTCACGGTTTTTCAAACTAAAATGATTCATAAATCATCGCAGATTTTTGGTTGGTTATGGTCTATTACTACTTTAAAATGCATTTATACGCAAATCATACATATTCTTAGCCTAAACAAAGCATAAAAATGGCTAGATGAACTAAAGTACAAATGCAATGCATTCAGAAGATGTGAGATGTAGTATTACACACCGGTCACTAGGTGTCAGTAATGTTACATTGATAAGACAATAGCTAACAGGAAGTATGCTGTATGCTGAAAAACAACAAGGAACTCTTCCAATGCTAACGTGTGAGTGTAAAGATGACAACAGGGGTGTTATTGCATGTCTACAGTGCTCTAATAATGTTAAAAAACATATTTAAAAGGTCATAAACAGATTTTGTATGTTCTAACTTCAGAAATATTCCATTTATAAATAAGGAATTTTCCTTCTTGTGTGTTTATTGGCTGGTGGCCCATTAAGAAACCTTAAAAAAACAGCAAAGAATGAAAAATCAACATTAATTTTACAGAATAATTGGAGAAAAATTATATTTTTAAAAAACAGCAGAATCAGTAACAACAGCAAAAGTATTACTATAATGAAGTCAAAATACAAAGAGGAAAATTCGTACAAGAAAAAAGATGCAATTTTACGAGAATAAATTTGTAGTAGTATGAGGGAAAATAATGTCATTTTAGTAACATCGAGTTGAACTATTAAAGAATAAAATCTTTTTTTACTGATGTAATATTATGACAAAGATTTTTGGAGAGTTGAGTCGGGGGAAAAAGTTACAATACTATGAGAATAAAATAAGACATCAAAAAGTGTACATGATATTCATTTCACGTGGTCACATGACGCGATTTTCCTGACTAATAATGCCAACCTGCGGTTCCACGTCCAGCAGCGCGATTTTTCCCTGCTCGTGGATCTTATGAATGGTCTCAATTTTGGTACCAAACATGTTTCCTTGAAAGCTGCCGTACTCCAGCAGCTCATTGTTGGAGATGCCCTTTGTCATGGCTTCGTTTGAGATGAAATAATACTCCTGCCCGTTCTCCTCATCCTTACGCTGAGCTCTGGTGGTGTCTGTGGTTTAAGAAGGAACACAATCATGTCATGGATTGAAGGTACACGAGTGTCAGGACCACATCCGGAAAAAATAATACAAAAATGTAAATATATGTATGGATATACAGTATTTACTGTATATATAAAGATTTTGAGAATCAAGTTTTAAATTATGACTTTGTTTATATTTATATAAATATTTAAGAATAAAAGTACATTTGTGAGAAAAAAAGTCGTAAAGTTAGGAGAGTAAATTTACAAGAAAAACAGTTTAGAGGTTTTTCTCGAAAACGTACAACTTTTTTTTTCGTACGACTGTATTCTTGTAAATTTACAACTTTACTCCCACACGTTTTTGAGAAAAAAGTTACGAGAAAAAAGTCGAGAACGAAATTGTATACTTACGATTATACTGTCGTAAAGTTATGAGGAAAAAAAGTTGTTATATTACGAGATTTAAGTCGAAAAACGTCGTAAAGTTACAAGAAAAAACGTGTCAGATTAGTCATATTAGAAGAAAAAAAAGTCATAAATTTACTACTAAAAGGTGTCCATTTTTGGAGAATAAAGTATGACACGTGACACACAATAGAACGACACATAATTGTATGACTATATTCTCGTAAATGTACAACTTTTTTCTTGTACGACTGTATTTTTGTAAATTTAAAACTATTCTCAGAAGTGTTCAACTTTTGTTTCGTATGTTTATATTCTCGTATGCCTTTTTTCTTCTACTTACGCGGTAGAGGGTAGGAAAATTTCTCAGGGTATTTGGTCAGCAGTGAATTTTTGATGTGGCTCCTCCCAACACCGTGGGCACCTAAAAAACAAAACAATCACCACCATCAGCGTTTGTCAACACATAACATCTAGATGCAGGTTTTTTTTTTCAAATTGAAACCAATAACGTGCTTCTCATGACGGATACTGTATGTTACCAATAACCGATAACTTTTTAATATCTTTTTAAAATGTAGAATTAAGTGTAGTTGGTGCACACATGGAGGTAAGATGGACCTGTGACCAAGTGTGGCTGTAGATTTGTGCTAATCAAATATCATGACATGACTACTACCACATCACTACTATCAGGAGAACCAGAGTAAAGAGGGGGAGGAGACACCTGCTTTGGCCCAGCAGGGTGCACTGTTTTCGGGCACACAATCCGAGCAGCCGGTGCGCAACCACAGAGAAACCTTTTGCATTTTTCAAACGCGGCGGCGAACTACAGAATGAAACGCTGATCGCGTCATAGATGGGTGACAGAGCTGGCCTCCGGTTCCTGTTTCCACGTATTAGCGAGATGCTAACAAGGCCATTTTGTGTAAAAAAAACCTCCACCAATCTTGAAACCCTTGTAAACAAAATGAAACACTGAAATGAGAACGCGCATGTTCATATTGTCTAAATACAATGTGTCGCTTATAACGGCAGTCAAGTCAGACTTTTTTGTCATCTAGAGACCCAAAAAGGGTGGGACATTTGGAATCTTTGACCCTGCAAAATAACAAAGCATCAAAAATACAAGTTACTACTAATCTTGTGTATAGTTAAGCCTGAGCTTTCACGTGGAGCCCTAGCCCCCTAACATTTAATACTAACATTTATTATATGGAAAACGCCTTGTGTCATCATAATTGAATCCAACGGGGAGTTAGAGGGTTAAAATATTAATTGATATTTTTTTGTTAGACCTCAAGCTGATTGAGAGATCTAAAACAAAAATATAAGTTTTTTTGTCCTCAGAGACCCAAAAGGGAGGAAAATTTGTTACAAATTTTAAATATGATTTTTAATGAAAAAAACATCTTCGGTAAAATCATGCCATATGGAATAACACAACCAAAATTATGAGCAAAAATTAAGCAAAATTTGACCTGAAAGAACAAAAAAGTCCTTAAAAACCCAGTTTGGTGTAACAATAAATCGATGAGACTTGCGCCTTATTGTACACGAACCGAAAACATATGCGAACTGAGACCAAATTTTTACCAGGGAAAAGAGCGGAGCTTCCACTGTACTGTACTTACAAAGCATTCAGTTACATCACCCCTCCTTTGCAGCAGCTCCCCACTTTTCATGAGGGCGCCAATAGCGAATGGTCAACCCATAGAAAAGGTGAAATTATGACACACCTTTGTAATAATTAGATTACATTCAGCTCCACAACCCCCCAATGTCCCGTCAAGTGTGTGCTGTATTGATAAAATCTAACAACAAAAGACGAATGATGAACAGATTGACTCGGAGTCGCGCTGTAGCCCTTTAGCCTTGTCGTCAGGCTAGCGCCACATAATCCACAATGCTTGCCTGGTGGAATTCCAGTAACCGTTTACCCGTTTTGACGAGCCAAACAAACCTTTGCGCCTCACCCACGCAACTTTAAGGACCACCGGACAAAGTAGGAAATCTCACCGCTCGACGAACAAAATCATCAGAGACGCATACAGACAAAAACATGCGAAAATTGTGGGCTTTCGCACAGTAAAATGCTGGAATTTGTGGGGACCTTCTGAAGCATGAATTAGCTTCTGTATGTAGCTCAACACAAATCCATCTTTCCATTTCCAGACACGATTTCTCTGCTATTCCTGAGGAAGTAACGGCTGCAGAAACCAAACTCACCAATAAGCACCAGGGTTTTTCTCTTGAAAGCAGGGAGCTTGACGACTTCCTCGTAGGAAATCACATCCAGCTGATCAAAAACTGAAAGAGAAAACGTTTGGTTGGAGGCGAAGAAAGCGAGAAAACCGTGCGAGTGATGAACTCACTTGAGCTGTGCTTGGCCAGGTACTTGTCTTTGCACTTCTTTTTCTTTCCAAATGGGCTCCAGGACTGACTGCCCTCCTTGGCATTGCTTTTACTTGCCACCCTCCTGCAGGGCCAAGACACGCAACATCTCATCAGTGCAAATCTGGCAACACTATGTGTTCTTGCAAAATGAACCCGTGGGAACAGTTCAAATGTTACGAGAATATTGAGAAAAAAGTCATATAATAAAAAAAATCAAGCCATCTTAATAGCATTGAGTTGAAATATAACAAACTTTTGTTTTAAGTAATATGTAATATTATAAAGAAACAAGCAAAACTAAAATCTTACTTTTAGGAAAATTAGGTTGGGGAAAAAGTTGTGATTATATATATAAATAAATATATATATATAATAAAGTCTAAAATATTATTGGACTAAAGTCATAATATTGTGAGAAGAATATTTACAATGAAGCTGAAAAGACAGCAAAATAAATAAATAAAAACAGCTGTAATTATACCGCAATAAAGTCAAAACATACCAGAAGAATATATATGTGTTCAAAAAAAAAAGTTGCAATTTTACAAGAATAAACTTGTAATATGAGGGGGTAAAAACGTAATTTCAGTTGCATAGAGTTGCAATATTAAACAAATAATAATAATAATGATATAATTATGAAAGACAAAATACAATTTTAGTTTTTGGAAAATTAGGCTGAGGAAAAAGCTGAGATGTTATGAATATATACAACTTGCCAGCGTGGCCACATGTGCTGCTTTACAAAATAAAGTGGCAAAGTTGCATCCTTTCATTTTCCACTATGAAAAGCTTTGGACACTCCTGTGTTTGTAGCTGTTGTCCTAATTAATTTCATCCCAGGGGGTGCCCAAAATAAATAAAAATGTCTATAAATGCTATTTGTATAGGGCACCACCATTTGTGAGGGACAAATACAGTATGTATACAGTGGACTCTACTACAGGACTGAAAGAAAGTGTGTAAAAAATCATCAGGCAACCATTCTTGGAGTTCGGGCGATGGTATGAGTCCAGCAAAGTTGGCAGCGCTGCTTTCCACGGCACCCTGCCACCAGTTGGGATCCTGCTTGTTGATGATCTGAATGATGTCACCAGTTTGGAAACGCAGCCCAGCCTCTTTGCACGGGATGAGCTCGTCTGTGGAGGGGTCGTAGTTGAACTGGGCCCTCATGTACGTCTGCAAGGGAGAGTTCACGCTGAGTTCGTGAGTCAAGGGTGATAAACTTCATCAGTGTCATCATTAGTAAGTTGCAGTATGTACAGTGGCAGTCACTGTCTATATTTTGCAATGAGCTTCTGTTTTAGCAATTACACTCATTCTCGCCACTTCCATCAGTTTTTCCCCCCAAAATATATTCATGAACAAATTGGCTGTTTTGTGGTGGAATACGGCCAATTATTGGTCCAAAAATATGCACATCAGAGCTAATTTTTGTATTTCTGCCCCAAATTAAGTATTTTTAAGCATAGGAATAGCAAAAACCAGGTGTTTTTGCTGTTTTTATTTTTTTTATTTTTTTACATTTTTCCTAATAGTATTAATCTTGTACAAAAAATCATTTTTTCCTCGTTAGAATATGACTTTTGTCATAATTTGACTTTGCTTTTGTCAAATGACAGTGACAAAAATGTGTAAAATGATTATTCACTTATTGTTAGTATACGATTTCATCTCTTCATTTTTCGACTCTATTTGGGTAAAAATACAGCAGTTTTTTCTTTCTGCTTGTAAACGGTCTTCCTTTAATATTACAACTTTATCCCCATAATTTATAACTTGACCCACTCCCCACTGCTCTCATTAAAGCTTCCCTTCCTGCATTATCCCCCCTCATCACCAACATAATTCATGCCTCCCTCACCTCTGGTTCTGTACCCTCCCTTCTTAAGACTGCTGCTGTCACTCCTTTACTCAAAAAACCTGGTTCTGACCCTGCTGATCTCAATAACTTTCGTCCCATCTCAAACCTTCCTTTCATTTCCAAACTTCTTGAAAAAACGGTTGCTGCACAACTTCATACCCACCTTTCTTCAAATAACCTGTATGAACAATTCCAATCTGGCTTCCGTCCCCTCCATAGCACCGAAACGGCCCTTCTCAAAATCACTAATGACCTTCTCCTTTCTGCTGATTCTGGTTTATTATCCATTCTCCTTCTNAAATAAATAAATAAAAACAGCTGTAATTATACCGCAATAAAGTCAAAACATACCAGAAGAATATATATGTGTTCAAAAAAAAAAGTTGCAATTTTACAAGAATAAACTTGTAATATGAGGGGGTAAAAACGTAATTTCAGTTGCATAGAGTTGCAATATTAAACAAATAATAATAATAATGATATAATTATGAAAGACAAAATACAATTTTAGTTTTTGGAAAATTAGGCTGAGGAAAAAGCTGAGATGTTATGAATATATACAACTTGCCAGCGTGGCCACATGTGCTGCTTTACAAAATAAAGTGGCAAAGTTGCATCCTTTCATTTTCCACTATGAAAAGCTTTGGACACTCCTGTGTTTGTAGCTGTTGTCCTAATTAATTTCATCCCAGGGGGTGCCCAAAATAAATAAAAATGTCTATAAATGCTATTTGTATAGGGCACCACCATTTGTGAGGGACAAATACAGTATGTATACAGTGGACTCTACTACAGGACTAAAGTGTGTAAAAAATCATCAGGCAACCATTCTTGGAGTTCGGGCGATGGTATGAGTCCAGCAAAGTTGGCAGCGCTGCTTTCCACGGCGCCCTGCCACCAGTTGGGATCCTGCTTGTTGATGATCTGAATGATGTCACCAGTTTGGAAACGCAGCCCAGCCTCTTTGCACGGTATGAGCTCGTCTGTGGAGGGGTCGTAGTTGAACTGGGCCCTCATGTACGTCTGCAAGGGAGAGTTCACGCTGAGTTCGTGAGTCAAGGGTGATAAACTTCATCAGTGTCATCACTAGTAAGTTGCGGTATGTACAGTGGCAGTCACTGTCTATATTTTGCAATGAGCTTCTGTTTTAGCAATTACACTCATTCTCGCCACTTCCATCAGTTTTCCCCCCCAAAATATATTCATGAACAAATTGGCTGTTTTGTGGTGGAATACAGCCAATTATTGGTCCAAAAATATGCACATCAGAGCTGATTTTTGTATTTCTGCCCCAATTTAAGTATTTTTAAGCATAGGAATAGCAAAAACCAGGTGTTATTGCTGTTTTTATTTTTTACATTTTTCCTAATAGTATTAGTCTTGTACAAAAAATTAAAATTTTTCCTCGTTAGAATATGACTTTTATTGTCATAATTTGACTTTGCTTTTGTCAAATGACAGTGACAAAAATGTGTAAAATGATTATTCACTTATTGTTAGTATACAATTTTATTTTTTCATTTTTCGACTCTATTTGGGTAAAAATACAGCAGTTTTTTCTTTCTGCTTGTAAACGGTCTTCCTTTAATATTACAACTTTATCCCCATAATACTTTTTCCCAACTTCATTTTTCAAAAATGACAACTTCACTTTGTTCTGTTTGGTTCTCATGATATTAAGACATAACAAATAACATGTTATCCCTAATATTTCATCTTTATGCTAAAATTGCATGACTTAGCATGAGTAGCTTAGTTTATTCTTGTGAAATAGCAGCTTTTTTTCTCGTGATTATTTTCTCTTCATATTTAGCCTTTTTTCTGGTACATTTTATATGTATTCCTGCTATTGTTTTGTTTTATTTTACTACGACTTCAGCCTTCTTCTCGTAAATTTTCTTTCCAGAATGATGACATTATTCTCATAACATGTTTCACTTTACTCTCATAACATTAGAACCTTTTTCACAACCTAATTTTCCAACTTTATTCGTTGTTTTGTGTGTTTTGTCATAATATTGCGTCCTTTTCATGTGTAAATGTGTGTACGTGCCCTGTGATCGGTACCCCCACCACCCTAAAAAAATGCCACACTTTGGACACCCCTGGGCTAAATGAGGTAAAATACACATACAAGGCCTCTGGAAAAGATGCATTAAAAGGTTTTGCGATGATATGTAGTATCCAACACTGGTCACTAGGTGTCAGTGATGGTACTGTAATGTTGGATTGTTGGAATGACTGCACAACAGGTACGCTAATCTTTAACACAGGAAAAAGTCGCAGCCGTAACCCACACCAAGCTAAAACTCGCCGCTCAACCCCCGACGTCCCTTCCTGTCCGGACTTTCTATCTGTTTCTCTTATTAAATCTACTATATTGGATAATAGTAAATAAAAAGGTGACTATAGAGATGCTATTTCATGGCTAGAGGGCTCTAATAATGTTAAAAAGTCAGATTTAGAAGGTGGTAAACCGGTTTTCTATGTTGTAACTGCAAAAATATTCCAACCAACTACTGTACTTACACACTCAAGATCCAGTTTGTATTTGTGGGTGCGGTTGTGCACTGAATGACACCAAGCCGTTTTCTATGACCAAGTGATTAGGACCGCTTCTACGTATGATTCATTGAAAAGTGGCTGGTCACGTTTATGAAGGGTAACCCGTCATGGTGGTTAGTAGATAACGTAATGCAAGACTACAAGCTTGAATGGAGACCATTAGCTTGGATGAGGACTATAAGCTTGAATGGGGACTGCCATCATTGGAAACACACAAGCAAGTGTGCTAAATACTGATGAGTGAATAGATGCTGGGTGTAATGTGGTGCAGTGACCAGCAGATGGCAGAAGGAAACACACTACCATTGTGTTTCACAGTCCAGCTAGCAAAGCTCCAGTCAGTAAGGCAGTGGTTTTCAAACTGGGGGGAGCGCCCGGTGTTATGACAGGGGCTACCATGAACACATATCATTATTACCATATTTTCTCGGCGGGGGCGCTGCAAATAAAGTTTGGGAACCACTGCAGCGAGGCATGATCTTTATTTACTACTCTTACACTCATTTTATAGTCACCTTGGATGTTCAGTGACTAAGAGGAGATTCACCTGGCATGGGAAATACATGATGGAAAATAAATGATAGAAAAGACAGCAAAGTCATAAAAAGAATTTTTGCCGGATGCAATTACCTCACAGCCTTTGGATCGACTCTTCTGGTTACAAACGATCTTCATTGTGACCAATCCGTTGCTTTCCTTCTGTAGGGTTAAAAAAAACGTCTCAGTCGGACGTGCAGGATGTAACGATACAACGGTTTTCCTACACTACCCGCATAACGGGGTGCCCGAACAAACACATCCACGGGGCGGCGGCTCAGTCTCGGTAAAGAATGGATAGCGGTTCTTTTAGAGGCGGGACACTAGACCAACGGTTCTCCAAGGATTTCAACCTGGGACCCACATTTTCCAACGATCATTACCATAAGTCCCTTTTTTAAAAATGTTTATTGTTTTGTACACTTTTATTAATGTCATTTTTTATTTATTTGTATTTTTTATGCTTTTAATAAAGTTTTTTTGAACATGTTAGTAAATCATTTGTACATGTTTACTTGAGTCATTTTATTATTATTTTTTTGGTTTTCTTTTAAAGGTTTGTCATTCAAATTTTTGTATTTTTTTGTACATCATTTAGTCATTTTTAATTGTATTTTTTTCTACATTTTTTATGCTTTTAAGTCATTATTTCTATTTTTTTTTGGTCCATCCATCCATTTTCTTTGCCTCATATCCTCACTTTACTGTCATTTTTAGATTTTTTTTGACACTTGTAAGGCATTTTTATTGTTATTATTATTATACGTGTTAGAGGAAAGTTGCATTTTGAAAGTTACACCACGGAAAACTGAGGTTTCGTTGTGTATATTTTGGAAATAAGTGCAGTTATTAATGAGTTGACATACCAGGATCTTTTGTAGCTGATCTACTGTTTGATGGGTCACACTTTCCCCATTGATTTCTGCAATCTCGTCGCCTTCATGCAAGGATCCTGGAAAAAAGAATTAGAGTCACAGCGTGGAATGCGCTTGGGTTGCTGTGAGTGGAATGCACGTTGACCTGAAGTGAGGTTGGGGCAGGAAACCCCCACCCCGCCGCCACTGCGATGTATTACCTTGTCTGTGTATCAAGCCCCCGTGCAATATTCTGGCCACGGTGCAGCGTTGTTTGTCATTCATTTTCAGAGTCACTCCCTACAGATAAGATGAAAAAGATAAGAATTCACCGGGGGGACAAGAAACGAAACAACAAGATGTACCATCGGCTCGGAGGGGTTCTTTTCAAACGCCACTTCTTTCATCTTGGTCAGCTCGGTGCCGTTCGTGTAGTTGGTGCTTCCGTTGGTGTAAACCTCCGCTCCTTTGCTCTCCAAGGTTTGCATAGCTACCTGCTAAAAAAACAAAAAGTCAACATAATAACACGTCAAAGCAAAACGAGGGCGCCTTCCTGCAAGCTACAAAGACGGCATTCAGCTTTCGTTGGAGGTTGAAAATTAACCCGACATTATAACACCTCATTGAACACGTTCGTGTGGTCATGGATACCGCCCCGGCTCATCGAGGGATCCGCTCGAAGAGCGGCAGCGCAGGTGGATTGTGTGATGGCCGTGCAAAGGTCAGAGGTCAGAGATGGATTTTTGCACCCTGATGATCTCGAATGGAAACAATAGAAGCAGGAAGTGGCTGTCTTGCCATCAAAAGATTCTAATGCAGGCAAAAACTGCCTAGACCTTCTTGCATTGCCAAATAAGATTAATCCGTTTTCAAATGAATTAATCATGATTAAGTTTTTTTACTGCAACAAAAAGATTATATACCGTATTTACATGTGACGCCTGCACTCTATTACAATTTCTCTAAAGAAATTCATTCAGGAATTTTCGCTTTTTGCCTACTGAATGTACATATTTAAGCACATTTCACAGTTTTTTACCCAATGAAGCATATTCAAGCAGAACATGTCTAAATGAAAAAACAAATATAAGGCATTCATTGTTGTATACAATTCTAAGGCATTTATTTATTTGTTTTGTTGTTTGTAGGTTGTATGTAAGCTATTTGTAATTTTTATGTTCAGGTCACTGTTATGTTCATTTATTTTGTACACTTTTATTTAAGTCTTATCAATTTTTTTATTTGTAACATTTTTATGCTTTATTTATATTTGTTGTATCTCACGTGATTTTATTTGTATTTATTGTTTTTACACTTTTAAGTCATTATTTTTGTTTAGTTTTGTTTTCTTTTACACATTTGTCATTTTATGTTATATTGGTTTTACACTTTTTCATTTTTATTTATTAGCGTGATATTTATATATATTTATATATGATATTTGTTTTTAGTCATTGTGATATATTCTTGTTGTCATTTATATACAGTATATATATATATATCTAGTGACCAGCGCAGAATACTACATGCTGTATCAACATGTCTTTGACTGCGTCTCCTTATATTTGTATTTTACATTTAGTCATTTTTGTGCTTGAAAATGTGCAATGAAGGCCCCAAAAAGTACATCAAACATGCATAATTTATGACTAATTATAGGCAGTATTCAACAACAATATGCTCTGTACAACCTAATACTTGTGTATGAATATTCAACAGATAAAATGACCCTGAGGGAAGAAATCTCACTGTTGATAAAACCAACAAAGTCATAATAGTCCTTTGTCCGGTACACAAAAACAAGTTTGTGCTACAAACGGGCAGGAACAACTCGGGAATGTCCTCCAGTTTTTCTCCATGGAAGAGGCAGCAGAAAGGAAATGTGTTGTTATTTAGTCATTCAGTGTTAATATTGAGAAAAATATTTGCGCATATTTCCCCCGATACGTGATAAGCGCTGCTTGCCTTGTCACGGTCGTAGCATATGGATAGTTGCTTAGTCGGCAGGTCAGCAGCCCCCGAGCGCCACCCTTGATCGACGCTGCACTCAGCAGTGTCACCGCGAAGGCCTTCTTGCTCAGCGCGTCAGCATCACGCGGCGGCCAAAGTGCTGACGTCGGCGGGAAAAGTTTCCTTCCTTCTGTAGCGCGCTGCTGACTTGTCGCTTTTACGGCCCGTTGGAACCCGTTTGCAGACTTTGTTTGGTCACAAGGCTTCTTGTAATCACCGCAACGTAGTCATTTCCCAACCAGGAAGTGCTGCTTTGGTATTTGACGTTTTGTAGCCAACCCATGTGTGTGTAATATGCTACTTTATGTTCTGTGTCCCTGGTTAACGTAATCCATGTTAAATCCATGAAGCAGGAAGCGGAAGTTAGCTCCGTCGCCCATCCATGATGTCATCAGAGGTCGACCGGCTAGTCGCTAACTCGACGCAGTCACGCCACAGGTCTGGGCTTTACTTTTGAGCACAGCTGCAAAGCACCCGAAGGAAGTTGCCAGTGCCAGCGTTTTGGTAAGGAAGGTGACAAACAATTCAAGAAAAGTAACTCATAGCAAAACAAGAAGGTGGTGTCCGACAATCACGAATTCCATCCATCCTTCCTTCCTTCCATTTTCTATGCCGCTTATCCCCACTAGGGTCGTGGATATGCTGGAGCCTATCCCAGCAACATTCATACCGAGAGACAATCCAATAAAGGTAAAGTCACGCTAAACGTTAATTTTTTTTCCTTTTATTCCTCATTTTGAGTATGTTTCGGTTCCTATCCGGAGCAAATTGAAGACGCTAACCCAACTTCCACTATAGTATGACCTTTTTCCACACATTACACTTTTTATGCTACTTTGTATTTTACTAATATTTCAACTCTCTTCTCATTTTGGTCTTCTCGTAATATTCTGACTTTAGTCCTGTAATATTTGGACTTTATTCTCACAATATTATGACTTTTTTGTGATCTGACTTTCCAAGAATGGCGACCCCCTTCTTTGTTTTGTTTGCTTTTCATCATAGTACGACTTTAAAAAATACCCATAAATAGGCCAACGTTATACTTAGAAAATCCCTTTTTCTCCATCATAGCCCCTCATTTTTTTATGCGACAAATATCTGGACATTATTCTCGCAATCTTATGACATTTTCCAAAAATGACTTCATTTTGTCACTTTAAAACAACAAACATTTGCTTCATTATTACGCTTGAGTTTTTTTAATTATGGTAAAATTATCCCCCTCGTAAGACTACAACTCTTTATCCTAATATTATGACATTCTCGTAAAATGGCTGTCCTTTTTCCATTTTTGCTGTTGTTTTTGTAAAGTTTGTATATTTCCACCGTGCCTAGGGCCCCCCGGGCCGCACTTTGGACACCTTTGCCTTATTACAAACCCACAATATTGTCCATTTCTGATATATAAGCTGTCACATGATATCTGCAGGAAGTGGATCAGCCATGTCCGTTGGGTCCACTAGGGTGCTGACTCAGCTTCCCAGCCCCTATTTTTTATTTCCTTAGCAATGCATTCAAATCTGCTAAAATGACAAAACAAACGCCAGAGTGTTTTGAAATATTCTGGGCTAAAAAAAACCCCAAACCAACCCGGAAGCAACGGAACCCGAACATTTGCGTTGAAAGGTAGGAAAGTGGAAAGCCACAACTTACCTTGTCGGACTTGGGTTTGTTTTGAAGGAGCTGCTCCAGGTAGAGGTCGGAGAGGGCTGACCGGGCAGAGTTCACGGGCTCCAGGATGACAGCCGGTTCGTTTTTATTGGCTTTTAGCGTCATCTTTCCGGCGGACGGAGAAAAACCCGTGAACCCGACGCGCAACTCCCCCCTGCCCTCGTCCCCTGCGCCTCCTCCGTGCAAAGTCCGCCAGATAGAGGACAAAACGCGTCTAGATAGGAAAGTGCTGATGATGAAGGTCCGAGGTTCTGGTGGGCAGCAGGTGAGCTGCGCGAGCTCCACTGCGGGGACACCGCTGACAAAGCAAGTAAACAGGGGCAGGCTCGTGCTGCCTTCACGGGCTCAGCACAAAATCCAACATTCGAGCGCTCACCGCCTCGTGGTCGTTTCCTTTTGACACAAAACGAAGGCACGTTTGTCCCTGGTACTTACTGTTGCGTGCGCACACACGCTACACTACACCGTGTAACGAAATATAATGTTAGCTCGCGGTCGTGCGTGGATCAAGCGCAATAATAACCATCTCGGTGAACAGAGGCTAATATTCCGAGGAAACCCGAATGCAGCACGCCGCAGCCATCCTTGCAGGGAGGGCTGCGCTACGTCTACGTGATATCACTTACTGTACATTCAACATCTGGCAAAGTTACTTCGTAATGGACTTTAAATGGAGTTGTGATTGAAAAAGTAAACAAAGACGACACATACAGATTTTTGTTTCACAATTAGGTGAAAAAAATGGCATTAGCAATTTACGATCGCTTGCTAGCTTGCTGTAGGTGTTGCTAGCGCAAAACAGCGACATCCGGCGGACACTACCTAAACTGTCGCTTTAAATCTTACCAATGGACAGTTAGAAAAGAAAATAATGCGACGGTGTTATTATTTTACACATAACGGCACATTAGGTTGACCCGGAGGCGTGTAAACGAGACGAACCGAGTAAAACACGATTAGCCTCCCACTGCGCATACGCCCCCGCGTCGTACTGCAACTACGCACGCGCAACACGGGTGGCCGATACTGCCTATTTGTGGGTTGATTCGATGCCAAGTTAATACCGCACATAGCGAACCGTAGTTGGCTCGATCCGCCCCCCTCTCGCGCACAGTCGCCCCGCCTCCAGGAAAAACCGTTACAATATCGAGCCAGGTGTACTAGTGGGGGGTGTTCGGGCCCGCCTCGGTTCGAAGAAGGGCCATTTTTAGAGAGACTCGGCCCGAGTAAAAGCCAGGGCGATCCGGAAAGTGGTCACGGCCCGCGGCGATAGAGTTGACGGACACCCGCGATGCTTAGGACGCTTAGCAGGAGGGCCGGCTGTGCTGCCAGGCGCTCCGTGGCCGCTCCAGGGGCACACACGACGCAGGTCCGCTGCTGCGCTCGCCCCCCGGCGGCTCTGCGCCTGCTCGAAGAGGGCCTGGGTGAGTTCTGCGGCGTTTCCGGCCAACCCGCGGGGCACTTGAACGACTTTGTGCTTCGTACGCCAGAGCTCCACTGCGGAGGATATCGGCTGCACTTCGACTACGTGTGGCTGCGGGATCACTGCCGCTCTTCCTCGTCGTACGACTTCCAAACCAACCAGCGGAAGTTGGACACCGGAAGTATTGACCTCAACATTCGTCCCGAGCGCACCAGCGTGGAAGACGACCATCTCGTCGTCACTTGTAAGGTCTCCGTCCCACTCCCCGACATTGCGAGGCGAGCACCCCTCTCACTTGGCCTTTCTGCCCCCACTGCGGCTGAAACGCCTTATTCACTCTAGAACCAACAACAGTCCGTTTGACGCATTTGTATGTCTTGGTCTCTCTGATTATGTCTACTATATTGGGTGGTAGGAGTTTAGAGGTGACTATAGGGGTGTTATTTCATGTCTGCAGGTCTCTAACACCATGAAAACCATAAGCTACGAAAACGTTCCATTTGTTTGTGGTGGAACCTAGTCACCTCAATCACTGCTCTGCACTTGTTTCTTTTATTAAAAAAAATATATTTATATTTTAAAAATATTAATAAATAATATTTAAAATTATTTATTTAAAAAAATATTATATAAAAAAACATATATAAAATATATTGAAAAAATAGTTACAACTTTCTTCTGCTAAAATGATTTTTTTCCCTGGTAAAATGACTAATGATTAATTTCACAGTTTTTGGTTGTGGTGATAATACAATAATATTATTAATATTTGCCACTAAAATACGCAACTTGCTCACCGCTCTCTCGCTTTTCCCACAAAAGAAATAGGCAACTTTCAAAATAATTTTGTTGCGTTATCATTATGGCGTCTTTTGTGTCGAATTTTGAGGAGAAATGTGACATGTAACAAGCATGTACTGTGTTTAACACTAACAATAATTCACATTTTCAGGCCAAGTCAATGTCAGGAAGATTCCAGCTCATGACACAATGCGATGGACTTTCCCCTTTGGTTTTATTGTTTAATTATTGTCTCAACCAGTTCATTGTTTCCCGGGTGTACTGTACTATAAAATAAAAAAAAAAGCTATATTTGCCCATCAAACGGTCACAGTGTAACCGACACTAGAGGTTAGGCTTTTCACAGTCGGGACTTTGTTTTTAAATGACACTCTTCTTAAAGTAAGGATGTAATCCTTAGCAGGCCTTAAAGCTGGATGGGGATATCATGATTTGGCCGGGTAGGATCAACTGCAGTTAGAGGTGAAAACAACATGGAAATCACAACTAACGGCAGTCTTCCTTTGTGCATCCCAGGGCCGGGTGGCCACACGTCCAAATACAGCCTAGGTTGGCTATCGGAAAACAGCTACGAAGCTACGAAGCAGCGCACCGTACAGCCACGCGTCCTCTGGGATGCCGACAGCTACAGCAAGGCGCGCGTGCCCTCCTCCGCGTGGGGCACCTTTATGGGCAGCGACAAGGAAGTGAAGACGTTTCTGCAGAACTACCTTCTCTACGGGATTGCTTTCGTGGAAGATGTCCCTGTCAGCGTGGAAGCCACCGAGGCCGTTTGTAAGCGGGTCAGTCTCATCAGGTAGAACGCCACGCTCTTGTGTTACCGTCAGAATCCCGCCTGCTGCGCTCCACGCCTCCTCACGTGTGTGTCGTGTCGCGTTGCGGCAAGGGAAACGACGTACGGGACCATGTGGTGCTTCACTTCGGATTTTTCCAGAGGGGACAGCGCCTACAGCCAGCTGGCCCTGGACCGCCACACGGACACGTCTTATTTCCAGGAACCATGTGGGTGAGTGGAAGGGAAAAGCAGCCCGCGCTTTAAATGAATCTGGACTTTCTTATTATTTAAAATCTGCATCCTAAAGCCTTTTTAATAAATATTTCGTAGACATATGGCTGTGAAAAGATGTTTATATGACATTTATAATGCTTTGCAGCCTTGTTGCTATGGTGGATTAGTGTTTAGAAGACGTTATGTAAACAAGGCGTGACTTAACTTGTCCTGTGGCAACTTTGACATTTTTGTCGTTCTGGTGTTTTGCCTTTTCCTGTCTACCGGCTGGTACTATCCACTTTTTCAAAACGCGTTTATACCATACTTTCAAGCCAAATGCTTCTTGTGTTCCTTCATCGCAGTCATCAGTGAAATGATCACTGCAAAGAACAGAACTCCAGGTGGGCTTGTTTTGTCCATTTTTGTCTTACACCTTCCTGTTTTGGAAAAGAAAAGAAACTTACAACATCGCTCACACACTGTAAACATCCAGCAGCAGCACAACGTTTTGGCATGACTACTATTACGGTGAAAAATAATCTATGAGCCACCTCCAGAAGCGTTTTTTTGCTTAGCTGAGATGGCGTCACTTCCAGAAATGACACTGAATAGCGAGAGCTTGGCCGGCGCCATCAACTACAAATGACATTTTTGTGAATTAACTGTTCACATTCGAAAATCCAACAGTGTAGAACATAATTCCAAAATTGTATGACATATTTATGCAACGTTGATGAATCATCTCGGGGTCCCTTTAATTTGTTTCAGAAGGTTAGACTCAAACCAAAGCGATCTCTAACCAAAGCAAATTTTCCGATAGAAAATAATGCAAATCCAATTAATCTGTTCCTGACACCCAAAAATGTAAACACAAAACACATTTTATAGGCAATAATTACAGTTTTACGTGCAGAAAACGATGGACAACTGAACATTAACATCACTTCTACCTGGTTTTGGCGGAAAGAAAACCCACCAAACCATCCATAAACGAAATAACACAAAATGGCCCCGGTTTTTATTGCAGAATTCAGGTTTTCCACTGCCTGAAGCACGAGGGAACGGGAGGAAAGACCCTCCTCGTGGATGGATTCCACGCCGCGGAAAAAGTTCGCAAGCAGTCGCCGGAACTTTTTCGGCTGCTTTCCAGTGTTCCCGTCAGACACGAATACGTGGAAAACACTGCCAGCCACCGAAACCACATGGCAGGTGTCGGACCCGTCCTCAACGTCTATCCCTGGAACGACGAACTCTACCTGATACGGTACGTCGGTCACAGCGGGTATGCGTGGAGTTCTCGAGATTGGACTGTATTTTGAAAGGAACCAAAATTTCAGAATAATAAATATGTGTTTTTGAATGTATTAAAAATGTTAATGTTATTATCTCCTCTTGTTATGTTTACTATATTGGGTAATCTGAGTGTAAAGGTGACTATAGGGGTGTTGTTTCATGTCTGCAGGGCTCTAATAATGTTAAAAACCGTATTTAGCGGTGAACAGGTTTTCTGTGCTGTAACTACGAAACAGGTACAACAACTATGACCGATCAGTGATTAACACCGTCCCTCATGATGTTGTTCGGCGCTGGTATGCGGCTCATCGAGAGTTGACCACCGAACTGAGGCGAGTGGAAAATGAGCTGTGGGTGAAGCTGACCCCGGGAAAAGTACGTTGTGACTGGTGGATACTCGACGGATACTCGTGGCAATGCACAGCGTCCGGGTAACGGAGCGCGTCTCTTTTTCCCCTGAGGTGGTTTTCATTGACAACTGGCGGGTCATGCACGGGAGGGAAGCGTTCACCGGCGTGCGGCAGCTCTGCGGATGCTATCTGACCAGAGATGACGTTCTCAGCAGCGCACGCGGTTTGGGGCTGCAGGTCTGACCCCGGACCCGATTCATCCAAAAGTGCCAAGTGAAGGTAAAGTCTCAAAAATGACATTTATGGCTGACGGCGCCCACCATGACGGGCTAGCGCTCGCTCTTTAGTCTCATTTCCGGGAGCGACCTCATCGGGGGGAAGCCTCGCAGCGCAAACTCCAGGTAGATGATGGACTTGGTTCAGTATTTTAATCCCTAAATCTTTCTACAGGCTTTTAAGGTGTCCCAATCAAAGCTTGATTTAGATGGTCTTTGTTTTTGTAATGCTTTGATCTGGACGTCAAAGATGGATTAAAAGGAATGTCACACGCTACGATCGCCTTTCTGTTTCCTTGATTTGCTCCTCAGGTATCGGGGGGGTCGCTGGAAATGGGACTTGGGATTTCGCCAGACGCGGGTAACGAGGTCATCCCAACATTCTTATTCTGTTGGTGGTAAAACGCTGTTTTGTTTTATCCCAGGACCTAAACCGCCCCAGGAACACGTTCATACGCGCTGGCGCACGGCACGTTTTCTTTTTGAGTAGCTAAAGCGTTCCTCCGTGGGTAAAGGAAACTTGGGAGCAGCGTTACTTGAATTTTGCCTGGCGACCTTATAACACATATACAACCTTGAGCTGGAGTTAGATGCACACTCATAGCCAAGCACCACTGGGGCACACAGGTAAAGGGTACTGCCCCTGCATGGGCAGGACTCGAGCACAGCAGAACTCCAGTTATGTGCTTTCTAGCTGGAGGCTTCTTCTTCCTCCTTCTCTCATGCAATGGACTGAAGTCCACCACTGAGCTTGGTGAAATTGCCTACCCGATAATTCACCAAAGATTGTCCGAATGATGTTCTTGTGCTTTCCCAGTGAGAACTGCACGGAAGCATCCGACCGACCTCTGGTTTTTCAAACAGACCAAAAAATGAATCAGGGTTTCTCTCATGAAAAGTTATTTCCATCAAAATGACCTTCTGGCTTCGACATCTGGCCAATTCTTTCCAGCTCCAGTCGCTTCTGAACTTCCAATTTTCTTTTTCTCATGCTCCAAAAGCTTCCACGGAAGCCTGGAAAAGAAGCACGAGTTTGCTCCGTTAAGCCAAACTCCAGCTACTTTGCTTTGACTGCAGCTCCCTACGCCCAGACATACGACAAGGCAACAAATCATGCAACAAAAAAAAAGCCCACCGTGCAACCAGAGACCAAATACCAAAGCAAACTACATAGAAACATACCAGAAGAAACTCAACTTAGTAGCTATCTTGACCTAAAACACAAATTGAAAGCATTCAAAAGACTCATTCAAAGATGTGATGATGTAGTATTCCACACTGGTCACTAGGTGTCAGTAATTTTCCAACGTGTGAGGCTATACTATGTCTTATTTTCTCTTATTATGTCAACTATATTGGGTAATAGGAGTGTAAAGGTGACTGTAGGGTTGCTATTTCATGTTTAGAGGGCTCTTTGGGTCGTTAATAGGTTTTCTATTCTCCAACTACATATAAATTTCATTTTTATCCGTATATCATTTATTCCTTTTATTAAAAACATAATCCTACCATTCAGAAATGCACTCTAACACGAGAGATGACCGGGCGTCTTTCACCACACCGCGGCTCAAATATTGCGGTGTCACTATATAATAATTTATTATTTATATATTATACAAACATATATGAATGAATAAATCATGCAATTTTGTGGTTAAATGTGGCCTATTATTAGTTCAAAAAGATGCATATTTAAGCAAACTGTATTAATTTTGTGCTTCAATGAAGCGTTTTCAAGCACAAAAATGTCTAAATGAACTAAAGTACAAATGTAAGGCCTTCAGTGATTGCACTGAAAAACATAGTACCAGGTGTAGTATTCTACACTGTTACATCAATGAGAATAACCACTGTAGAAAGTAAAAAAAAACAATCCTGTATGTCTTATTTGTCTTATTATATCCAGTATATTGGGTCATTTGCGTGTAAAGGTGGTTGTAGGGGTGTTTTTCACATCTAGAGGGCTCTAACAATGTTAGAAACTGTACTTGGAAGGTCGTTAACAAGTTTTCTCTATCCTATGTGTCCTATTCTGTTATTATGTCTACTATATTGGGTAATAGGAGTGTAAAGGTGGCTATAGGGGTGCTATGTCATGTCTAAAGATCTCTAATAATGTTTAAAAAACACATTTAGAATGTCTTATGCAGCTTTTCTATGCTTTCAGGATGAAAATATTCCATTAATAGTCGCGGAAGCAGAACGACAATGACAGAATGACAGCATCTAGTGTGAAATCTGTTGAGTTGAACTTCTAGTTGTGCTGTTCTGCCCCCTGCTGGCATGACAGGAGATCACGTGAAGCAGATCGAACTGATTGGATTATCTCCATCAATGCACGCGTTCCCCTTGCCACCATTTACTACACCCCTGCAGTCTTTTTCCATCCACGCCTCACGTACGTCCCTTGGTACTCTTACCATAACATGTTAGGAGATGTCCAGGTTGACCCAGATCAGCACAGGCAGCAAAGTGGGGCGCTGAGGACGTAGGAGACATGTAGGGTGAATGCAGAGGGTGCGGTCATGTTTCCTTTCCACCGCCGACAACGAGGAGGCTGCTGGAGTAACCATGGAAACAGCCCAGGATACTGGAGTTGTCCTGGTAACTCGGGGAGCGCAGTCAGACCGGATGTCACGACAGGTGACTAGTTGGATCAATGAGATCCGGCGGTGAAAAGAAAGAGGACATGTCAAGGATTTCCCCAGTAATTGCAGGAAACGTTCCCCAAAACGTGAATATTTACCCCGTAGATGAACAATGCTGGACCAGAGCATTACAGCACAACCTTTGCGTCGTTTATGGCCCATTCCGGCCTCGGTGCCAGGAAGACCAGAAGCTTCTTCTTTGCACCCAAAACAACTAAAGAGTTCTGACTTTTCCCCAGTAATATTAGAACCACATTTTCCTGAAATGACAACCTAATTGTGTTTTGCTTGTTTGTTTCTCATAATGGTATCTTAAATATATATTTTTGTCAACTTTATGCTACTCAAGTGACATTATTTTTCCTCATGATATTACAAGTTTATTCTCATAAAATTATGATTTTTTTTCTCATTTGCTATTTGACATTTTTGTTATATATATTCATTTTAGTCTCATAAAATTACAGCTGTTTTTTTTAAAAATTCCTGATGTTTCTTTTAAAATTTCAAACTATTTCAACCTTTTTCTTTCGAAATTGTCTTCTGATAATATTATGACTTTATTGCCATGACATTTTTTTCCCCCCAACGTTTTCCAAACTTACACCTTTTTTTTTTTTTGTAATACAACTTAAAAAAATCTCTTATTTTCAAAATATCTAATTTAATCAATAATAAATTAGTAACAAATAATTTATATTATACAAACTAAACAACCTATAAAGTTGTCATTTTTGAGACAAAATGTAAAAATGCATAACGTTATGGGAATAAAGTCACAATTCTGAGAGGAAAATTAAAAAAAACAACACTGCAAATTATTTATCAAAAATTATGAGAATAAAGGCAAAATGTGTAGAGAAAAAGTCACATTTTAACGAGAAAAAAGTAGCAATTTTACGCAAATAAATAAAAGAATAATATTATAATGAGGAAAAATTAATTTTGGCGGCACAGATTTGAAATGTGAACATTAGATTGGGGAAAAAGTTCTATTCTGGGAATAAAGCCAAAATAAACAACTGTGGTGGAATAGTTTGAAAAGGTAATAACTATATAAATACTAAATACTATAGAAATAAATACTATTTAAATAATGATTTATTCCTGGATATTTAAAAAGAGTGGATGCCATTGTTTGCAAAATACGCATTTATTTCAGGAACACAGATAATGAAAAGATAGTTGTTGGTCCAAGACCTTTATTTTGTTCGGTGCCGTCTGACAAACGCGGCGGTTTTATTGTGAAGGCCGGGAGTGTGCTGTTTTGTCTGTGTGGGCTCCTGGCTCTTGAAGCTAGCAAGCTGACCCGGGCTGATAATAACAAAAGTAGCTCCCGAGCTTCATGGCTGCCGTGACCGTCCTTTCTTTAATATCATTATTTAATTTCTCTTAAGTCGACCATCCGGGGTAACAGGAGTCTGAATGTGTCTAGAGGGCTCTAATAGTGTTGAAAAACACATTTAAAAGGTCATAAACAGGTTTTTATGCTGTAAAAATATTATATTTAACATTATATAATAAAAATATTCCATTTCAAAATAAGGACATTGTGAGAATTATTTTCCACAGTCGGGTCTGGAGCCAACTAACGGTGAGGGATGATTGTACGGTTATCCCTTGCCATATCTGTACTTGAATGTGCCTATTATTACTAAGAAAACATGATAATAGCAGTGTAAAGGTGAATATAGGGGTGTTACTTCATCCCTGGGAGGGCTCTAATAATGTTAAAAACCTATTTAGAAGGTGGTAAACAAGTTTTATCAATCCTGTATGTCCTATTTTCTATTATGTTCTCTATATTGGGTAATTGGGAGTGTAAAGGTGATTATAGGGATGCTATTTGATATCTAGAGGGTTCCAATAATGTTAAAAAATATATTTAGAAGGCTGTAAACGAGTTGTCTCTATCCTATATGCCCAATTTTCTGTTATTATGTCCACTATATTGGGTAATTGGAGTGTAAAGATGATAATAGGGGTGTTATTTAATGTCTAGAGGGCTCTAATAATGTTAAAAACTTTATTTAGAAGGTTGTAATCAAGTTTTCTTAATCCTATACAGTATTTCCTATTTTCTGCTATGTCCTCTATATTGAGTAACTGGGGTGTAAAAGTGATCACAGGGGTGTTATTTCTTGCCTAGAGGGCTCTAATAATGTTAAAATTTGTATTTAGATGGTTGTAAACAGGTTTTCTCCATCATTTATGTCCTATTTTCTGTTCTGTCCACTATAAACAGGTTTATCTAAGCTATGAAACTATGAAAATATTCTTTTTACAGCTAAGGAATCCTTCTTTGCCAAAATTAAATTGGAATTACAATAAACGAGGGATGGCTTTACTCATAAAATTGGGTCGGCATGTCTGCTGTTAGTGTTTTTAAGTACGTATTCATACACTGCACGTTTCACCGATGCCCGGGCCAGCAACTCATACAGTGATTTGTACAAATTCAGAAAGATTTCCGCAACGCAGCTCCTCGCCGTGCCCTACCTGAGCACAGCGACAACTCCTGAGCGACTACCGCGAAGCCGGGTCACGGAGAAAAGCTTGCGGGCGAGCGACTGGCTCCCTCTCAAAGCGGAGAGATGCTCTCCGTGCAGTTCCTCTCCGGCTCATTCATCCACCCACCCCGTGCGGTTTTCCAGTCAGCAGACTGGGAGGAAGTGTGAATCAGCACCTCGCCTGGCCCCCGCCGGGGCCACCTCACATACGAGGTGTTTTTCTTTTGAGTCTACAATAAATATGCTTTCCAGCATTCCTCATTCGTTCCTGATTGTTTTTCTTTACCATACTGATTTTGTGTTGGAGGTTCAGGGTGCACTTCAGACGGCCGCCAGCAGGAGACAGGAGAGGCCTTCGGACTCTGTAGATCCCAGCCAGGCATCTAACCTTACAGCTGGCGGGGATCCTGATGGTTCAAAGGCCCCTCGGTGACGCGCACGCAGGGAGGTGGCGTGCCAGCAGACGCCGTGGCGCTGAACCAGCGACCCGCATCGCCGTCAAGCCCCGGCGTGGAGCTGAGCGTTCACGACCGGTGACGGAATTGGACAGATAAAGGTTGGGAGGACGAGACGGCCAAGCGAACTGGGAAATGCAGCTCGGTGTTGGGTGACGCAGCAGCAATTATTATATGATATTCTCGTCCGTCCATCTTTACAGTTTTTTCCTCTGTCCAGGTCCTCCCGTCAGATCCCGAGGCCTTCACAGGCCAGCTGAGAGACACGGTCTCTCCGCCAGCTCCCTCTTCCTGCCTGCACATCTTGTGCAACAAAACCCGGCAAATACTAGAATTGAGGCTGCCAATGTAGGTCAGCGCTTGTGTTAGCGTTTAGGCCAGCAGAGAAGGCCTTGCCGGCCCTGACTGTGAATATTTCATTAGCAACGCTGCGTTTGCAGGCTTCTGCACCTTCACCCGTTGCAGCCTCCAAACGCAAACTCCATGGCAACGGACAAGGCTGGAGAGGAAGCGCGGCTTGACATTTTCTCACGTCGACGCATTTACCCAAAGAACGTCATTCTTACAGCCCGCATCAAACCGCTTATTGACTGAATGATTGATTGTTTTGGTGGGCTTTTTCTGCCCGCCGCGTCCAGGATGGCAAGTGGTTGCTGTAAATCTTCTGGGCTTTTGAAGGGAAGAAAGACTTGTGTGTTAACCAGAAGAGCATTAGGATATTGCGAGGTACCTCGGTGACTGATTATCCAACTACTGTAAATGTGGGCCTGACTTTTTTCATAATTCCCTTGCTTGCAGTGAGTGAAGCATTTCTTATTTTTACGCAGAGCATAGAAAACCTGTTTACCGCCTTCTAAATATGGTTTTAACATTATTAGAGCCCTCTAGACATAAAATAACACCCCTATAGTCACCTTTATGCTAATATTACCCAAAATAGTAAACAAAAAATGTTTTTTTTAACATTATTGGAGCCCTCTAGGCTTTTAATAACACCCCTATAGTCACCTTTATGCTAATATTACCCAAAATAGTAAACATAAAATGTTTTTTTTAACATTATTGTAGAATTATTATTTTGCTTAGTAGGATTAATAATTTTTCAATGGAAGGTTTGTGTAGTTAGAGCATAGAATCCCCGTTAACGACCTGCTAAATACAGTTTTGTAAATGATCCGATCCCTCTAGACACGAAACAGCAACCCCTATATCACCGTTACACTTCTATTACCCAATATAGTAAACATAATAACAGACAATACGACATAAAATGTTTTTTTTAAGATCATTAGAGGCTTCTAGACGTGAAAGAACAACCCCAGAAGTCACCTTTATGCTTTTATTACCCACCATAGCAAACATAAAATATGTTTTTTTTTAAACATTATTAGAGCCCTCTAGACATGAAATAACACCCCTATAGTCACCTTTACACTCCTATTACCCACAATAGTAGACATTCATTCATTTTCTGTACCGCTTATCCTCATTAGGGTCACGGGGATGCTG
>QODF01000173.1:946547-1010566 GCA_024372805.1 Oostethus manadensis
CCCTCTAGACAGGAAATAACACCCCTATAGTCACCTTTACACTCCTATTACCCATTATAGTAAACAGTATATAAGAAAATAAGACATTACCCAATTTTGAAGACATAATATAAAATAAAACACAAAATGTGTTTTTTTTAACATTATTAGAGCCCTCTAGACAGGAAATAACACCCCTATAGTCACCTTTACACTCCTATTACCCATTATAGTAAACAGTATATAAGAAAATAAGACATTACCCAATTTTGAAGACATAATATAAAATAAAACACAAAATGTGTTTTTTTTAACATTATTAGAGCCCTCTAGACAGGAAATAACACCCCTATAGTCACCTTTACACTCCTATTACCCACAATAGTAGACATAATAACAGAAAATAAAACACAAAACATGTTTTTTGAACAATATTAGAGCCCTCTAGAAAGGAAATAACACCCCTATGGTCACCTTTACACTTCTATTACCCATTATAGTAAACAGAATATGAAAAAATACGACGTATTACCCAATTTTGAAGACATAATAATATAAAATAAAACCCAAAATGTTTTTTTTAACATTATTAGAACCCTCTAGACATCATATCACATTGTCTTTTTGTATTTTAGTTGAATTTAGGCAAAAATACATACAGTTTGCCATAAACACGTGTCGTTTTTGACTGGAAGTAGGCCACCTTCAACCACAAAACAGCCAAGATTTCGCTGGGATAGAGCGAAGCCGCGAAATACGCCAAGCGTGGTTCATATGGAGGCCCAGAACACAAACCGGCAAGATCATCTGCTTTTGGAGCACTTTGCTTTCAGGAGCAGCCATCCGTTCCTGCCCCATGTTGATGCACCCTTTCAATATTTGATGCTGTGATGGAGTGCCGGCAATTGAACGCGGAAATGGAATGCGCATTTGGCGGGGCCGCTTCGGCGCTCGTGGAGAAAGAGCCCAAGTGTGCAAAGAAAGAAGGACGGACGGGGTTTTGGTTTTGGAGGTGATTGCATTCGATGTACGGGGAGTTTTTCTTGTACATCCTGACATGTGAGAAAGGATTTATACGGCCTCGGCCCTCTCAAGGTGAACTCACTTAGCGGCGTAATCAACCGTCCAAGTGCTCAGCAGAGGCCACTGAAAAGAAATCAATTAGATGAGTCAAACCTCAACATTAAATCTGCCCGGTGTCTCCGGGAGGGCAAGGCAGAGGCGGAGCTTTTTGCACAGCAGCCCACAAAAAGAAGCTTTTGACTTCACGGGGACGGATTCCATTTCATTAAGTGCTCGATATCCTATGGCCTTTCTTTTAGGACCAAAACAAACGTCCGGAGGAGCTGACAATTGGAATCAAAACACAGAAGACCGCACCATTTCGCCATTTAGCCAAACATCTGAACCCCCATTCTGAGCAGGGAAAGGATGCGTTCAAAGACACCCCGTCCCTTATGTTGAAATGACGTCTGGAGTGTGTGGTATGCTGATATGACTACCCGCGTATCCACCGTGTTGGTCTTTGCAGTTGTTCAAAGCAAGCGTACGCGCTTAGTGGAGATGTTGTTGCCATACCGGGAGTTCGGAGGGTCCGTGAACGCAGCGCACCGGAATGAGAAAGTGTTGCCAAGACGAATAGAGACGGGGTTCTGAGTTAAAGACACCCCCCACACCTCCCACAATTACCACACCCAACACCCCATAATGACAACATGAAAAATTTTTAATTTGAAATGTATTAAAACGAATGAAGACAAAAATGCATAAGTATTCACCGCTGTTGCGCAATACTGTGTGGCGATTGATGATCACAGTTTTGTCAGTACGACCTATTATTACAAAAAAAAAACCCAAATTTAAAAACGACGGCGTGTTAGGTCCTCACGGGCCACAACAGGTCCTATCCATATGAAATATGACTTCACTTATCGCTGCCAGGTCTGGTAGCAATGAACCGCAATAAAGGAGGGACAGCACTGCTGTTGATGTGTTCAGGTAGGAATAAAGCAATAAAAGCCCAGTCAGACTCTAAGGGAGCGTCTGCGCCACCACCACCTGCTCCCATATCGGCGACATGGACGGGCGCGGGTATTAAGGTCCGCTTGTCTGCTCGCCATCCATTTTCACCCCCCGACCTTCAATTTGCCCCGCAAACGCGCGGGGCTTTTCGTTACCGAAGCTCAAGAAGAAGAGCAGTTGCAGCCGCGGACCAACCGCCTGACATGGCGGCGTGTTTTCCGCGCACACGTAATCACCGTGCGTGCCGCAGGAAATTTGAACTCGTTCATCACCGACGTGTCAAAATGCCTATCGCTAATTTTGCTGCCCGAAAAGTAGCCGATGCCGCAGTCCTCCTCCTGGCGTGAAATTGCAGTCATTTTTTTTTCTTTAAAATGTATTAAAACTAATTAGGAAAAAAATGCATAAGTATTCCCCACGTTGTTCAATGGAAGTGAATACTTATGCTCATGGGAATTTTTTTTTTTTTTTTACATTTTGAATACATCTGCAAACATTTCAATTTCAGGAATAGACATATTTACCAGATGTATACCAACTTTACAACTAGACAGTATTCCCAGTACTTCACTTTTTCCACAACAGCCAGACCATTCTATTCCATGTTGTTCCGCTCATTTGGGTCCGGGTCGTGGGAGCAGCAGCTTCAGTAGGGAAGTCCAGACTTCCCGGTCTCCGGCGACCTCTTCCAGCTCCATCGGGAGGACACCAAGGCGTTCCCAGGCCAGCTGTGAGACATAGTCCCTCCAGCGTGTCCTAGGTCTTCCCGGGGGCCTTCTCCCGACTGGGCATGCCCGAAACACCTCACCAGGGAGGCGCCCGGGAGGCATCCGGACTAGATGCCCGAGCCACCTCAACTGGCTCCTCTCGATGTGAAGGAGCAGCGGCTCTACTCTGAGCTCCTCCCGGATGGCCGAGCTCCTCACCCTATCTCTTAGGGTGAGTCCAGCCACCCTACGAAGGAAACTCATTTCCGCCGCTAGTATCCGCCATCTTGCTCCCATAACTCATGACCATAAGTGATCAGTACCTTGTTGTGAATACTTATGTCTTTTTTCTAATAGATTTTGAATACAACATAAACAATTATTTATGTAAGCATAAAATATTATGTTTTCATTGCACTCACTGTTGTGAGTGGAATTTACAGGAAATATTTTGCTATTTCTTAGCCAGATGTTTCAGAGCCATCAATTCACCATCACCTACACCAGGGGTAGGGAACCGATGCTTCTGGAGCCACTTGTAGTTCTTTACATGACCGCATTTGGCTTTCATTTTTTAACACCATAACATTTTTTACATTTTCTTTAAAAAAAAAAAATCCATAGAACCTCTTAGAATATCTACAGTACTAGTGCGGTACGGGTGCCTTTTTTTCTTGGCCGGCAACACATTTAAAAAATACAATTTAACAAGAAAAGTAAAAAAAAAAACAGCAAAAATGAAAATTACAGGAAATGATGTCAAAAATATTAAAAGGGAATAATGTCCTTTTAGTAGCTGTTGTTTTCTAAAAGTGGTAATATGAGAAAACAAAACAACGAATAAAGTTGTCATTTTTGGAAAATTAGTCATATTTACAAGAAGAGAATTTCAAAGAAAGTTGAAAGTTTGGAAAAATAACCTCCGCAGAAATGGAAAAAAATTGCTGTAGAAAGTCAAATTAAGAGAAAGTTATCGCAATTTTATGAAAGTAAAAGTAAAAAATGTCATTTTAGTAGTATAGGATTAAAAAAAATAAATTTTTTAAGTTGTAATTTGTAGAATATTAGTTCGGGCAAAAAGTTACAATATTGTGGGAATAAAGTTATAATCTTGCAAAAAGAAATAGATTTTTTTCACTGCCATTTTGAAGTAAATCATGACAAAAATCCCAGTTTTAAAATTCTCACCAAAATATCAAACTTTCTTATGCATTTTAATCCATAAATTAAATCCCACTCCAATACATTTCCAAATATGTGGTTTTCACGGCAAACTGAGATTTGTTTTGTTTTTTTTCCTCATTTAACGTGATATCAGGCACGTGTGACACACACTTTCCAAACAGCTAATCCTGTCTGAGGGGGCAGGCGGGGCGGACGTGGTGTGTCACAGCACGACCCAAGGACGCGTCAGCAGTCTATCACAGAGATAACACGCGCGCCTCGGAGCCAAACCAGGGTCTCTGGCGACCCATCATGTGCGGGCGGAGGTGATCGTGTTGTGCAATAACGCACAGAGGCGGACATTTATTGGAAGCGCTATTGAAATTGCTTGTGATGTCATTTTGGGCCTTTCAGTCAGCACACACAATCCCCCGAAGAACCTCCACAATCCATCTGTAGAATCAACGAGCTGGTTCCACCTGCAATTCCTTGTCTCGCATGAGCAACGGACCTCCTGTGCTCTCAGTGCACTCCCATTCAGAGGCTTACTCCACCTTCGGCGTGGAGATACTCCACTTCGCGCGCATCCTGGTGCATCCTGGGAAAAAAAACGTGGAAGCATTTCCGCCTGTCTGCCCTCTCCTAGAGGGCGCAAAGTTTGAGGTGCGTTTTGACTACGTTGTCCTTCAAACGCATCAAAGTCATGATCCTGCTCGGTGGTTACTCCCGGAAAGCTGCAACGCTACGGAGATCATTTTTTATGGGGTTTTATTTGACAACAATTCCATTAAATGTCGGCCTTGAGCTAAAATCGGGGCAGACATGAGATCACTTTGCATCTTTATTCAGAAAGTATGTACAGTATAACGGGGCAAGTTCAAGTACTTGTCCAAAATACTCCTAAATGCTTTATCCATTAATAAATGCTTGCTCTTTTGTGTTGTAATACAGCCTAGTATTAGCAAAAGATACATATTTCTGGCCCAAGTTAGGCATTTCCAAGCAAAACGAACACAAATATGAACATTCAGAAGATGCATTCAAAGACGCGATGATATGTAGTACTCCACACCAGTCACTAGGTGTCAGTGATGTTACATTGATTAGACGATAGCCATTGCAGGAAGAAGTCAAAAAAACACAAAAACAAAGGAACTCTCCCAAAGCTAACGGGTGAGTCTTAATCCGGGGCGTCCAAAGAGTGGTCTGTGGCACATTTTAAAAATAGAATTTACCGAAAAAAGACAAAGAAAAAAAAAAAAAACCCAGCAAAAATGAAACAAATCTGCAGTCATTTTAGAAGAATAAGGTTATAATATTCCGAGGAAAAATTACGTCATTCTGGTAGCATAAAGTTTTCAAAAGCTGTAATAAAAGAACAGATGACGTAATTTTTGCAAATTTAAGTTGCGCTATGGGAATAAAGTCAAAATATGAGAACAAAAAAAATTACTAGAAGAAAGTTGCAATAGTTGGAAAATATATTTTTAAAAAAAAAGAGAAATGGGAAAAACAGCCGCATTTTTTTTTTACAAGAATCAACTCAAAATATTAAGAGAAAAAAACTTGTATTCTAATAGGAAAATGTTACCAGAATAAACTTTATTTTAGTAGCATAACATTGAAATATATTAAAATATATACATCTACATTTTTAAAAGTCATAATATTGCGCATTTATTAAAAATTATTCAAGAGAAAAGTCCCCAGCAAAAATGGGGAAAAAGAGCAGAAAAGTGAAGTTGACATGAATTATAGACTTTTCTGTATTTATGTCTACAACATTGGGTGATAACCTAACATGTCAGGATGCTGGCATGTTAGGTTAATTGGCGACTCTAAATTGTCCATTAGAATGTTTGGATGTCTGCCCTGCGATTGACTGGCGACCAGTCCAGGGTGTACCCCGCCTCTCGCCCAAAGTCAGCTGGGATCGGCTCCAGCATACCTGCGACCCTAATGAGGATAAGCGGTATAGAAAATGAATGAATGAATAAATGAACATCGGGTAATAGGAGCGTAAAGGTGACTATAGGGGTGTAATTTCATGTCCAGAGGGCTCTGATAATGTTAAAAACCATATTTGATGTCTTATTTTTTTGTTTTGTCCACTACATTGGGTAATAGGAGTGTAAAGGTGATTCTATGTCTAGACGGCTCTAATAATTAAAAAACAAAACATATCTTATGTCTTGTTATTATGTCTACTATATTGGGTGATAACAGTGACTACAGGACTATAGTGCTCTAGTAATGTTAAAAACATATTTTATGTCTCATTTTCTGTTATTATGTCCACTATATTGGGCGATAAAAGTGTAAACGTGACTATAGGGGTGCTATTTCATGTCTAAAGGGCATTGGTAATGTTTATATGCAATATTTTTAAGGTTATTAACAGGTTTTCTATGTTATAGATGCATATAAAAATATTCTATTTCTAAATAAGGAATTCACTAGTCACGATTGGATCCGGAACCAATTACCCTCGATAAACGAGGGATTCGTTCTATTTGTTTATAGAACGCACACAGTACGATGACCGACTGGTACGTTTACAAGCAGTGTGCGCATGCGCTGAAGAGGCATTCACGAGCACTGCGCATTTCTGAGCGTTTAAATAACTTGTGCCTATTTTTAAATGAAATGTGGCTGCAAGAAAGTTGCAAATGCCGGAACTTCGATAAAAAAAACCGCGAGAAACACTATTTAATTAAATAACGATCTCGAAGCAAAGTACGAAGGTAGAATTTACTGTTCTTAGTTAGGCCTGTAACGTGAAGGTAGGAACCTTTAGTACGGGTTCGAGGGGAATGGTTTCAGAGAGACACATAACAGATAGCGAGTCCGGAAGCGACTGGAAGGAATGCTTCGTTCCCGCCTCATCTCCGTGTTTGCTAGTCTTCAATACAGTCGAGGTAAAAGTGTTCACATTTAACTCGCCAATTATATTTTAGGGATGCAAAACTATAATTATTATTTTGTTTTGGGTCGGAACCAGTGTACCCGATTGTTTCCCTTTGTCACGTGCTATTTACCTTTTGGGGACTAATATTGCGGGAAATGCAAATCTAAACGTTTTTTTTAGTCCTCAAAGGGCAAATGAAAAGACAGGCGTTCCGTTTTCTTTACTGTATAAGCCTTTATTTGTAAAAAGTCTGTTGTTTGAATGATAACCCTTTTTTTTTTTAAATACCACACACTTGAACACCTTGTATTTGTAAAAAAAAACACTTTTTTTTTTGTTCAAACACCTAAAAAAGCTAATCGACACCGTAAACATTAATTTGCACCGACAAAAAGAAAGAAAGAACCAAAAAAAAAGAACACAGCTTCATACCACACAAATGTTGAGCTCCATGGGTACTCCAAACGGAATCAAACACCTCATTAAACAACTGAACCAAATAAGCGCGCCAATGTGAACAGAAACAGTTACGATACAAAAAAGGCCTTTTTTTTCTCTTCCAGTGCCCGTTATAACAGATGAGTTACATTTTCCTTCTTATGATAAAAGCAACAACAACGCTAACAACAATCCATAACAAATACGGCAAATCAGAAGGGAACACAAGAATGAAGCCAACCAAATGTCTAATTTATATTCCAAAAATAAACCCGCCTGGCGGTTTGGTGGACCGTTTAGCGTGTGCGTGTGTTTTATTTTTCTGCCATTTTTTCCCAGCAGTTTTCAACTGGCGTCCCCCCGGTGGGTGACTTTCGCAGAAGGAGGCCCGCTGATGTGTTCCCGCCAAGCTCCTTGCAACTGTTGTCATACGGCGTTCGGCAACAGATCGCCATAACCAGAGGCGGCTCCTTTCTGGGGAAATGCGGGGAAAACACCCGCTCGCTGTGCAATGGATGGCATATGTCGGATGGCGCATACTTTACATCCTTTGTATCCTTTGTAGCTGAAGGGCGACTGATGAGTAAGCTCAACCTGATGAAACGACAGCGCCCGGTCCAAATCCCAACATGTACATCCCGTGTTTACATTTTGTCATTTGTTCATATTACGAAAGGTTTAACGAGATTTTTCCATGTAAACAGCGGATCTTTTGTATCCTGGCTGCGGTGGTGAATCGTATGATGCGCAGTAAAAAAAAAAACAGGAATAGGAAAGAAAACTTTCCAGAGCTCAGGTCATGCAAAACCAAACCTTGGTGGACACAAAATAATGAATGCAGCAACAAAAGTTCTTCCAACAGTGAGAAGTCTGTCAGCCTTGGTCTGGGCTTTGGTGGATGAAATTTTCATGCATGGTTGAGATCCATGCGCATTTGAATAACACAGCGCTAACTTGCACCACAGGTGGGCCTCGGTTTGCGATGTTCTGGTCGTAATTTTGCAACAAGGCAGCCTATTGACTTCATTTTGTCCTCTAAGGGGTGGTGCGCCAAAGAAAAGGAAAGCCATCACCATGGAAAAGCTCTGCCTCGACCATCAGTAAGGATAGAGATTAATGAATGTGAATAAATGCCAGAGGGGTCATGGATTCCATGCGCTGCTACAAAGACAAGGTTTTCCCTCCAGACTAGACTGGGACACTATTTCATTTCATTCTTCCACGTTCATGTGTGTTCTGTTCAGAACGAGTTTATTTAGGTACAAGTTCTGACTAGGGAGTCTAGGAACGGAACTCCTTCATAATGTTAAGACCACCCACTCTTCATTTTTTTGACAGTAATCCCTCGCCACTTCACTCTCTAAAACATCTTCATGAATAAATCATGCTGTTTTGTTGTTGAATATGGCCTATTTGTAGTCCAAAGATATGCATATTTAAGTAAACTGTACTAAGTAAACTGTAAATGCTTAAAAATGTCTTAAAAAAAGAAGTAAAATACTTATAAGGCATTCAGCAGCCACATTCAAAGATGATGCATTATGCTACACTAGGTGTACATTTATGATACAGTGCAGAAGTAACAAAAGACTCTCCCAATGCTAACATGTCTATTATTAACTATATTGTGTAATACGAATGTAAAGGTGACTGCGGGGATGTTATTTCATCCACTCATAGAGACCACTCATGAAGTAAAAAATTGCATTGAGCAGGCCGCAAACTTGTTTTCTGTGCTGTAACTAGAAAAATATTGGATTTTTATGTAAGGAATCCTACTTTGTGGAAATTCACTTATCACAGGTGGGTCTGGAATCGATTAACCGTGATAAACGAGGGATTACTGACCCCCGCCCCAGTTTTGATGTCTGCAAAAGGTCAGTAAGGTAGAGAAAAGATTGTATTCATACTGGCCATCATTAGACCTGCATTGGAACAAACAGTCGCACGGATTTTAGCAATGAAAAGCAACAAAATAGTCAAAGTTTTGGAACGTAGTTGCGCAAACGGACACGCTATTTATTGGGTTTGCTGGATCATCTAAGCGGAAGTGCAGAATTTTGTACATCATCCACAATCCACATCCAAATTGCGCCTACAAAGCTCACAATTAAAACACCTCCAAAAAGCTAATCATGCAGCGAGCATGTAGTAACAGGCACTTACGTGATAACACGGAGTACACTATTTTGCTCCTTTCTTCCTTCCTAGGCGAGATTTCACATAGCAACATAGAAAGGAACGCTACACCTAGCGTCAAAAACACAGCATCGTGAAGCTAGCCGGTTTGGTGTGGCGAGGTGTCACTACGCCAGCAATGTAGTTCTTGGGCATAAGAATGCAGTAATGCTATAATAAACAATAATAACAATGTCGCTGTAGCTTGGTTGGCCAATAAAAACGCAAACTAATCTACTTTTCAGGAAGTTGACAAACACAATCCTTGTGAGGAGATGGAACATTTGCGTGGGGAAGTGTTTCCCCGGAGGGCCGATCAATTGTGGCGGAATCTCATCACAAACACCAACCCGCCCCCCCACAAACTAAACGTGTCAAAACGGTGGCCTGAAACAAGTTGGCGAAAAAAAGCTTAGCGTAGTTTAGCAGAGCATGCCAGCGCGGCTTTATGAGTGTTGCGTTTCACCACTTGTTTCGAGTGATTTAGGATCCCCGCCGACGTCGTGCACGTTCCGAGTGAAATAAGGACAGTGTGAACAGCGTGAACACAATTTTTTTTTTCAACCCACTGTAAAATAAAAATAAAAAATCCTAGGAACTTTTCCGTGTGGACAGGGCCTCGACGCTGGTGAACGTGTAAAATTTGGGAAAAAAAAAGTTTGTGCTCCAAAATACTGTATGCTCTCATGCATGTGCCTGTTACTACAAGATTACTGCATGTATACAAGGCTCTGTCCACACGGATACGGATATTCTACAAGCGTATATTTTGGTGCTATTTATACTCTTGTCTACACACAAACTACGCTGTTTGAAAACTCCGGCCGAGGTGAAAATGTCCGAAAACTCCGTCTTCAGCGTATCCGTGTGGACGGTGATGACCGACGAGGTCACAATTAGCTCCCGTTGTTTCCACGTTAGGTGCGTTTATGTAAGTTTAGTGTGTGCAATAGCAAACGTAACACTGCTGTTTTCAAGCAAGCTACAATGACTGTGTGTGTGCTTACTTTCGCTCCGTCATCGACGCCTCTGATTGGTTGAAATAACCTCAACGGTCTGTGGATGCGGCACCCACGTACTTTGGCAGCCGGCGTGTGCGTATGCGTGTGGATAGAAATAGTTTAAAACGTGTGCAGGGACGGAGGGCGTATTTGCGCGGACATGGCGTCAAACTTTGCTTGTGGTTTATTCATAGGACTTTACAGATAAGGATTGTGGATGATGGGCAAAAATGTGTTTTGTTTTGAAAATCCACCTTCAAAGCAACAACAACAAAAAGAGCACAACTGACTAAAACTCTCGTTGACGTAGCTGAGCGTGTTTACTTATGTTCTACTGTTGGCAAGGGAGCAACTGCACGAGGGCACTTGGCTAGGTGCCCCAATCAAGGGCACACACGTTTTTTTAAAATTTGTTTTCGAGGAACAGGAAAGAACATCCCACTCGCCTTCTTAAGGCATATCCTGCTCCTCCAGCTCGGCCGTAATGCCCTTCTTTGTAAATACACGTAGAACGGGATCGGAGATGACCGGGGACTAGTTGAGGTAAACACTGCAAAAAATCCTAGCGGTGACCGGGGCAACTAGAAAATTTCATTCAAGGCGACGCCATCCCATACGCTGACAGAGAGCCAAAGCCATCTGCCAACTTAAGCTTTGCCATTGGGGGGACGGGTGAACCTGGACAGTCTCCACAAACTCCATCACTGTAAGAGGACTTGTTGATTTCTCCATTATTTTGTTCGCACTTGTTGCGCTTCTGCTTTTTTGTTTTTTTCTTCTTCTTGGTTCCGTTTGCCGAAGAATGCCAGCGCTCGAGAAGCGGTCCATGCCATTAGCAGTGAGGCTAACTGGTATTTGCGAACTGCCACGTTTTTGTTCATGCATTAAAGATATCATATTTACAGTACAATTCACATGTAATTACACATATACACCAGAGGCAAGGAAATTCACATTGAACTCAGATCAACACTTTCTTTTTTTTGCCTGCTCCTCTACACCTTAAACATGAATCAAATGAAATGTACGGTCTCTCTTGTGCAAACAAATACAGAGTAAAGCGTCCAACTGAAGGTCCTCACAGCATTTGGGGTGATGGTGCTAATTCTGCATATCCAGAAAGCGGCGACAGGGAAATATAATTTGATGCATGCAAGGGTCGTGATTGTGCATGTTCAGGGGGGGTGGGCGGGGGAGGGGCACGTTTGATCAGTTTGAGTTGGTTTGCAAATACAAAAAAAACCCAACAATTCTTGCACCGGACCAAACAGCCGCTCCGACTCAACCCTCAAGTGGAATGACTACAAATACGTCCCTGACCACCTTCATTGATACTAGAGGCAAAATCACCAGAAACCACATTCGAAATGCGCCAAATGATTGCCTGAACCCCTCAGCGTTGGACACAGCGGCCCGCTAACATCTAATATAACAATTATGGACAAATGTAGAGTGTGGGGCTGCAAATTAAATATTCCAGTTGCAAGTAACGTGCAAAATGTACTCATCTTTAAAAGAGGAGCTGACGTACAAGAGAATATCCATAGAAAAAAAATTGAAGTTGCATTTTCAACATTTTCAGTGCAAGTCAATTATTGGCAAATACCTGCAATTCTTGTCCGGTCCTTGCAAACCTTAAGGGGAACAAATCAATGTTTTTTTCTCCATATTGTTTTTCCCACATGTTTATGGCTCACATGATGCCAATATGAGACATGTGAACCGACTAGTATACAAACTACCCTCTGACAAAGGCGTTCCTGACTAGTATTCCATTTTTAGGAGGCATCTTTTGCATGTGCGCTGAGTGTGTTTAAAAACTGCCTCATCATCTGGGAACCACTACATGGGCAAATGGGCCAAAGTATTGGGAAACACCTCCCAATCTAACAACAAATTGTGTGTATGTGACCCTTTCCTTTTAACTATTTTTAACAATGTTAAACTGACTCCACTTTCAGTGAATCAGGGTGCTTGACAAAGACTGGAGTTTCACCGTTTCACGGGTGGTCCTCAAGGACTCGAGTTTCACTGACTCATGGCCACCAGAGGAAGACTGGAGTTTCACTGACTCAGGGTGGTTGACGAAAACTTGAGTTTCATTGACTGAAGGGTACTCCATGAAGACTCGAGTTTCGCTGACTCAGGGTGCTTGTAGAAGACTGGAGCTTCACAGTCTCACGTTTAGTCCACAAAGGCTCGAGTTTCACTGACTCACAGGTACTCGGCGAAGCCTGGAGTTTACTGACTCATGGGTCCATGACAAAGTCTGGAGTTTGACCGACCCACCGATGCTCAACGAAGACTGACGTATCAGTGACTCAGAGTTTCACTGATATTCACGGGTGCTTGACAAAACCGGAGTTTTACTGACTCACGATTCCTTTAACAAAAGAGTTTCACTGACTCAAGGGTACTTCATGGATACTCAATGAAGACTGCAGTTTCACTAACCCAGGCTGCTTGACGCAGTCGTTAGTGTCACTAACTCACTGGTGCTTGACAGAAACTGGAGTCCCACCGACCCCTGGGTACTCCACATAGACTGGAGTACACATAATCAGTGAAACTCTACATAGACTGACTCCTGGGTACTTCACAAAGACTGGAGTCTCAATGACTCCTGGGTACTCCACAAAGACTGGAGTACACATAATCAGTGAAACTCCACATAGACTGACTCCTGGGTACTTCACAAAGACTGGAGTCTCAATGACTCCTGGGTACTCCACAAAGACTGAAGTCTCACTGACTCGTGGGTACTCCACAAAGACTGAAGTCTCAATGACTCCTGGGTACTCCACAAAGACTGGAGTCTCAATGACTCCTGGGTAGTTTCCTATCACTACTTGCTAGCATGACGGTACCCCAGTGCACATAAATGCAAGCTCGGATGAGTATGCCGTCAGAGAACTCGCGCAGAACCCAGACCTGAACCCCATCAAACAATTTCAGGATGAAATAGGTCAGAGGTTGTGGACACAAACTTACTGGATATGTCCTTCCAGTTATTGCCAGGTGTCCCAATGCTTTTGCCCCTGTAGTGGTCCGATCGCCATCTCCTCATAAAGCTTCTACAGACTGGAGTATTCTCATTTCCAGGACATCTCACGGTTTCAATTCTTGAATGCACTCTTTTCATTTCCCAACAAAGAGTATTTGAACAAATCGATGCTGCTTATGGGCTTATTTTGGTTCTCCTTTCATTTGTAGCCCACAAACATTTATGTCGTGTGATTTTTCTGCAGTCTTTTGCAATCCCACTTCCTCGAGTCCAAAACTGAAGAAATGCCCCACTAGCAAATAAAGCGTGACAACTACCAAACGGGGGCCTGATAGGTCGACTCTTTTGAATGTACATCCTTAACGTGGATTAGTTGAAAGAAATCACAAAAAGCAACACGCCACTCCCCTCCCGCCCCAGTTCCCTTTAGCAAACACACATGACGTTCATGAGACTCAGTTCTTTTCAATGACTAAACTGTACAGAACGCTTTCCTTTTTCTCCCCAGACAATCCAAATGAGTGATGGGAACCTTTGACCTTCATCACATAATGCCCTAGCTCTAGATAGAACAAGTTCCGACGCTCTTTGAAATCACAGTATTTGTCAAGACAAAATCATATCTACAATAATCAGCACTTGTTGGACAGCCGCCCCCCCCCCCTTCCGCCTACCTTGCATTTTCCTGAAAACAACTTCAAGTTTGCGGTCAAACCTCCCAGGGTGACCTTTGGGCCCGTTGATGTCCGATCAAGAGAACGCTACCGCTTCCAGAAATATGTGGAAATAACAATGAAATAAGGAACGACACAACGTGGCTGTACAGGTTGGAACCGGGGATTCCCGTGCACCTGGTATCCGTGGGCTACATTGGGGTGGCGGGGTGGTGGGGACCGGACGGATTTGTGATTACAAGAAGAGTCGTTAAAAAGTCAGTGGGGGAGGCCAGTGGGGGGTATCTTCTCTCCTTCTTTTTTTCTTCTTTTCTTTATCCCATTTTTTTTTGTAGCAAAAATATCATGCAGTCTTTAGTTCCCCAAATCCCCGCTGGGATCTTGCGTTTGTTCATTTGTTTCTTTCAGGAGGAAAAAAAAGGAACTCAATGCCTTGAAACTCGTGTCCCACGATGATTTTGAAACATTCAAGTCATCCTGTTAATGCCTTATACAGCAGAAAAGTCCTTCAGGTTTCGTGTGTGTGTATATAGAAATATAATGTACTGTATAGAAATATGCATATACATATGTTCAACCTGTATATGTGTATACATATTTTGGAACTGTATCAAAGCCAATTTAATGTGCTCTCAAAATATGGCCCATGATTCCTAGTGGGATGCACATCAATTCACATAGTATAACCAGTAAATTAGGTTGAAAAATCCAAAAGTGATGGGGAATATGACCCGGGACCACTTGTCAATGGTGCTCACGTCGGACAGGTTTGGGATTTTTAACTTGAGCTTGGACGAGCGTCGCCGTAGTCGGCAGTTGGCCCGGCTCCGCATAGCGCTCCGATCCAGCGAATGGTGGCTGAAGCCGTCTCGGGGCGCCGTGGGCTTCCTGAATTGGACCCCGGAGCTTTCGAAGGACATGACTGAATTCCGAGAGTCACTAACGCTGCTTCCCACGTCAGAAGGCATCACTTCGTTGTTCATCTCCAGAGTGGTGAGGAGAATGTTGCCGTACGCATCCACCTGAGATCAGGGCCGAGAGACACGAAGCGTCATGTTGGGCTCAAATGTCGAGCAGAAGCCCAAATACAGTGGAACCTCGATTAGCGTACGGCCCGCTGTCTACTTTTTCGTTTCCAATATGGCGCACGTCTTGGTTTTTGTGGGTTCAAGTGTGTTTGTAATGTTACCAGCCCATTGGAACGCTCTCAAAGTGGAAACCGGAACCGGAGTTATTGTATGACATCAGCACTGTTGGCTCTGTAGGCCTTTGCAAAGAACCCACAATGGAGCCAAAGATACTTGAAACACGATCGCCGTGTTTGTCAACAAAAGGTCTTCAGTCAAGGTGAAAGTGACGTTAAATATTCAGTTGTCCCTTTCATTTCTCATTTAAAAAGTGTTAAAATGGCGCACATATGAATTGGATTTGAATGATTTCTTATGGGAAAAACTGATTGGGTTCGAGTACGTGTCGGGTTTGCTCGAGCCTTCCGGAACAGAATAACGACGCTACCCGAGGTTGCACTGTATCCCACAACAATTAAACCTATCTGAGCCTCCATCCCTTTCCCCAGGTTTTCAAACTAAAGCAGGGATGACATGAAATGTTATTTCTCGCATGCAACATCATAGCTTTTGTATTACCACAATACAAACCCCGATTCCAAAAAAGTTGGGATACTGTTTGAGTTGCATATTTTCTATCCGGTTTTTAGGTTGGGAATGTGGTGCTGGCATCACACTGACAGGTTTTGTTACCTTTTTTTCCTCCAAAAAGATAGAAAGAGATATCGTAGAGTGCAATAATTAGCCCCAATGGGATACTCTAGTGTCTCCGATGGTCTAGTGGTGACTCGCCTGACTTTTACACTACTCGGTAATGACTGGCGACTGGTCTAGGTTGTAGTCCACTGGGATAGGTCCCCACCTTCCTGGAACCCAGAACAAGATATGTGGTAGGAAAGGGGCACGAAACTGTTTAATCCATCCATGCATCCAGCTTACTTCTTCTAACCAAGGTCGGGTTGCAGGGGCAGAAGCCTAAGACAAGAAGCCCAGACTTCCCTCTTTCCCTGGTTTGTTTGTTGCAGATCCAGAGGTTTTCCCAGGCCAGTCTCTCCAATGTATTCCTGGGTTTTCCCCAAGGCCTCCTACCGGTCAGAGGTGCCCAGAGAGGCGTTTGGGAGGCATTCTGATCGGATGCCAAGATGCCCAAGCGACCACATTTGGCTCCTCTGAATTCAGAAGCGTTCACACTCCCAGATTCTCATCATCATCTCTCATGTCTAAAGCAGAGCCCGGCAACCCTTCAGGGGAAACTAATTTGGGGCGCTTGTACCCGCGATCTTGCCCTTTTGGTCACTACCCTAATCTCATGACGAAGATCGGCAGTTTCACTCTTTAGTAAAAGAGAACGGGGTTTGCTCATAACATCTCGCGCCTGCTCAAAAAGCAGGTTTTCTTTCCAAAGCTCAAGGAGGTCATCATGTAAACCCGTTTGGAGGATCCTGGAAGAACTCCTCCAGGAGTGCATGAAGGTGTGGCAGCGAAGGCTTGGGAAAGTGCGTTTAGAACACTTTAGAAATATATCTTTTGTGACACCACTCGCGGAACATTGGACTTGAACCTGGAACACACGTTCTCCGAAGCTGCTGACTACAAACCTGACACGGTAGTCAAAAGACTACTCGGTACGTTCGTGAAATGTAGTGGCAGAAAAAACCTTGCACTCACAAAGCACTCATGTCAGTGGTAACTGTTGTGATGATTGGACCATAAAGGTATTGCATGTGGAGTCGTTTGGCCCGTAACTGTAGCCTATCTTGTTTTGCAGCCAGTGTGTTGGAAGCAAAACAAGAAGGCGTTCAAGGCGCTTCCTGAGCTACTCCACGCGTGTGATGGGGGAGGACACAAAAGGTAACGATCATTATTATTACTTTAGAATTGTTTTACGCATCGTCATGGGTGAGCCACGCAGCTCCTTTGGATCGTGATGCCCGCACCGAATTCAGAATGATCGAAATGGATTGGAGGTAAAGCGCCGTCCAACTTTTTTGGAGTCAGAGTTCAGCCCGTTCGGTCAGTTTAGCGAGGGCTGGCCGAGAGCTTATACGATTTCAAAATACATGTACCCCAACTTTTCTTTGTTCCTCGAGATACAGATTTCTCCGCTGTGTAAATGACCTGAAGGTGTTGCTTTGAAACGGCACGGAAATGGAGTCCTTGCAATGTGAAAGAAAAAAATGAAGAGAACATTAAAACGTCTACCAAGCACATTTCCATTCAGTTACACAATGCATTAGACACACACACGCTGGGCACACAGAAACAGGAAGCGTCATTGGGTCTGAACGTCTGACCCCACCGGCAGGCCCGAGCACGCCGAGGCGTCAAACGTGGTGAATACAAGGTAGCAGGGCGAGAATGAACGAAGCCTACAGCCGCCACCGCCTAAATACCAAGCTACCATCTCAATGAAAAGGGCTCATGTTCAGTAGGAAGCACCCGGTCTTTGGGGGGAAAGCAATGGATGACGGTTGGGGAATGCATTTCAATTACTGATGGATTGCGTGCTTGACTGGGAATATCAATTACCGTTGGGAGGAAATAGTGTAATAACAATATTCAGCGCATGCCGGCAACTTTGCATCAGGAAGTCAGACGCGACAAAAGGCGGCAGATGAAGACGCAAACCTGTTCCCTCAGGCGCTTCTCTTCGTATCTCGTGCGCTCGTTGTTGACTTTGTTCAGCCTCTCGTTGAACTGCTTCTGTTGTGCCGGGCCCCGGCCAAAGAACACATAATTTACAAAGGCATATTCGAGCAGGGCCAGGAACACAAAGACAAAACAGCCCATGAGGTAGACGTCGATGGCTTTCACGTAGGGGATCTTTGGGAGAGTTTCCCTCAGGTGGGTGTTAATTGTCGTCATGGTGAGCACCGTGGTCACACCTGAATGCAGCAACAACACACACGCAGGGAACTAAGCATCAGGCACATGTTATCGTTCACCATCTTAGACAATTGTGTGCTGGAACCTTGGTTAGCATACGCCCTGGTTAGGATTTTGGTTTACGTCAAAAACGTACAGTCAGCGTACGTTACGGCGCAACAGAAGGTGTGGCCTCGAGTCACTATTTCAATGACTTTGGACTTGACTTAGCAATATCATCAAAGACTCGGGACTTGACTCTAAGTTTACTGATTTCCAGCGAGTGTGTCGAGTGAAATGCGTCCCAATTCATAGTATTCTAAGTGATCGCTATATATAACATCACGAAAGAGAGCACATTTTTCCCACACACTCGGCCACATTGAATGCATCTATTGAGGTCGGATCAGGTGAAAGACCAAACTAGGGCGTGGATTACGTTGTCGGCACTGACTAAATCATGAAGTCTTGTCACATGGGTCTTACTCCAAAAAGAACACAATTCAAAATGCATTCTTTGTGTTTGTCAAGTTTGGTAGCGTTTTCTTGTTCAAATGGAAGTTTATTTGGTGAACACCGTGACACTCATGACTCAAAAATGTCAAGTCTATGACTTGGACGTGCACGTCTTTACTGGAGACTTGACTCGAGACTTGAGATCGAACACTTCGAACTTTCTCCCAGCCTCTGGTAATTAACACACTTCATGAGTCCAACTGAGTTGGTAACTGGGGCTGCGACCCATGATTATTTTCTCTGTCAATTCATCTGGAGCTTTGATTAATCGAGTAATCGGTTCCAAATTATTGGAGAACAAATTGCTCCAAATGATTATGCAAGTAGGATTTTAGTATCATAAATATAACATTTGTTGTTTCCCACTGAAACGTATTGTGTCTTGGTGCCATTTGGATTACTGATATCGATCTCGGACAACAGTCCAAATTAGTTTGCAACGTGAGCCCATTGAAGAGAAAACTTCTTAAAAATGATGTTGCACATAATTAAGCAATGAATGTGTCTCTGCTGACAAAAAAAGCCTCAAATATCGCAAAGCCTTGGTTGGACAAGGCAAGAAAACATTGAATAATTTTGTGACTGATGCGGATTAAGGCACAATAAGGAAGAGGAGAGAGCGCCGGCTAAAAAGACATTACAAAGGAGCAAACGGGTGTTTGAAGCTGCTGGTGCCTCTGAAATCCCATCAACCTCAGGGTGCAGGATCCTCCAGAGGCTTGCAGTTATGTATAAAGCTACTATTTGGCCACCCCCAACCAATAGTCACGGATGCAGTGGGCCAACAAATACACGAAGATTAATTTTCAAACAATCCTGTTTAGTGATGAGGGCCGAAGTACAGTATGGCCGGCACATCTCCACAAGGCTCTGATGTCGGCCATGTTTTGGATGGGAGTCACTGGGAGAGAGCTGGTAGGCCCTTTATGGTCACTGAAGGTGTGAAAATGATCTCAGCAAAGTACACTTTCTTCCTTCTTCCAGTTCTGTAGCAAAATCACCGTCATGCATGATAAGTCACCATCTCACGATGCAAAGAAAGCTTCTCTGTAATTGGCTGCTGTGGGCATAAAAAGGAGAGAAACCCATGGTTTGGCCGCCTTTTCTACCCTTGACTGACCCAATTGAGAACCTATGGAGCATCATCAAGCAACAAATCTATGAGGGTGGGAGGCCGATCACAACAAAACAGCAGCTCTTGGAGGATATTGGACGTCTTGCAAAGAAACGCTCCAAAAACTCCCAAGAATTGAGAAATCAAAGAATGGTGTTAACATGCAACTTTGGCTCTTGTTAGTGAAGCTCTATTGTGCGTAATATTGGGGAACGCTGCGTTTTAAGATGTCATCCTTGGGAGCTTTGTTCAAAAGCCACAAAATCAGAGGAAAGTCACATTTGCAAGGACGCAGTGTTAGCGATAAGTTGCAAAGTAAAGAGCTGCTTGCTAAAGTGCGTGGCGACGTTTAAAACGTGACACTTAGCCAATGTGCGCCTCCTCCCATAGCGATTGGACTTAAATCGGGCCAATTAGACGTTTTCCAATATATCCCAGCTGCTTCTTACCCAGGGCCACCCGAGCTGCAGAGGCATCATAATTGATCCAGAAGGACACCCAAGAAAGAATGGTGATCAAGATGGAGGGCATATACGTCTGCAAGATGAAATATCCAATGTTCCTCTTAATCCTGAAACTCAGCGAAAGCCGGGGATAAGAACCTGTAAGCAGAAACAACGACAGCACGGATAAGATCAGGGAGGAGAAAAAGAGGAGGGAAAAGTGTTAAGAGCTCCAAACCGTGCACTCGGCAACGTGCATGGTAGTCATTTCTCCGTTTGTTCAGATGGAGCACTTAATTTCCCCAAAGCGATGGATTCCTTTCCAGGGACAAGTTCGATTCCAATTAAACATGGCACAAAGTCGCAAACACGGCAGATTTTTCTGCAAGCCCCTATCTCAGCAGGCTGCTCCAGCGTCCCTCTGAGACTTGTCACAAGGAGCTGCTCGCTGCTTCCTTCTCTCTCTCCCTCCGTCCTCCAGACATTACTGAAAGGCCATTTTAAAAGGTGGTTGCGATGCACGCCTGGCACACTTCATAACGGGAGAGTCGCTCATTTTGGTGGCTATTTTGCTGAGAAATAGACAAATAGCGACACCACAGCCCCTTTATACCATTTTTAAAATTATAGTTAGATTTAAACAAGCTGGGAAATAAAACGCTGATGCAAAAAGTAGTAAAGCAACCAGGCAAGCTCTCACTGCTTCAGCGACATGGACTTGTTTGTAGTTCGGAAGCAGCTCTAAAAATAGTGAAGTCTAACACTACTCCATCTGGAGTTCTATGGCAAATTTGTCTCCACGGAATCTTGGAGATAAGCGTGATGGTTTTACTCTCGCAGAGCCTTTCCCGCACTGATGATAGACCTCGTCATCTCCAGATTGGCGTGGATCTTCCAATGAATCAATACCATCTGCATGTGTGCTTCGTCAAATGGGAGACCCACCGATCACCAGAGCCCCGCCCAGGATTCATTCTGGCAGTAAATGTTCATGGACTTCACGGAAGTCAAACACGTGATTTGCATTTGAGCTCAGCTTATATATGCAATAACGTTTACACAACCTTTCTCCTCTTCATGTCCCTACGGTAGGTTACTATTTAATGTGTGGCTAAGTCTATACCACAACTGCCATATCTACCAAGCCACATTGTTACCAAAAGGGAAGGTTTACTTCCTGGTTCATTAGGATTTGGAAGGACATTTTCTATGTTTCTAGTCCTCGTTGGGGTCGTGGATGAGCTGGAGCCCATCCTAGGTGACTTTGGGCCATGGTGGTACACCCCAGGACTGGTCGCCAGCCAATGACAGGCCACATATATACAAACGATATGAGGGAGGAAGCTGGAGATGAGGATTGGAACCCAGATCACCTTACTGTATGGCGGATGTTAACCAGTCAGCCTCCGTGTTGCATGGACTGGTTCACTGATGCCATGTTTCAGGTGCCAGCCAGTGGTAAACCTCATACTCCGACACCTTAAGAGTTGCACTGGGCATCAAGTTGGCAGTTCGGGCTTTTAGCTCAATGGCTAGTGCTCAACTTTCTACAGGGCTGACTTGACCAGGTGCATTTCAGTGGTGCCGTGACCTGAAAGAGAGTGACCTTTAGGTGGGGTAGGGGTGAGTGTAACGGGCGCCAACCAGCGTGGCAGTGCAGTGAGTATGTTGGTGAACTTCACTCTCTGACACCTTATGAGTCGCACTGGACATCGAGTTGACAGTCCAGGCCTCTAGCTCGTTGGCTGGCACTATCAACTCATTCTGCGGACCCTGGTTCCTGGTGGAACGTGGGGCTGGCCGGACCAGGCGGGTTACGTTGGTGCCGTGACATGGATGAGAGAGACGTTTAGGAGGATGAGACTGTCTGGGTGTGCAGAAGTTGGGATACCTCACTCCCTGACACCTTTGGAGTCGCGCTGGACTTTGACTTGTGGGGCTTTTAGCTCGTCGACTAGTGCTCTCGACTGTCATTCTGCGGACCCTGGTTTGAGCCCCGGTGGAACGCGGGCCTGGCTGGAGCATGTTTGTTACATTGGTGCCCTCACCCGGATGACAGTGATCTTTAGGGGGGTGAGCCTAACAGAGCCACGGCCAGTCTGGAACGGACGGCAGGGCTGGCTGGACCAGGTGGCGTTACAGCCATACTGGATCAAACAGTGGGAACGGGATCCTTTCTTTCTATGCCACCCCTCAATAAAGGTTTGTGTAACTCTGCCATCACTGATGTTTAGTTTGACAAAGGAGAATGTCAGCAGATCTCACCTGTACTGAACCTGACATCCCTGGACACCAAGCGTATGTCCACAATGGAGAACTGAGGTAACTCCAACTTGTCGACTCCCGTCACGGCACTGTCCCCTCCTTGCCAGAAGAACACAATGTCATCTGTGGTGTATCCATCTATCGGGGAAGAGATAGGAAAAGAAAGAACCGAGGTGTGAAGAAATGTGTTTGGAAAACAACCATGAAACAGGACTGTGATGTTGTTAGCGCCAGACAACAGTGCGGGTAAATAGCGGAGGTCTCCCTGACGAATGATGCTCTCATCCGGATCTGGGCTGCTATCTCAACTTCTGGAGACCTTTGCACCGGGAAAGGACGTTACATTCCGGAATGACTTCATGGAAACATTTGTTATTCCCACACCAAACCAAACTGTGAGCAAACACAACGTCTGATGTGGTTAGTCACACTGGAAGTGGAGCAGACGCTTTGCTTCCGACCTGCCGCCCACTCTGCTACTCACCATTGCTTGTGCCTGATGTTTCCTTTTGTGGGAGAGTCATCTTTAAAGATTTGAATGGAACCTCATTAGGCAGCTGGGGAGGATATACATGATGCAGCTTGCTTGGAGAGCAAGATGGATGCCAAAATAGTGGTGCTATTGGAATTTGGACACAGAAATTAAAGCTTCTGCGAGAGACCGTGCTTATCAAAATAACAGTTTACTGTGCGAGTCTTTGCAATCCAGTTTTTTATGACAGTGGACCCCTGAACGTACGTAATTCAGCAATGTCCATCAGGCTTACACCACCCATCCATCTTCTTCCACATATCCGAGGTCGGGTCGCGTCGGCAGCCCAAGCAGGGCAGACCAGACTTCCCTTTCCATGTCTACTTGGTGCAGTTCCCCCCAGAGGATCCTGAGGCGTACCCAAGCCAGTTGACAGACATAGTCTCTCTAGCATGTCCTTGGTCTTCCCTGAGGCTTCGCACTGGTTGGACATGCCTTGGACACATCAAGACCAGACACCCGAGCCACCTTATCTGCCTTCTCTCAATGCGGAGGAGCACCGGTTGTACTCTTCTACCGGATGGGAGTGCTTCTCACCTTATCTCTAAGGGAGAGCCCAGGCACCCTACGGAGAAAAGTAAATGAGTTTTCTCCGGCCGCTTGTACCTGCGATCTTCTCCTTTTGGTCACTACCCAAAGCTCATGATCGGTGAGGTTAGGGACTTAGATCGCCTGGTAAACTGAGAGTGTCACTGCAGACTTCACTAGTTCACTTCCATCCTTCCCTCAGTCTTGGACAAGACCCGAGGTACTTGAACCCCCTCCGCTTGGGGTAGGATGCGTATGTATTTCTGCTAAGACACACATTATTGACCCTTGCTATGATTATCTGCGCAAGGCCTCCCTCCTGTTTCCAGCACCAGTCCTCCGCATGCTTATCACCTGATTCAAATAACTTGGGGTGTCGTGAGTCAGCCCGTCAGCATCCCTGTCTGTGTATGGAAGTTGAAAATATTGTACTGCAGCGGCATGGCTGCAGACCAAACATTATAGTGCACTTTAGCCTGCCTCAGTATCCCCACAGCACCCTGCCCTTTTTCTCACAGGTTTCACAGCCATCTTTGTGAAACCCGGAAGCACGATCACACAGATCAACCTGCACTATAAAACCTGCAAGTGCATGCTCGGCTGTTTTTCCTCCTCTTGAACCAGCTCTCTTCCAGCCTCCGTTCAAGCCTTCCGCCCCGCATCAATATTTATCAGCATGTGTCGGTCGTCAGGCGGTCCTGCAGACTCTCCAAAGTGACCACAGTGGTAGATTTATGTCAGTGGGCTAGTATGCAATTCACCGCAGCGAGATCTCTCAGTGTCTCACCACGTATCACATTCTACTAGCGACGTGTCCAGACTTGGGTGGTGTTAAAATCACTTACGGACCAGAAGTCGCTCGGAAAAGGTCGGTTGGGGATGAGATCCTGCCCCAAGCGGAGGTACCTCGGGTCTTGTTCACAAGCGATGAAGGCTTGACAGGCGGATTAGTGTCGCGTTTGCAGTGATGCCGACCGTGCATCAATCTGGGCCGAAAGGCAAAGCTCTCAATTTACAGGTCGAGCTACGTTCCCACCCTCACCTGTGGTCACGAAAGGACAAGATGGCGGGTGCAAAGGGCTGAAACAAGTTTACTCATTAGGGTGGCTGAGAAGGTGAGAAGCACTGTCAACTTGGAGTAGAACCGGTGCTGCTTCGCATTGAGAGAAGCCAGATGAGGTGACTCCCTGGGGGGGTGTTCAAGCATTTCAGACCGGCAGGAGGCCATGGGGAAGTTCTCAGGAACACCTTGGAAACCTAAGGTTTGAGCTGGATGAAGTAGCTGGGGAACAGGTCTCGGCCCAGGAAGTCTGGGCCTTCTTATGCTGCTGCCCCCACAACCTGACCTCGGATAAGCGGAAAAAGATAAGCTCTCGGGCTTCTAGGGTGATGGTGTCCACTCGCCCTTCTGCCCACTGGTGGCGTACGTTTTCGGCGGACCTGGTCCTGGAGGTCAGGAGAACCAGAAACCATTGGGTTTTTTTCAGAAATGAATAAATGATCGCGGTTTTGTGGTGGACTATGGTCTAATTTAGAACTTTTTTGTGGAATCAAACTTTTAAATATGGCAGAATACAAAAATAACCTAAGTGGTCAACCCGCGGATGGCATTTTGGTTTGGAAGATGTGTTCACAAAAGCCGCCCAATCAAGTCCTTACATGTAAGTTCTTTACTGTGCGGTCTTCGGTCCCGTGACAAATTGGCCAGCTGCATCAGCTGTCTTTTTTTACTTTGGGTCGGAACCACAAGGCACGGTTGCAGGCATTTACTTACAGCTTTCAATTTCCAAGGTGCAGTTCTGTTCATCGAGAGGGTACCTCCTCAGGTCCATCATACAAGCCGCAGTGGTGGTTATTCTGAGGAAATGAGACAAACGCACTTTAAAAACGGTCTCGTTTATACATCATAACAATAGTTCCTCTTTGAGGAGCTGGCGGATCCGATTATGCACATGGCAGCAGATCAGTAACGCATATGAAGACACTTTTTCACAGAGGGCCGCATACTAAAAGCAACGTCAAAAGGATACGAGCCCACTTTTATTTACAGCAATCCATGTAAATATGCAAAAACATATTTTAAGAAAAGCCTCAAAGCATATTGTTAGAATTAATAAACTTTTAATGACATTTTAAATATTTTCTCGTACATTGTCGTTCTCTTATGTCTTTATTTTCATAATATTTTAACTTTGTCATAATATTATTATCTTTACTAAAAGTTTTTTTTCTCTATAAAGTAAAAATAAATAGTCTTAATATTTCAATTTTATGCTATTTTTTATTATTATGACTTTTTTCTCCCAAAATGATCCCATTTTTTTTTATTACCCCAACACTTTTGCTCTCAAATTGTATGTTTTATTCACCGGTACTGCGCATTGTAGCAGCTTTCATTTGATCGTCCTCCCGCATAACTGATTTCTAGCCAAAATGGACATAAAAATGACATCTGGAATCATGTCAGATTTTTTTCCTGCCGATAACGATAACGGCGTAGGAGTGAGACCCCATCAAGCTGCTTTGCGTTCCACAGAGCATCGAGTTTTGCCTTCGGATTGTTTTATATGCAACTTGCAATGACTCAAAAGTGTTGGTCATTCAACGGGGGAGTAGGTCGTCTTTCCTTCAATACTTAATATCAGCTCAGGAATCACACGAGCAACGTAAATAAAGTCATATTTACGACAATAACATTGCAATATTGATTTTATTAATAAGAACAAATAATAAAGGGAAAATGGGGAAAACATTTAGAGTAAAAACAAGATCATTTTACTAGTGAAATATCAAAGAAAAAAAGAGAAACTGAATAATATAGTAAACTCTGGACAATTAGGTTTAGAAAAACTTTATTATATTCCCATATTATATTATGGGAATAATGTCAAATATTATGGGTATAAAGTTGTAATGTTCCAAGAAAAAATATTACAAGAAGAAAGATAAAAAAAGTTGGAAAAAGAAAAAGATAAAAAATGGAAACAAAAACAGCTACATTTTTAGGAGAATGAAGTAAAAATAGTTGCAATTTTAAGATAATTTTAGTAGTATTTAGTTGACATGTTAAAGAAAACTTATTTTTTTGGAAGTTGCATTATGAGAATCACAAAAAAACATTTGAACAAAAAACATGTCATTTTAGGAAAATTAGGCTGGGGTAGAAAGTTTGTTATGGAAATAAAGTCAACATTTAAAGTCTCATTTGAAAAGATTATTAATTTATATTTATGCAAAATTTAAAAACAACATAATTAAAAAAAAAAAAGCCATATGACAAAGCTGAGATGCGGTTTGTTCTTGAAATATTTATCACTTGTTAGCGTGTCAAAGTGGTATTTTTGTAGTTAAAAGCATAGAAAAACCTGTTTACTACCTTGTGAATACATTTTTAAACACTGTTAGAGATCTATACACATGAAATAACACCCCTATAGTAAGTATAATTTTTCATGAAATAAGATTTCCTGTCTATTAATCAAATATTGTTCAGTTAATTGTCCATCGGTGTAAGTGTGAATGCTTGTGTGTCTGCCCTGCGATTGGCTGGCAACCAGTCCAGGGTGTACCTGGGATATCAGCTGGGATAGAGTCCATCTTACCCGCGACTCTAATGAGGATAAGCGGTACAGAAAATGAATGGATGGATGGATCATACATGCCATGGGACAATAATAACATGAGTGGCGGGCTGCAAATGGCCCCCGGGCCACACTTTGGACACCCCTTGTTCGAAGAGCCATTCTGCCCCCTCTTATACTAGAGAACAATAGTCTGGAGACACAAATGTATGACTTTCAGGATCACACAAGAGGGCCACAAAACGTACGGTGATAAAGTAAATGCGTGTGATATTTCGTATTCACAATGACGCCGAGCCGCGCCGGCATTTGGGAGCGCTGCGCTCCGCCCTCCCTGCTGCCTCCACACCCACCCACACCCACAAAGTGCGACCAAGAAACAAGCCCCTCCGCAGATGTTGGGAGGAAGAGCGCATGCCAGAACGCCTGTCAACAAGGTTCCAGTTTCTTGCAGAACGCAAGTGCAGGTGTAATCCCATTTTACTCTGGCTGCCGCCCAAGCTTCTCAGCTCTTGATGGTACTTTTATGGGGAACCTGGCGCACCCCGAGCGGGGCAGCTGGGAATGCTAATTTAGATTAGGCCACGTTGGCTCTCTGTGCCATTTTGCCCGAGTCTTGTTCCATTCGTTTTAAAAGAGGAATTATTAGGGAGTCTGCAGGTAATGAATTCATTGGCAGACGATCAATCTCAGTGGGTCAGAAGCAGCACCAAAGTCAAAGAGGCCTGGTTCTGACCCGGTATCTGCCATGCATCAACCCTGTCGTTTGAATGGTTTGCTGGATTTTTCCCTCAACTTCAGGTACAGATTTTTCCATTTTTGCTGTTGTCTTCCACATTTCTATTTTTATTTTATTGGTAAATAATCTTTATGAATGCATTTTTCATGATATGACTTTACTCCCATATTTGGACTTTATTATAACGTAATATTATAACTTTTTCTCCAACCTCACTTTCCAAAAATGACCATTTAATTTGATTCGCTTTTTTGTTTGTGCTACTAAAATGACATTTCTCCTCATATTATTACGATATCCTCATAAATTTATGACTTTTTCTCATAATATTTTGACTATTCTTGTGACATTTTTGCTGCTTTTTTTCCATTTTTGCTCTTGCTTTTACCCTCAAGTATTTTAATTTTATTGTGAAATCATTTTTGCAAATGTAATTTCCAAATTTTGACTTTATTCCCATAATTTTACTGGTTTTTCTCCGACTTTTATGTTGTTTGTTTCTCATATTAGCAGTTCTTAGAAAATGATGTGTTTTTTCTTTAATATTTCTACTTTATGTTCCAAAAATGACGCCATCCTCATAAAATTTTGAATTTTTCCTGTCAGAATACGGCTTTTCCTCAGAATATTTTGACTTTATCCTTGCAAAAATTGCTGCTGATTTTGCCAGTTTTGCTATTTAAGTTTTCTCGTTAAGTTATTTTTTTCAGGCCACCAAAAAAGCAACCACAGGCCCCAAATAGCCTCCCGGGCCGCACTTTGGACACCGCCGGTATATGGGGTGCCACCAGTGGCGGGTTTCACGTGTGAGGCGCGTGATCACTGCCGTTTTATTCATAGAACAAAACACCTTTTCCAAGATTCCTCTTGGCCGCTGACGCACAAGCGGCAATTCATTCGGATCTGGAGCAAACCCCAGGAAGATGTGTTACTTTCTAGCAGCCCCAAAGGGACCTGGGATGCGTCCCTTTGCGCACGGTTTACTGCATTGTCAAGATGATGTGCAACATTAAACACTTTTTGTAAGCTTTTCTGGGGCAGTCTAAAAATTGTTGGTTTTTCTCGAGTCATGCTTGGTCTCGGCTAGCTCAGATCTAATCCTAGTACATCAATGCTGACTTTTGCTGAATAAGTAACAATGTACACAATAATTACCAAAGCGATAACTACGGGCCCGATAAGGGAATTATGTCATCATACAGATAAATCTGATAGCGTACACACCGTACTGTGTGGGTGAGCAAATCAAGCGTCATCACTGTCATGACTTCTCCTGAGAGCTCACTCGGAGACAAGCACCGTAAGAGTGAGGACGGTATACCAAACACTGCGCAATGGGGGGAACTTTAAACCCATCGAGCGCACAAAAAATCTTATCAGCCAAATGAACGTCGCGGCGTTTGAACAGTGCAAAAGGTTTTCCGGAGACCTCCGTGGCGTCACACCGGCTGCTCGGAGCGTGTGTCCGAATACAGTGCACCTTGCCGGGCCACAGCAGGTGGCTCCTCCCCCTCTCTACTCTGGTTCTCCTGACAGCAGTGATGTGGTGGTAGTAATGTCATGATATTAGATTAGGACAAAAACAGGTAGACTTGGTGAAATCCTAATTTGTCCAAGGTGTGCACAAACTACACTTACATGTAAATTAAAAAAAAAGATATTGGGCATGTTTACTTAAAAGTATAAGCAACTTGTTTTAGACACCATAAACCTTGCAAGGCGCGGTGACTTCAGTGTTCTTACCTCAGCCCATACAAGACAGTGCCGTCAGGGTGCAGTCGGATCATACGGTTTTTGACCGTCACCCCGTGAAGGAAGGACTTCTTGTCATTAAGGAAGTAGGTGTCGGGGAGCCAAAGCTGATCTGCTACACGGTTATCCAGCGTCAAGTTGAGGTTCAGCTCTCCATAGGCCAAACGCTTGTCTCGCCAACTTTGCTGGAAATACATTGTGATGGTATAGTCCTGGAAAGTGGGAGAAGACACTTTTTAGTTGGGGAAAAGTCTCTTTCTAGCTTCAGTGTTGTGTTTCCTGACTGTGCTTGGCGAGTTTTACTTGTCAGCATTTGGGAGGAAATATAACGTGAAAGAAAAGGGGTGAAAAATACAGTATGACAGTCTATACTGTGGGACAAAGTTAGATGGTGCGTTCAAGAACCATTGAACAAAGAGGGACGGTTCGTCACTCGCAACAAACAACATAAACATGCAAAATCTATGGGATTTCTAACTGTATATTCTGTTTTGAACAAAATAGCATTCTATATTTCCAATACAGATACCCCTTTGCATAAAATTTGATGTGGCACGGACCATCCTTGGTCCAAATGAAGGTCGGTACCAGTGCAGTCCAGTAACCATGAAACGGCACCTGCGATGACAAGGATTTTAAGGTGTTCTAAGATTTTGTGTCCCTTAAGGCCACCAATAGGGAATTTGCAAGACAGCGAGAAACATGGGACATTGAAAGGTGGAAGAAGATTTTATTCTTCTCCTTCAATGAGACAACTGAACTTCAGGTTGTTCAGGGTCGTCAAAGGGCCGACCGACTGTTTTCGACAGGACAATGCTTCTTCCAAAGGAATAAGCTCACTCTTTTGGACCATCCTGCGTGTCCCATCCAATGGGGAACGTTTAGGGATGCATGGCAAGGCGAGTTTAGGAAAATGGCCATCAGTCCAGGACAGTGGAAGCCCTCCGTGAAGCCATCTTCACCACCTGGGGCCTCCTGGAAACACCGGGATCAAGCACACGGTCACACTCACCATGTTTACTTCTGAGATGGAATCGATGCTCGCTATGTTGATGCTCATCCCAACAATGACTGGAGAACCTGAGGGAACATAAGAGAAGCTCGTGTGAGTTTTGATGCGGGATTCATTTCACCGCCGCCGTATTTGTAAGCTCATGCGACGCATTACGCACCACTTGCACATACGTGATGCACAAATGTTGCCGCGTGCGCAGCTGTGACGTCTCATCAAACATAAACCAGAGATAAGTTACTGGGCGGGCGCAGTGAGGAAAAATGCAGGCTAATGCTGATGCATTCAGGGACAAACTATGCCTTATTTAGATGAGATGCACAAACAACTTGCTTACATGCGCCGCAAACGCTTAAATATTCAGGCAACTTGGTATACAAGGAGAATTCACAGCGAGCATGTAATGAACTTGCAAGCAATTAGAAGTCGTTGACTTCAGAGCATAATTCGTCCTCATCCACAGACAAAGATGAATCTTACTTCCAGCGGATCCACAGACTTTTCCCGGAAAAAAGGCTCTCCTTCACCATAGTTGTGTAATCATTTATGAAAATAAGTCAAATGTGCAGCTCATACGCATACAACTGTTAGAAAGCCCCCATTTTTTACATGTTCATGTCTTGATAATGGTTTTATTGTCAAGTGTTTAGATTTCCCACTTTGTCTGGAGGTCCATGAACGCACCACTGTTGTATCCTGTGGGTATCCTGTTGTTTCCGGCTTTCTTTGCCCAGGGAAGCACTAGAGCTTTGAGTGACCTGCTCGTCGCCAAATCTGGCGACATTCCAAACCGTCCTGGTGCCATCTTTTCCCAAAAGCGACTAGCGACAAATATAGCTTCTTTTTTTCTGGCATTGTTGGAGAGTTTTCGGGTATGAGTGTGGCGTCAGACATTATGGTGTTAGGACGCCCTGATGCAGTGATTTGGCCCGGCGTGACTTAAAAACGGATGAAAAAAATAAAGATGCAGCTCGACTGAGATATCAGCACCCTGTGTTCATGCAAGGAAGACGACAAGTCTGTTGTTTTACTGCAAGCGAGGCGTTATGAGAACATTCCGTACGAACAAAACACAATATGTCATCAAATTCAAAGACTTTTTTGAAAATTAGGACGGGTTATTTCAGACATTCCAGTGCTTACAATGGTGTGGGTTATGCGTCTTACCCAAAGTGGCACCCTAAGCAAGATTTGATGTGGCACCCCCCCAATCGGCGATCATTTATTATTTGAAATACAAAGAGTTTGCACACAGAAACTCTCTTCAAATTATGTAACAATTACTCAATACATGACTCATTTTAATATAATTAAACTGAGGTTTTTTGGCAGCCCCCCGGAGGCCACGGCACCCTTAGGGTCCCTTAGCGTCCAGAAGAAGACCCTTTTCTACCGTGTTGACTGTGTCCCCGTGCAGAGAGCATGGTCCACAAAGTCACGAGGATGAAAGAGAACAGAACAACATCGTCCACATCCTCTCAACATCATCACGGACCTCGCCAATGTTCTCCCGGATGACTGTGAAGTGGAGGGGCCGTGTTGTCCCAATACTTTTGTCCGTAGGTTTCAGTTGTATAACACTAATTAGAAACCATTGATCCTTGGCAAAACAAAATCAGCAAGATAGACAAGATTTGAATTGATGTCACAAAATAGCATAGAAATAACTTGGCCCCCAGACCATCTTTCATCGGCCCCTTTCCTTTGGTTGAACTAGAATGGCTTTTGGAATACTGGTGGTAAAATACTGCTCTAACGACGCAAGGCATGTTGTCCTTGCATCCCATTTTCCTCTGCAGGCTACGTCCTCCCACTACACCAAATGCCCCAAAGCTCTGGCATGTTCTCTGACCCAGCGAATGGAAAAAAATACAAATAGGAGAAGAAAGTAGTCCATTGTCAGCTGCACTTGGTGGAGGCAACCAGTAACCGTTTTCCCCAGAGACGTCAAAGCACATTTCTTTCCAGATGAAGAGAAAGCGAGAAAGCAAAGTCTCGCTCTCTGCATATTTTGGGAAACCGGCTCTCGCTTCGTAGGCACAGCTTTCTTCAAAATAAAGCTGCTCCGGCTGCACCCGTGACTCACCAGTTGGATGAAAACACATGAAATTGTCACCCAGAGAATGGAATAGAAAGCTGATTCAGTTGGTATTCCATCTAAAATGGATGCAACTTATGCGAGCTGAGAGTACTGGAGAAGGCCTAAACGTTCACTGGTAGACTTCCGAGAAGGAAAAACTAGCCTTTGGTTTAGTTAGGACTTGGATGCTGACCCAAATGTCCACGCAGGCAAAATTCCCTAAAACGGAATGTACTAAAACCAGTGACGCGCAGTCGATCATCTGCGTGATTCCGATCATTTCTTCAATAAAAATCAATGACTTTGCACATTTTCTGATCAAATACAAGTCAGAACCTAAAATGTGGCTGCTGCCAGCGTCTCTTCTCATCTTAGCCCTGCCTTCTGTTTGATTGAACTCAGCGGGCTCTAATTTCGTGGGCGGTGCAGCGGGGCGCAGGGCGCGCAGTGGTATTTTCATCTGGCGAAACACAGTGCGCAGCCAATCTGGTAATTTGGTAGGCCGAACGCGCTGCGATGGGTGTGGTGCCGACTGATAGTGACAATTTCGTGCCAAAAGGCTTCGCCCAACGTGCGCTGAGAGCTCGCCAGCGCCGACCTGGTCTACTCTCGGCGTAAGGCGAAGCTCAGCCGGCCGAGTGGTAATTTGGCTGACTGCCGCACAGTACGCACACATGACCAAAACCCAACAGGCCAATTTATTTCATGACAGGCACATTTGAATGCATCATAAAAACTACTGTTTGAAGCAACCACCTGAATCAGCACATACATTTTGATCTATATAATGGCTGTCCCGTCCGCCTCTGTCATGCCTGCGTCTTGCCAGAGGCCTCCTATTGGTGGGACATACCTTGAACATCGCAGGGAGGCATCCGGGAGGCATCCTAACCCGATGCCCCAGCCACCTCATCTAGGTTTGGCTCATTAAGTTCTACTCCAAGTTTCTCCCGGATGACAGTGCTCCTCACCTTATCTCTAAGGGAGACCCCAGTCACTCTAGCGAGAAACCTCGGGATCTTGTCCTTTCGGTCACTACGTACCAAAGCTCATGACCATAGGTGAGTGTAGGAACATAGATTGGACCTCATCAATCTGCCGGTCAGTGTTGGAAGACCCCAAGGTACTTAAAGCCCTCCACTTGGGCCAGGATCCCATCCCCGACCCAGAGATGGCACGCCACCCACCAGATCAATAATATAATGTTGCGGAAAGATTTATTACACACCATGGCTTTCTACAGCCGGCTTAATGTTCTTAATGTAAGTGTGAATCCTTATTCTCGCTAATCAGATAATATAAGACACAAAAATGTCTTACGGGACATGCTGCAGAGCTCGCCTCACCCTGAAGGGCATCTGAAAGGTGCTTGTCACTGCCGTCCTTCCACTGAGAGGAAACTTACAATAACATAATCAAAAAGGGACTGGGAATGATTGGGACGTGAAATCATGGGGAAATATTTTTTCTAGAGCTGAGGGACCCGCAGAACAACTGCTGGTGGCAAAGAATGGGAACGCCAGCCAGACCGCAGTGTTGCTTCCAGACGCTATCAAACAGGCTGATTTAGTCCTACCCAAGCCGATCGGGTCATTATTCCTAATCAATGACTTTCATTGGGCAGCAGTGCCATTGGCTTCATCTGTTACCGTGACTTTGCAATCACCATCACAGCCCCGGAGCCCAATTGATCTTTACAAAAGCAAAAGATTGTTGGCTCTCCGAAAAAAAAAGAAACACAGGTACTTTCAATAGAACCACAGATGAAAATGTTGCATGAAAATCGCACTTAGCCCCTCAAAGGGCATGCTGCTGAAGAGTCCACAGCTGCCATTTGCATTGTCCTGTGATTTCACCCAATTAGGCGTCATCGGAAAGCCAGTATGTAACAAGCAAGAACCTGTGAGATGCGGGTTTTTTTTTGCAGCTCCCTCAACAGGAGCTACTCAGATCTCCCTGCAACCGAGCACAGGACCCATGACCCCTCTGGCATCCATCCGCATTTAATCATCTTTATCCCGAATAGTCACAGTGACGGTTGCGTTTCTCCAGAATGAGAGGAGGAGAGCCCAGCCGTCCTACGAGCGCCTGTACCCGCCATCTTGTCCTTCTGGCCACCACCCGTACTGTGTGAACGAAATAAACCGCAGTGTACGGAGTAGAAATACTGCAAGTATTTGTGTCCATGCTTGCAACGTCAGCCTGATTGTGAAGTGCTGTCACAAGTTGTCGATAGTTGCTAATGTGGTTCCCGTTAGTCTGTCAAATAGCGAGTGTTGCTCATTTGGCCGGCACCCAGCCACACACTAGCTGGCCCGCTTTCATTACGGCCAGACAAAGAACCCCACTATACCGACTATATGTGTCCCTTAAATCATGGACTTGACACTAACAGAAGCACTAAGACTCATTTTCAATTCTAGTATTTCTACCATCAAATATTATTCGTTTATTCCTAACAGTCTATTATTTGTATTTCTACTTGCTGTCTATCAGCTGAAGTGCTTCTATTACATGTACTACTTTTTTGTCCAATCAAATTTCAGCTCCTATATGTTGCCATGTCAGTCTAAATTGCCCAGGGCCTTCAGAATTAGGCGTGCTGGCCCATGTTCTTTAAACACTCTTAGCGATGGGGCTTGTTCTTGAACCAGTCAGATTTCAGATTCGTCTCACAGGGCCAGCTAGCAGGCCTACGATATCACCAGCATTTTTCTGTTCCCTGGTTGGTCAGAGCAAAACTGTTCAACCAGCTGTAATTACGCCCACAATGGCCGACGGAGGAGATGATATTGACATCTGTGATGACTTTTATGTTTGGAGATAAAGGGTTAAGTGGGTGTCAACTTATTTGTGAGCACCTGGATGATGCAGTGGGATAAGACCCCCTCATTTACCAGCGTTATTTGGTTCCTGAGCTGATTGTGATGAGTGAATTTCTGCAAAGTAGGATTTTTTTTGCAGCTGTACGACAAAATACCTGTTTATAAATATGTTTTTAACATCATTAGAGCCCTCTAGACGTGAATTTACACCTTTACACCCCTATTATGCAACATGATAGACAGTTCAATCCGACAGAAGGCTGCCGCCATTGCTGCTGTGTCCACGTTATCTGCATGTTGCCTTTTTGAATGCCGAGCATCCTTAAAACGAACGGCATCCCATTCTAGCAGGCGCGGACACATCGAGGCCGGGTGTTTGTTCAGGTTAACGGTGTTTATCCAGGCCTCATGAAACACGATAAGTCTGCCGTTTGGATAATTACAGGCTCCATCAGGCATCAAGGGAGTGGAGCGCTCGTCTGCCAGGGAGCGTTTGAATGCGAGAGGAGCGCAGGCTTCTGGGAATCCATCATGCCTCTAAACAGACATCATGAAACACAAAGTGTGTGTGTCGGCCGCAGAACCAAAAGGATGCAGGCAGACGGAACTGGCCCTGCTTTTGCTTTAGATCAGGTCTATCAAAAAGACTTTCAAATATTGCCACCGTTGTAGACGTGATGGGGATCAGAACATGAAGTGGAAAATCCTTACTAAAAATCACAACAATACATCTTATAACGCTAAAAATACCGCTAATAATGGTCCTGCGAGGCGACATTGCCTGTACGGTGTTGGTAAACGAACGGCAAATCCGTTTTGTTCACACTCGTAACTTCCCCTGAGCTCACTTGTAAACAAACATTCACTTTCAGAGACAAGCCATCACACAAAAACCCTTCCAGCGCCCTGAAACGCCACAAACCGCCGTGGCGTCACACCGGCTGCTCGGAGCGTGTGCCCGAATACAGTGCACCCTGCTGGGCCACAGCGGGCGGCTCCTCCTTCTCTATATGCTGCTTCTCCTCATAGTAGTGATGTCATGATGTTTGAGTAGGACAAATCAACAGGTACACTTGGTCGCACCCTCATTTGTCCAAGTCAAATCCAAATGTTGCGCCTCCAAGTGTGCACAAACTGCAGTTAAATGGCTTGGCATGGCATGGCATGGTGGAGTAGGATGTGGCATGGCATGGTTGGTATGGTGTCGTATGGTAAAGCGTGGCACGGTACAGCATGGCATGCATGATGTGGCATGGCATGGTGTAGCATGTTTTGGTATGGCATGGCATGGCATGGTATGGTCCAATTTCTAAGCTAGTTTGACAAGCAGCAACCCAATTGCAGAAATTAGATGCAAAGCATCACTGTGTGATTACCCAGCATACCTTGCGGGTATGTTAGTGCGTGCCATTTTGTGATACAGGCCGGGTGTGTGTGTTGACTAGTTTTGCTCACGCTGCGAGTTAGATGATGACTTCCTGTCTGGCAGCGAGTGTGTTGTTGTTGGCTCATCGCTTTCGAATCAAGAGCACTTCCTTATAGCAAGCTGGAGACACCTCAGACCATTTCCTGTGCGGCTCTTCTTCTATGAAAGTCGGCATCAAATAGCACTTGTTGACTATTTTTGTCTGATGGTCACACCGGTCTAGCGGGATGCTTATTGGAGGAAAACATCGAGTGACATCATCCGGTGCTTCCCCTGCGATGTAAATGCGCTCATTTGAATATGCAGCGAACGGGGAAAACATGCGATTTACTGCATATCAACTGGGAAGAGCGTCATGTTATTGTAGACATTCTGCTGCTTCTGCTGAAAAGCAAATTTGCTGGCCAGCAAGGAAAACAAGACTTTGGTATACAGCGTATATGTATGCGTATATTTGGGAAAAACTCAGATAATAAACCCATTGCCTAGCAACAGAGGGCTGCATAGCAACAGCGTTGCAAGAGAAGCACGATGATTTATCCAGTCAAGTGTGTGCTTGCTTTTGTTTGCAGTGGCGAGCGCACTAGCAAAGCCCTTTTTCCTCAAGACCCCCCGACACACACACACACACACACAGTTAATACAGCGGTTCACATCAATTCTTTCCGCCTGTGCGCTGATGGAAGGAACCCAGCAAAGACAACATGTTGGAAATCAATCCTTCCAGCAGCACACTTGGTGTTATAGCATGCATATTTGACCAATGCTAAGCTTACTGGGAAAGTGCAAAAGCACATTTGTTCTATGGCCGACATTTCCTACTTTTGTGTGTCGATTCTCAGACACTTCCGTCATTTGAGGTCATGTCCGTTGAAACCGTCATATTAATAATTAATGATTATTCAATCAATGAATTACTGAATGACTTGAAAAATGTTCGACCTTAACCAAATAACCTGCTAACCGGGGTGGATGTAGTCTGTGGTCTGCCTTTCCTCTACTGCACACTGGGGTAGGTTTCTACTGGGGTTTCAACGGAAGTATTTGGGCATATTTTGTGCCTGAAGAGTTAAAAACTTTTTTCCCCAAAATTCTCTGTTTATTATGAATTATTTGTATGAAATGATTTTTTTTAAAAAGCATGAAAGTGAAATTGCAATCTACTGGCAGGTCATTTTACAATAAATTATCCAAAAAACCCAAACAATTGATATAGCATACAGAAAAATTGAAGATGTTTGGGCACCGCTGGTCTCTTTTTAGGACGTGCAACAGTCAAATGTTATTCTTACTTCCTGACCTCCAGCGTAGCATTAATAGCTTCCGTATTATGCTCTCATCTTTGTCTGTTTACAAAGATGTAGTGCTCAAAACCAGGTGCACGCAATCGCAGATGCAGACGGGAGGGGCTGTTGTTGCATACACAACGCTCCTTCCCCCGCTATATCACGATTTTTCAAGAAAAGAATTACACTACATTACCTTTCAGACTGCATGGAGACCAGCTACTGAGCCAGCGGTGCTCAGCCGACACGCCACGGCTGAGATCTAGTGGAGAAAAAAGGTTCTCCTCTCATTCTGTGTGGAAGTGGTACGTTTTTGGCTTCTTTGTCCTTCTACCCCACTTCGTTTCTTTCTTAAGTTTAGGATAATTAAATTGGAGAGGCTTGCATGCTAGCTTGTTATGCTCGCAGTGAACCCAGGGCCCCATGAAGCCATGAAGTTCCGCCTTAATGTTTTCAAAATTCCACCTACCTTTTATGCTTATTTTATCGCCATAGATTGTGTGTTTATTGTGTTAGTGAATAAAATGACAGTTAGACCTTACATTTATTGATGCAGTACTTCCTTGGACTCCATCAGAAATGGATGGAGCCAGTGTGTACTCTTGATGCATACTACTACTACTAGTTTAACCTTTGCATCCCTAGTTTCTACCTGGAGTACATAAATAACCCAAAGTAAGAGTAAGAATATGTGCAGACGCCAAATACATCAAGTATTTAATTTTCCACAGGAATAACTTTCTGTGTACGTGCACGTTCATTATGACTTCCGATAAGCAAAGTGCATGAGAGCGAGAGCGCCGTGCTTGCATTTGAAGTTCACCTTGCACAGGTTTACCAGTTTATCCCACGGCTAACACACACACTGTGCATACTGTAAATACTGTACACTGACACAGTCATACGCAGCCCATAAGCTCTCCTTCCATATACAGTACATGTAAATATACATACAAATACATGCTGCATATGCAACTGTTTTCATCTGGCCTTCCGGAGCTCGTCAAATGTCACGCTGGTCACATGGGCTGAAGAAATAAGACCTTTGGTGCTTTTAGCTTGATGAATATATAACGTGATGGCGGTGGAGCAAAACCGGCATGACAGTCACGTGGCTGCATCTTTTTTTAATGGTACACATAAAGCTCAACCGCTTGCAGCTTTATGTAAAAAAAAAAAAAAGGATGTCAAGCTGCACTGGTGAGTAAAGCAACACATGCATGACCTTTGAACCATTGCTGGAATTTGCTAGTATCGTCAGTTCCGGACTATAGAGCGCATCGGTGTCCGCGTCGTAACACAGAATACTTAGTACACATAAAGATGTAAAAATAAAATTGATGAACTAAATGCTGTGTCCCATACAGTGCAGAACTGTGAGTGTAAGATGGCTAGTTAAACTGTAGCCTACCAGAACCACTAAAGTCTCAGTCTACAGTCTCTTTCTCTCACTGTTGTCACTCTAGGAGTCACTTTGGTCTCAAGGCAAATACGCCATTTAGCTTCTTCATGCAGCAGTCCAACCTTTCATTGGTGACCGTGGACGATTGGGACTCCGAGCAGTCCAAACAGAAGCTACACTTGATCGGACGGGAGTTTGTAATAAGCTTGAAAAGGATGAGAGAGATAGAAGTGTGTGATCCACACTGATACGTTTCCTCGTGTCTCAAGCAAAGCACGTCAAGGCAAATACTATGGAGGTATTCCACTATTCCCACGCATCGTTAGCACCGGCAGCTACTAACCTACATTTTAGCTATCAGTTCAAAGCAAAACGAGAGACATCTAAAAACACTGGTTAGTTGAGACATATTCCAAGGTACCACTGTGTAAATGACAAAACGATACCTGCAGTGCGCCAGTAACCTCCCACTTCTCCCAGAGGCGACGTGCTTTGTGACACCTCAAGGCACAGCAACACAAATAACTTTGGTCTTGTTGAGGGAGCCATCGGCCAGGACTTTCAAGCTAATTTTGCCATTCAAAATACCCTTTTCTTTGCCTATTTTGTTTGCCTGTTAAGTATTTCCTACGGCTTGTGGCTTCTCACAAATCTGCCGCCGATGCGGTTGCTCAAACTATTATGTGGGCTGCGGGTGGGGGTCAAACAGGGCGTGCGCACGTTAAACCTGTTAATTTGTGCTGTTAAAGGACACTTGCGTTAACGCGCTAACTTTGACAGCCCTAAACATAAAACTGTTATTTCCAAATGCCCTCAAGGCATGCTGGGTAGCAATATGAACCATGAACAACAAAACATTGGTTATCAAGATTATGTTAACTTCTCTTCATTTGCTTCTCCTCCTCAACATATTTAGCAATGTAGCGAAAACACGACAAACTCAGCAAAAAGTTGTGAGAAAGAGTACCACAATCTACCCAGCATGCCTTGTGGCTGGAATGTACGGGTGTTTTCTTTACATGGGTATTGCATGTAGATATTTTTCTTTATGTCCACATGGTGCCTTTCGATGTGTTTGCTTGTTGTTTTAAAGGAATTTGGAAATTCACCGGGGGGCCGGAATAAGAGTCTTGGCGGGCCCGATGTGGCCCGCGGACCGCAGTTTGCCCACCAACTGCGTTACGGGGCAGGTGTGCAGCCTGTAGCAGTACACGCTAGGGGATTCGTGCCTCGTCACCTTGACGGCATTCCATCACTGCGGTCCGGGTGCAGCGGGATGCTGCGATTGGCGGCGAATAAAAGGGAACTCATTAAAGCGGCTCCGACACGGGCAGCAGAACGAGCCAGAACAGAAGGCAAAGGAAAAGGACGAGGTCAAGCGAGAGAGCAGAGGCAGAGCATCACGGCGAGTCACCCAGACGGGGGATAAGTGAAGGTGGCCTCCTCTTATCGTCCTATCCTGGCGCTGATGAATGACACCTACTTGGATTTTCTGCTAAAAAGCGACATAATGTGAGCGCGCACTTTGTCAGTGAACTATGAGGCGGCGCACGCGCTACCCGGGGACGTTCCCACTCATGAATCCCCGTCCCACGGGGAGCTTTGTTAACGCACCTCGGCTGGCGTGCGCTTGAAAAAGTGTTGGAAGCACGCAAAGGAGAGAGCAGCAGTGGCTGATTGCTCAGCTTATTTGCATTGCAGGGGTGTCCAAACTTTTTCCACCAAGGGCCACACACTGAAAAATGAAAGGATGCGAGGGCCCCTTTGATGTTTTGTAAAAATGGTATTTAGTGATGCTCCTTTTTCCAGTTTTTTACCTTTGCCAAATATTTCAACATTCTTCTTAAATAATCTTTGCACATTTGCTTTTTGAACTTGATTCCCGTAATAATCGGACCTTTTCCCCCAACCTAGTTTCCAGAAATTACAACTTTCTTTTCTTTTCTCTGTTTCTCATATCACAACTTGAAAAATAACATATTTTTCATATTTGTTTTAATATTTCAGCCTTCTGCTGCTAAAATGACATTATTTTTGCTCCTGAGTTAATTTATGTGAAATGATTCTTGCAATAAATGACAGCACTTTTGTCCATTTTTAGGGCTTCTTTTTTGTTTTTGCGTTATTGCAACTAAATGTTCGTTAGCCTGCAGCTTTTTCCTCTTAATGACCTTAAATTGTCTTATAAACCTACTGCTGAATTTTCATTTCATTGCAGTTTTGTGTTAGTTTTTACTGCTTTCCTTGCTAAATTCAATTTGGGCCAATCAAAACACAGCCTCAGGCCACAAATGGCCCCCGGGCTGTACTTTGGGCACCCCTTTTTTACTGGGTGCGCATGGAAAACCTAGCAAACTGCAGTTTTGACAAATAATGTCTCAGTTTTATAGAGTCAAGCAAAGCTCTTTCAGACTAGGGACACTATAGGCAGATTCCAGCCAAGTGAAGTTTTATTATGTAGGGTGACCATAATTTCATTAGCAAAATCTGCGATGAGGTACTGACAGGATACATTTCAAGTGTATGGGCGGAATATCCCTCGCCATTTTGCGCTCTAAGTTTTGCGGCTTTGATGTTTTTTTAAACTGCAAAAATGTAAAATGTCTTACTATGTTACTGTTGGAACTTGATTTTAGATTTTCTGGATTTTTTTGGCCCTGCGATTGACTGGCGACCAGTCCAGGGTGTGCCCTGCCTCTCGCCCAAAGTCAGCTGGGATAGGCTCCAGCATACATGCGACCCTAATGAGGATAGGCGGCATAGAAAATGAATGAATGGAATATTTTGACTTCATTTTTTATTTGTATATTATTCCTTTTTACATTTTGGGCACCCCTGCCTTTATCAAATACAAAAGATTTAATGGGCGGAATGGAAAAACGTTACAAAGCAGGACATTTTCATCGCTTTCCTTAAAAGCGACAACAAAAACCAGGACGTTTGGTCACTCGAATATTTATAGCGTGTGCGGGCGGGTACTTGAGGACAAATTGGCGGCTGTGTTTCCTGAAGCCATGCGGAGAATCATTGGCTACAGAAGAGCATCATTTATTCAAAGGCGTTATGATTTATTCACGTCTCTATTCCGAGAGTCCACACGTTAATAAACATCGGCCCCTTTTATCATCTCCAGGAAGCGTCCGGGGCCGGTCCTTTCTACACGCATCCCCCCGAGTAACCTTGCGTGTGACCCGCAGTAAACGCCCCCTACCGGACCTCCACGCCATGGGAAGTTCAAAGCTGATGACGTCAACACGCGAGGCGTGTCGCGTGAATGACGAATGCTGGCCGTTATTTTGACAAATGTTGCAGTTGAGGCGCCTGGATGACCTCACGTCCGTTCGGCTTTGGCGTCTCCATCAGTCGAAGTCGCAACGGCTGCAGACACCCATGAGGGGAGCGATTGGAGGGACAATAAAAGGGGTGATGGGGCGTTGCTTGGTTACCACGCATCTTCAAGCCGGCTGCAAACGAGAAACGCTTACGACGGCGGCGGAGGGCGGAGCCCGTCCAGCGTGAAACGGCGAGCCGCAAAAAGTGCCGGGCGAGAGGTGGCGTCGTGCGGGGTTGGATGAAAAGAACCCCCGAAAGGCAAAGTAAAAAACCACACGCCCAACACCAAAGACTTTGGATCGGCGCGTCAAAGCGAAAATAGAAAATCTAAAAGGAGCAGCAGAGTTGGAAAAAGAACCTGAGCTCAAAAGGAAGCGTGACAGCTCGGTCCATCTTGTTTGGAAGATGGGAAGAAGACGGTCTGGACTAGAAGACGTCGACTGCAAGGTCAAAGGTGTCCCTGACACGATTGATCAACGTTGCTAAAATATCTTTTACTGGATCTTCTTCTTTTCCTTTGGGCTTATCCCTTCAGGGGTCGCCACAGCGAATCAGTCGCCTCCATCTAACTCTGTCTTCTCTCGCACCAACTACCTTCATGTCCTCTTTCACTACGTCCATAAACCTCCTCTAGGCCTCCTGCCTGGCAGTTTAAAAACTCAGCATCCTTTTACCAACATATTGACTATTTCTCCTCTGGACATGTCCCAACCATCTCAGTCTGGCCCAAAACCTCTAACATGTGCTCATTCCTGATCCTGTCCATCCTGGTCACACCCAATGAGAACCTAAGCATCTTCATCTCTGCTCCCTCCAGCTTTGCCTTCTGTCTTTTCCTCAGCAGCACTGTCTCCAGACCAAACAACATCACATTTTCGTAAATATGGATTTTTTTAAAAACTAATAAGCCACATTAACCATGAAACAGCATGATTTAGTCGTATTTTTCTATTAACACTGCATGAAGACATGAAGTCAGCCATGTCATGTCTGATATGAAAATACGTTCTCCTCCCATTCCGTGTGGAAGTGGTAAGTTTTTGCCTTGTTAAGTTTGGAAAAATACATTTGAGGCGTACTGGTTAGCTCACTAGCTTGCTCGCTAGCGACATGTCCCTGCAGCGTAAGAGTTGCGCAATGTGACGTAAACAAAGAATAATAGGAGTGTAAAGGTGACTATAGGTGCAACACACACAGGCACTGGCCTTATTTATGTCTCACAATCATCAGAAATAAGACACATTTCTACTATATTGGGTAAAAGGAGTGTAAATGTGACTATAGGGGTGTTATTTCATGGTAACAGGGCTCTAATAATCTTACAAAACCTTATTTAGAAAGTCCCAAACAGATTTTCTATGCTCTGTATATGAACATATTCCATAAATATCAACTGCGGAAAGTCTGGAACCAATTAGGCACTTTAAACACGGAACGTCTGTAGTGGAAATTAAGCAGTGAAATTGATTTTTAAAAAATGTCAGGCGACCAGAGTGTCGGGTCGTTACAAACAGCGTTGTCAACTCCATCTCCTGTGCTGTTTGTCATCCACACATGTAAACCTTGTTCATACGCCCGCCTCTCGGGGTCCAATAACGGGATGGGCTTTTTAAGCAGCGCTTCCTGGCACCGGTGGGCCGACAACATCTATCTGGTCCATAAGTGACGTTCTTCCCGCCGTGTTTATCTTGCAGAAAGAATTGGACGGCCGCATCGTTGCCCTTGCCCGGCCCCGTCAAGGGCAACGTGCTCGTCAATCACTGTACGTTCCAGATCGGACTCACAAGGGCCCTGAGGGGGGAGAAAAGGCTCCGTGTGCAGGATCCCTCACCGATGTCTGACCTGGTGGGGTTGGGTTTTTTTTGCATTTTGCAGACCAGTGGGATCCGTTCTGGTGCCATTCTATCAGCATTTTGCTCCCCCCGTTTCAAAGATGCTGAAAACAACCCTTTCAAGGGAAAGATAAAGTGTTGTGCTGCTCCTGCATGCTCTCTCTCTCTCGCACCATCCCTTCCCTCCCTCCGTCCCGCCGCCTGCCGACGTGCACACCTCATTTCATTCAAATCGAAAATCTAAGTGAAGGGAAAAGCGCCCAGCTTGAGCATTTTCTCTCGTGTTTCCTTTGTAATAAATCACCAGGCGTCCCCCCCCCCCCCGCTTGTACATGCCCCAACATCCATCCCGGGATTCTGACAACACGCTCCGGTTTTTGTGCTGAATAGGCGTCATTTTGCTGCTGAGTTACGGCGGCCCGTGTTATCGGCCCGTATGCAAAGCGCTTTGACACGGGGCGGCCCGCAGCTGCAGAGGTTGCCCCGAGGGGTGTAAAAAGTTTGGCCTGGCCTCGGAGGAGCCGCTGGCATAAACCATTTAACCCGCCGGCCGCCGCCCCTCGGAGGTCACGTCAACAGTGAAGCGGGACCTCAGAAGCTGAACGCCCTTGAAGGAGTTTGATTGACAAGCCCAATCGTGTGGTCAGGTCACGGATATCAGAAATAAAAATCACCGAATTTGCACATTTCCTGATTTCCCCAGTACAGAGAAGGAACCACAGTCTTCATCGTGGCGCCTGCTGATGTTGCAAATCTAAAAATAGGATTTATCAAAAGAAAACCAGAAAAAATGGGAAACTTTAATAATAAAACAGAAATATTATGACAAAATAGTAGAATAGTATAGTATTATTATTACATCATTATTAAATGTATCACTGCCAATTTTAAATAGGAGTTTTTACAAAAATAGAAAACAGCAAAAATGAAAATAATTGCAGTATTTTTTTTAATTAATAAAAATACATGTCCGAAAAAATTTCAATTGTATTATTTTTATTTTTTCAAACACATAATGTAATATTTTTTAAAATACAGAAATGTATAGTATATCAATAATTTGGGCAATTCTTGCTTAAATGAGCTCAAATGTTATCGGATCAAGATTTGATATTGAATGTTTTATTGTCTGTTCATCGCCGTTCACTCCCAAATAGAAGTCACTGATGGCACACCAGGACTGTGAAGTCGTTTCACAGGCGTGGCATCATTCTTCTTGCTAATCGGACAAGAAAACACAGGGAAATGTCATACGGGGAGGCAGCGTAGTACTCGCCTCACCCTGGTTAGGTGCTTGTCACGGAGAGTGATTTCTTTTTGACGGCAGCAGCACTAGCTGGAGAGCAGCAAGTCAAACACATGCAAGATATTGAATGGGCTGCTGAATGAATGAATGGATTTGACTGCCAGGATGGAGGATATTTATCCAAGCTCCCCAGAAGATGATCAGACTTTTACAACAAAAAATCAGAGTTCCCTGGAGAAAGGTGCGTGTACTTTATGTATATAGTAAATGAAAGGTAAGACCACAAGGTAATATTAAAAAAATATTTAATAAAGGGGACTAAGACAGAAAATTTGAACACCAATTCCAAACCAAGCAATCCACAGGAGTTTGATTGGACTATCAACCGCGGAGTCGAATCGTTTGCAGTACACAGTGGTTTTGTTTGGGTTCTCCTCTCATTTTGTGTGGAAGTGGTAAGTTTTTGGCTTTGTTTGAAACATTTTAGGTTTACAATAGGTAAACTAGTTAGCCCTGCAGTGATCCTGGAGCCTGCGCAATGTAAACAGAAGAAGAAGAAGAATAACAGAAGGGTCAAAGTGACTATAGGGGTGTTATTTCATGTCTATAATGTTAAAACCCATATTTAGAAAGTCATAACAAGGTTTTCTATGGTGAAACTACAAAAATATTGCATCCGTTTTCTATGCTGCTTACCCTCATTAGGGTCGCAGGTATGCTGGAGCCTATCCCAGCTAACTTCGGGCGGCGCCCTGGACTCTGGACTAGTCGCCAGTCAATCGCAGGGCAGCCAAACAAGCATTCCCACTCACATTCAAGCCTATGGACAATTTATGGGCCAATGAAGCTAACACGCATGCTTTGGGAATGTGGGAGGAAAGCGGAGTACCCGGAGAAAACCCACGCGGGCACGGGGAGAACATGCAAACCTCAGATTCGAACCCAAATCTCCTGTGTGGCCAACATGCCAACCGCTCGACCACTGCTCGTTTATTAATATTGAATCCTACTTGGCATCATAAATCCACTTATTGCGGCGCCAATTAACAGCGATAAACAAGGGCCGGGCGTATGACGGGAGGGCGGGGGATCGAACCAGCAACCGTCAGGTCGGGAGACAATGACTCGTACCCCGCGAAGTCGGACACACGAGCAGCATCCTCTCATGTCAGAGCGAGTCCGGCGCGGTGGGGCGCTAGAGAGTGAGATGAATATACCGCGTGGATGATGTGCCAATTCTGCTGCTCTTGGCTTTCATGGATTTATTGAATGCTTTTCCGTTACAAACAAGATCGGGTTGCAGCATTTGGGTCCGTGGGACTTCAACCCAGACGCATCAGACTGGTAAAAATGAAGGCTCACTGTTATTCCCGCTTCGTGTCTCCCAGATAGACGAGTCCAGCGCTTTACGTTCCCTCCCAGTGGTCCTGGCACCTTCTAATACCTTCTAGTGCTGAAAGTCATTAAAGTGTCACACGCACGCTGATGCTCTTTCACCGCGCCCATCAAAGATTAAGTGCATCGTGATGAATATCTCGCCCGGGCGTGAAAAAGCTGTCCCGTTTCAACATACACACTAAATTGGAGGGATGTTAACCTTAAAACGATCTGACCGGCTAGCCCAGGGTTGGGCAAACTGCGGCCCACGGGCCACCTCTGGCCCGCCGAGCGTCTTAATCCGGCCCAGCGGACATTGCAACTTGACTCGCGGTGCTCCCGTGAGCTGCCAAAATAGTCACATGTACAAAAAAGCCAAAACACGTAAACACACGCAACACACAAAGTAAGCTACCTACTGCATCATGTGGGCATCCAAACAAATATACCCGTGTATTTCCGCAAGGCATGCTGGGTAGCTTGTGCTACTCGTCGTGGAGGGACGTTAACATACTGTCGGTATCCGATGCTTTATTTGTTCATAGTTCTTGTTGGCCACCGGACTACCCAGCATGCCTTGCAGGCATTTGGAAATAACAGTTTCACGTAGCAGCAGTAGTTCATTCGAGTGTTTTCGTGGCGCCGCAAGTATGCTGTTCCGTTTGAAGACCGTCTTTATAGACGGACCACAATTTTTAACCAAATGTGGCCCGCGAGTCCAAAAGTTTGCCCACCCCCGGGGAATCGGGTTTGAGGAGCTAACGAATCAGATGCACCGGAAGAACACTCTTGCATCAGTATGAATCAGCCACAACTCTTTAGATGAAGTAGTGGCTACCCATAGCCAGTGCAGGGTGGCGAGGTGTCACTATGCCAGTAATGTAGTTCTTGGGCGAAACACTGTTAATGACAATAATAATAATGTGGCTGTAGTGCGGAAGGATTCTGTATGATGGGCAAAACACCTAAAAAGTACACTTTTCCTTGAAGAGTCATGCTGGACATCAAGTTTGTGGACTCTCGTTTGGTGCAGGTTTCGAGTCCCGGGGGCACGCCGGGTCCGGACCAGACAAGTTACAAAAGGTAAGAGGTGTTTTACTACTTAGCATTTTTTTCAGTTTCAGTGTAATGTGAAGGTGCACAGGATGCTGAAGTTCACGTCGCAAGTGGAAAAAAGGAGACGAGCCTTAAGTGTTCCTGTACAAGGACAGGTCACTTGTCCCTGCACCCCGGAAAAACCCTCAGGGACGCAAGCGGACATCTCCTTCTTCGGTTGTACTCTCAGTAGAACGATTCATTACTCCGACGTTGCAGTCCCAGGCATGATACCCCCCCCATCCCCCCACACCCCCGCTGTGCTGTTTGTTGAAAGCTCCACAAAAGTGATCACTAATTAATACAACTTGGACCAGAACCTTGTCCATCTTCAGCCCCGCAATGCTGCAGAAAATGCATCACGGCCAACACGACAAATGATCTCCACGGAAGTAGATTATCCTCCATAAATGTCAATCAATTTTGCATGCATCGCTCAGCCTTGTATATTTGGCATCGTTGGATCGTAAGGAGGTTCTAAGCAGAGCTCCAAAATGCAAGAAAGAAGAAATGGGAGTGCTACAAAAAAACTGAATACAAACAACTAACCCTAGGCCTTGACAGGCTGCCATTGCAGTTGGGAGGGCATGGCGAGGAGCGGTGAGGAGGTATGAAAATGGAGAAGCATGTGGGAGTTGTCGGTCCAACAAAGAGGGAATTTACATTTCAAAATGCCTCGACGGCACCACCGATGAAGGTAGCATGATAGGTCTTCTTCGTAAAGCCGTACATACAGTCCTGATCAAACTTTTAAGCTCAGTTAAAAAAATGGCAAGAGTTTGGCTTTGTGGATCTCAAGGAGGTTCCAAGCAGAGCTAAAGGAGAGTGTAAGAGCACAGCCTTGAGAAAGGCCAAATAATGACAAAAATGTGGTTTAGTGTCAGGTATTGGCGCTGTCACGATCTCTTGATGGCAAAGGCAAAAAAGCTTTCTCTCTTTGAACGCGGTGGGATTGTGGAGGTGCATAAGCGGGGCCTCCCGCAGCCTCAACACCGTTGCTGCTGAGGTTGACCGCAGTAAGGCGGTCATTTCTAACTTCTTCAAACATCCTGAGGCTCATGGAACAAAAAAGTCAAGCGGTAGAACCCAAAGAAATGTCACCGACCCCGAGCCGGAGGATCCCATTGGCTGCCCGTCAACACATGGGACCATCCTTGTCTCAAATGAATGCTTGTTACTGGTGCTGAGTAACAAGTCCTTCAACGCCACAACATGGGGAATTTGCAGGAGAGCACCAAACATGGGACATTGAAAGGTGGAACAAAGTTTGGTTCTCCCTCGACGGCTTCCAAGGTTACTGGCATGACAAGGAGATCCCACCTGAAAAGCTTTCCATCGTTATGATCCTTCAGTGGAACGGTGGAGCTTCAGGTTGTGCAGGGGCGTCAAACGGCAGCCGGCTATGTGGAGATGTTGCAGGGGGGCAGCCTTCATGACAGGACAGTGTGCATATGAATTATCATTCGTTATATATTCTATCCATAACACCCCAGCTTTTTTGTTTTGTTACGCCACACTTACACCAGTCACGTTCACTCCAAAAAGCCCTCCCCCGTTGTCAACCCCCGACGGTTTTGTTCGTGACGGGCACATCAGCACTCCTGACAGCGTCAATCAAAAGTGACCTCATGCTGGGACCGGTTAGCGTCCAAAACTGCGACACGTTGCTTCTAACCCGAGCTGGCGTTCATTGGCACGCGTGCAATCGGGGCCTCATTTCAAAATGAATTTCCTCTACCAGGACAGGACCCTCCCAAAGCGCCTGCTCAGCGTGCCTCCCGGACATTTGTCGACTAGATTTAGTGCAGGCCGCTGCTCATGAGCTGCATGATTATGTTTGAGCGCTGAAAACACATTTTTAAAACGTGACCTACTGACTGCATGTTGGTAAATTATCCAAGACTACATTATGTTGCATATATATATATATATATATAGACAGTGTTTATTGCATATTTGCCTCATTATGGATGCGTTTGTGGCGAGCCGACTCTATTACGAGGTTTAAAAACTACATGAATAAATCATCGCCTTTCCATGCTTAAAAAATGGCTTATTATTACTCCACAATGTGCATATTTAAAAAGATTTCACATATTCTTTGCCTAAATTGAGCGTTTCCTAGCAAAAAAAAATGGCTGCATGAACTGAAACACAAATACAAGGCATTCAGGAGACACATTCAAGACGTTGCGATGTAGTATTTCACACTGGCCACTAGGTGTCAGTAATGTTACATTGAAGATAGCCACCACAGCAAGTACGGCAACAACAAAGATTCTCCCAATGCTAACATGTGAGTGTGTATTATTTATTTTCTATGATATAAATCACCAACCGGAAGAAAAAAGCAGAGCAACATGGTGGTTAATACAGAATACAGAAGATTGTGTGCGTCACGTATGCAACGAACGTTACGTATGGAGGACGAAAGACAGCAAAAATGTCTTCATATGCGACCAGATTGGCAGCGAATGTACAGACAGCAGTCCAGTTAAGGGACGGCTTATAAAAGCGGGTGAAATCAGTTGTGCATTTCATTACCTGCATGCGATTTCACGGCTCACCCCTTACATCAGGGGTGTCCAGACGTTGCTGAAAAATGTATTTTTGGGGGATATTTTGCAAAGCAGCACATGTAGATATGCTAAGAAGTTACATATATTTCAAGAAAAAACTTTGCCATATAAGTGGAAACAAATATTTCTAGTGCAAACAGCAGACTTTGCTCCTTTTTACTGGTTTTGGTTTTGGAATTTTCCAAATGTTTTAAATTTCCTTCTGCTAATATTATAACTTTACCCCCATAAGAGATAAATGTTTACGCCAACCACATCTTCCAGAAATTACAATTTAATTATGTTTTCTTTCTCATACTGCCACTTAAAAAAATACTTTATATGTCATTTGTATGCTGCTAAAGTGGGATTATTATTCCTCATAATATTACAAGTTTCTTCTTCTTCTTTTCCTTTCGGCTTATCCCGTTAGGGGTCGCCACAGCGAATCAATTGCCTCCATCTAACTCTGTCTTCTGTATCCTCTTCTCTTACACCAACTACCTTCATGTCCTCTTTCACTACATCCATAAACCTCCTCTTTGCTCTTCCTCTAGGCCTCCTGCCTGGCAATTCAAAACTCAGCATCCTTCTACCAACATATTCACTATCTCTCCTCTGGACATGTCCCAACCATCTCTGACTTTATCTCCAAAACCTCTAACATGTGATGTCCCTCTGATGTGCTCATTCCTGATCCTGTCCATCCTGGTCACACCCAAAGAGAACCTCAGCATCTTCATCTCTGCCACCTCCAGCTCTGCCTCCTGTCTTTTTCTCAGCGGCACTGTCTCTAAACCAAACAACATGGCTGGTCTCACCACAGTTTTGTACACCTTTCCTTTCATTTTAGCTGAAACTCTTCTATCACACATCACACCCGACACTTTTCTCCACCCATTCCAGCCTGGCTGTCAGGAAGGGCGTCCGACGTAAAACTTTGCCAACGAATCAAACAAGTAATATTACAAGTTTATTATTGTAAAATACTTTTTCTTAATATTTTTACTTCATACTTTTCCCGTTTCTGCTGTTTTTGTTTTTTTTAGCTATTGTATGTCTTCAATAATCTATTACTGCCATAATATTATGCCTTTGCTCTTTTTCCAGAAATTACAGCATTATTTGGTGTTTTGTTTGTTTTTCATCAAATTTATCAACTGTATACTACATATTTTTTTCTCACAATATTATGATGTTCTGCTAAAATTATGACTTTTTATTATTGGCCTTCTCTTAACATTTGGACTTTATTTTTGTAAAATGACTGTTGGTCGCAAATGTTAGACATTATAGACCACAATTCATGATTCCATAATCCATATGGAATTATTTACTGACTTGTATAAGAAAACGAGCATGTTTATCTAATAATAATAATTATGCAACATATGTAATCCTTTCGCCGCACGGTGGCTGAGTGGTTAGCACATTGGCCACACAGTCAGGAGATCTGGAAGACCTGGGTTCAAATCTCCGTTGGGCATCTCTGTGTGGAGTTTGCATGTTCTCCCCGTGCGTGTGTGGGTTTTCTCCGGGTACTCCGCTTTCCTCCCACATTCCAAAAACATGCATGTTAGCTTCATTGGCCGCTCTAAATTGTCCCTTAGAGTGTGAATGTTTGTCTATATGTGCTCTGCGATCGGCTGGCGACCAGTCCAGGGTGTACCCCGCCTCTCGCCCGAGGTCTGCTGGGATAGGCTCCAGCATCCCCGTGACCCTAATGAGGATAAGCGGTACAGAAAATGAATGAATGAATTTCCTTTAGGAAACAATTGCCTGGGTTTTTGTCATGATTTGGAACACAAATAATAACGAAAAGCAAGGTACAAACATTGATGATTACTTACAAAGTACATACAGTATTACACAGTATTAGTTACGTGTGCAAATTGGCGTTTAGTGCCGGCTCTTTGAAGTGAATGAGCCGTTTTGTCTTTCTCGTCTATTTTTTTCTGTTTCAGCTGAACGTGATTGGTCAAAATGTATGTTATGTGACTGGCCGAGGTCTCCCGAGCCCAAGTTAGTTTGTTTTTGTTTGTCTTCAAGGCATTTTGGGCTACTCGGTGCCTGCTACAACACAAACACCCGCGCACTCCACAGCTAAAAGTCAAACTGAGCGCTCTAAACATTTCATACGTCATACTTTGCATATCATTCCTTTTTTGTCAAATTTTACAACCTCCGGGGAAACAAATGATGCTTAGAGCTGGCTCTTTGAAGTGAACATAGTATTATTTGTCCATTTTTTTTGTGTCTGGAACAGATTATTGTTATTATTATTATCCCTTGGGCAGAATTTCCTCGGTTTCTGTGCACGGAATGAATTAATAACAACAACAGAAGTAACAACCTATTAACTTTCGGATGATTACCTGAAAAGAATGTGTCCATAAACTGATGCAAAGCATGTTCGCTTAATCAACGCACGCGCCAGCCATTACTGATTAGCTGCTGTTATGATTGCTTTCCTACTGTTTGGAGTAATTATCCCAAATGTACTTTGATTTTGTATTTAGTAAAAGCATAAGCCAACATATTAGGAAAGGCAAAAGCAAGCCAAAAAAATATCCAACAATATTTATACAATATTTAGGGGTGTAAATGGACATGAATTTGTATTTTTTTTTGTAGCACATGTCCCCGCGACCCTAATAAGGATAAGCGGCATAGAAAATGAATGAAAGAATGAATGTTTCTCGCCCATGCGTGGACTCGGATAAGATTTGTATGTTCCTAATCATCTGGTAAGTTAGCAAGATGCGCCACAACACTGAGGATATTTCAATATATGGATCGGTCCGACACATTGGCTCTATTTGTGAATGAAAGGATTACATTCATCCATTCATTCATTTTCTATACCGCTTATCCTCATTAGGGTCACGGGGATGCTGGAGCCTATCCCAGCTGACTTTGGACGAGAGGCGGGGGACACCCTGGACTGGTCGCCAGCCAATCGCAGGGCACAAATAGACAAACAAACATTCACACTCACATTCATACCGATGGACAATTTAGAGTTGCCAATGAAGCTAACATGCATGTTTTTGGAATGTGGGAGAAAAACCCACACACGCACGGGGAGAACATGCAAACTCCACACAGAGATGCCCAACGGAGATTTGAACCCAGGTCTTCCAGATCTCCTGACTGTGTGGCCAATGTGCTAACCACTCAGCCACCGTGCGGCCCCCTAAAGGAAACAATACAAAAATTGGACAGAAACTGAATCATCAGCAAACTGTGGCATATAAAAACATACTTTGACTCTAGCTTATAGTTATAAAAAAACATGTTTTGACCAGTTCATAATGTGTTTTCTGTAGACACACAAAACAAAAACTCAGGCTGGGGTGCATTTTGACCAATCACGTGCAGCATTAACAGAAAAAAAACCACGGCTTGTTCACTTCAAAGAGCCAGCCCTAAGCTCTGTTTTCGTTGCAAACGGCGCCTCACCGATGTGTACTTGGTAAGTAATCATCAGAAAGTTTGTTCATACGCAGCGGTAGCCCAGATTTTCCACAAACACGCTTTGACCCGTTCATAATGTATTTTCTGTAGACGCACACGTGTTCACAGAGGTCCAGAATGCATGGTTGTTGTATCGTATCAGGCAAGGAGTAGCCCAAATTGCCTCATGGAAGGCAAAAAACCAACAGGATCGATAAAAAACGTGTACCGGGGGGTCCTTGGAGGACGTGTTGAAATCCAAGCATCTTCTTTTGTTTCAGTTTGGCGTGAAAGGGAAGCTCTTGCGGCGTTCCAAATGAAGAAAAAAAAACCCCGTCAGAGCTGGAGGTCAACGGGAGCGCTTGCAACCGGAGCAGCTGACTGATGTTAGAACTAGACGGGATGAGTTCAGCTTCCGGGCCTGAGGTTAAAGAGCAGCGCCTCTCCGCCACGAGATACTCTCTTCAAAAACGTGCCCTCTCTCATCCACTGTGCCAACCAGACTCTGCAACGCTTGAATTCACACGGCGAATATGATAACTGAACGCGTCGACTCACCAAAATGGCAGCGATTGAACGCTAAAATCCGCTTTCCAAAAAAATAAACCCGCGGGGAGTCGACGTCGTTGCTCCGTCCCTACACCCGGTTTTTCTAACGCTTATCCCGTTCAGGGTCGCAGGTCGCTGGAGCCTATCCCATGAGAGGCCAGTCAGTTATAGTGCCACCTTTCATTTTTCTCTGCCCTATCACTTTTTATCTTCCTGTAAAAGAAATATGACATTTTTCCCATTACTGTTAGCAAATGATTAAACATTTTAATCACAATAATCACCATTTTTAAATGAATTAATCACGATTAATCACCATGCGCAGTTATGCCCGGAAGATGTATATTTTTACTGTATTTTATTAATAGGCACAGACAAGCACCATCCGGCTTGCAAACGCCCCCGCCCCCTTCAGGATGAGGCAAGCACTGCAGTGCCTCCTCCGATGTACCTCCTCCTTTCTGTGTATTTTATTGCGCGGTTAGCAAGAATAATGGCGTCAAACTCAAACATTAATGACATTACACAAGCTGTAGAAAGTCACGGTGTACAGTAAATGTTTCTGCAATATTAAATTATTGGCAACATGCCGACAAGCGGAAACTGGCGGGCGCCATGATCCAACTTTTTGTGCACTTTTGTGGCAAGCTGGACTTGCGCAGAATCTGAGGTTTGTGTCCTGTGTTTGATTGGGAAAAGTGCAACTTTTACTTACAATGTTTTTTTAAACATGATTAGAATCATAAAGAAAATAAATAAATAATAAAGTTCAGCAGGAAATTTATATTTTATGTTTGATTTATTGCAGGGGTCGGGAACCTTTAGGGCCAGAGAGAGAGCGAGAGAGAGAGAGAGAGAGAGCCATAAACGACACAAATTTTCAAATGTATTTTCGTGAGTGCCATATCCTATTTTTAAAAAGTGAATACAACTAAATGTGCTTTCGAGATAAGTCTCTGAACTGGATGGATGAAAGTGCTGAAAAGGTTTTAAATTTTGATTGTTATTTTTAACACGGGGATGGTTTACTTTAAAATGTCAGAAAAAAAATTACACCAAAACATTCTAAAAACAAAAAATATATTTTATATTGTAATATTCTGACTTCATTCCCATAACTTTATTCCCAAATTAATTTTTCACCAACGTAATATTCCAAAAATTACAACTTTGTATTCTTTTGTTTGTTTCCTAATTTTGCGACATTAAACAAATAAAAATGAACTGTTACTAAAATGACAATGTTTTTACTCATAATATTACACCTTTCTTCTCGTAATATTTTGACTTTCTACTTGTAAAATTACAGGAATTTTTTCAATTTCTGCTGGATTTTTAAAAATGTTCTAATTTTTTCAACTTTTCCCATAAATATGACTTTATTCCTGTAATATTTGGACTTCATTCTCCTGATATCATAGCCTTTTCCACAACCTAATTTTCCAAAAATGCCAACTTTTTTGGGGGGGTTTTCCAACTTTTTTCTCCTAATATTTTTACTTAAAAAAAAAAATTGTAACATTTTTTGCTGTTTCCTAAAAAACTTTTGTCAAATTATATTTTTAGATTTTTGCAACGGGCAAATAAATCACTCAGGCCGCACTTCAGCCACCCTTGTTGTAAAGCAAGATCATGTTACATATGTTTTAGGACAAAACTCAATTAAAATAAATAAATGTTATGGTGTTTATGGTACACTAACAGGAAAATGTACTTAAACTGAGGCGACATTTGCGACGCTAACCAAGGTTTCAGTGTATACGTACACGCAGCAGATCAGTAAATGTAACCAAAAGTGTGTGAGCCTGCAACACTTTTAGCAGATCTGTCGAGTTCTGCAGCACTTGCCAAAAAGCGAGGCTGGTTTGGTTAATGAATGCTGAGGCATGCGTCTGTAGCACGCGGTGCGTTTAAGCGGGTCAATGCTGACTTCATGCTTGTACTCGTAATGTTGTGTTCAGATGAAAGGCCTCGCATAATCGTCAGCTTACTATTTGGATTACGTTGCATTACGTATCAAAGAACAAGTAAGCGCACCCGCCAAAAAAAAGCAAAACCCAAAAAACAGCCGGAATTACCAACAGAATAGCAATTTGAGGATACCTCGTATAGACTTTTTAAAGCTATAGAAGCACCAAAACTACACGCAAGCACACGGCTCTCAGTTCAGAGGTCCCTGACATGATTTATCAACTTTGCAACATTGTTTGGAATTATCTTCTACGTGGAGATGAAGATTGGACGCCTTCAAAACACAGAAGGCTTCTCCAAAGGAGTGTCTATAGCCTGATTTATTCTGTATTCCGTTTCGGCCACAGCGGTAAACATACATATCTCTGTGAAAAGACGTTTATATAACATGTATAATGCTTTACAGCCTTGTCGCTGTCATGGACATGTTGGCATGACTGTTCCGTGAGGTGTCCCCCTGATGGCGTCCCTTCCAGAGCTAGTTTGTCACGGCTGCGCTATGAACTCTAAATCTCGTTTTTTTGCAATTTACCCTTCACTTTTGAAAATCAAACACCGGAGAAGGTAATTACAAACAACTGCGTGACTTTAGCATATGCGAGCACGTTGTACACGCACAACACTGTCCAGACCTCAGACATGTCATGAACATTTCACTCCATTAACTTGTTCTTTTAATGAAGCGCCGGCTTTGCACCAGTGAACGCTTATGCTGGTATTTCCTAATGGCAAGAAAAGCAAAGCTGCACTCATACCTTTTTGTCTGTACACACTACCCTTATTTTTCATGTTTTCATTATAATACTTATTCTTCTGACAATATCAGGCCTTGATGATGCAGTTTTTAATTCTTATAATTCTATTAATTCTTATTAATTCTATATAAATAAATAAAATAAATAAATAAAATATAAATCAATATTAATTCTCTCATATATCCAAACTGTAAATACACGTATTGTACAGTGGGACCTGGGTTAGCCTCATTAATCCCTTCCAGGAGGTCTGACTAACCAAATCTATTTTTCCCAGAGGAAATAATGTAAATGCAGTGAATTTGTTGCAACAATTATCCAAACGTAACCATAATTGAGCAATAATAACAATAATGTGCGCTCTCTCTGTACCAAACAGGCTGGACGGCAAGAGAGTTCACTCTGTGCATCTGTCTCTACACCTGGGCGTGTTGGTTCTGTAGCGGAATGTACAGAGTGAGTGAGCCCTCCCGTCATTCATCCCGGCTCTTTGTCCCAGTGGGGAGAGGCGGGGCGCTACGGACTAGCGAGTGCACTGCTTGCGAGCTGTGTGTGTCGTGTGCTACACGATCAAATACTTTCTACGTGCCTGTTGTGTACAAAACTGATGTCCATTTCAGACCCTTTGCGCACCGTCATTTTGTGACGTGAAAAAGTTTGCGACAAAAATAATACCTCCGACAAAACCTTACACAAACGTAAACAGCGCATTCCACTGATTCCAAATCAGAAATATTGCAATTTTTAATTAAGTGATTTTTTTTCAAAACCACAACCTTGCACCAAGCTCAACCTGGACACCACCTTCCTGTTTTGCCATGACTTATTTCTCGTATTCAATAGTAATTTTCGCCTCAAGTCTCTGCATTTCTTTTGATCACAGCTGCAAAATAGCCCGGAAGGAAGTTGGAAACATGCTAGATAAACATACTAGAATTGGGAAAAAAAAACCTCACGGCAAAACAGGAAGGTGGTGTCAACGTTGATGTTGCTGTCGACTTTGTCGAGAACAAGTCTTCAATGAAGATAAAAGTAACATAAAGTGCTCATTTATCCCTTTTGTTTGTCATTCATATGCATCGAGGTCATAATCAGATCATCCAGCTGCTGTTTCCGTGGATTCGCAAGCTAACAGGACGCTAACAAGGACGTTTTGTGATAAAAATACATTAGGAACACCGTTGGATGCTGATGTAGTAATAACGTGACAACACAGCACACACTTAACAGAAGCTAAATTTTGGCAAAAATGACTTTAACTGAAAAAACACTCTAACCGGAGCATACACTAACCAAGGTTTCACTATAATTAACCTGCACAACCCATCCATCCATCCATTTTCTATGCCGCTTATCCTCATTAGGTTCACGGGTGTGCACACCGTTACTCAATTACCTACATTTTGTAATTCACTCCATTTATATCATTTATTTATTTATTGTATTTTAGTGCTGACACTGGTGCCAACATAAACAATAAATAAACAAATAAACCAAAAAAAATGATCAGCTAATGGAACACACTGCTGCCGATCACGCAGACATAAAAAAAAGCCAAATCAAATATGTGAAGACAATATATTAATAGAAAAATATGGTTTGCTATTGCACGCCTAAAATGTTTTGTGTCCATTATTCAATTTCATTTGACTAATATTAGCTATAATTACAGATACACATGAATGCCACACTGGCCTGCTATGATTATCTGCTTTGTCTCCAAAACAAGTCCTCCACCTACAGTGTCTATGTATTTATAAATATATTTATGTCAATGGTTTATCCACTCTTTTCTTGGCTAAAAACGCCACCATTTTCATGAAATTAAATATACATTGAACGCGCCTGCAAGCGGGTCATGACTCGGAAATGGTCCGGCTCATAAAAAGGGCGACAAAAAACTAAAAAACTAAAAATCCTACCTCCAAAATCGGGCCTTAGACGGATGTCATATCCCTTCAGCAACTTGTCCACGGTGGTCTTGGCCACAGACATTCCAGTGCTTCCAGTGGAGCTGAGGACAGAAAGCACAAATGCAGAACGTCACAAACGGATTCTTTGGTGGTAGTGAGGATGTGAGTCGGAATGTGAATCTACTGCAAGGTTTGCGTGTAAAAAAGCGCACATGCAAACTGAATCTATTACAGTAACAGGCTGCAATAAGGGAAGTCCATTTGTGCGTGCTTGACTTGGTGAATGTACAGACTGTATGCAGGAGGAGGTGCCAAGTTTATCATTGTGCACCCACAATGTGGAAGGCAGGTGCTAAATAGCACTACAAGTTATAGTGGAAAAATGTACATGGTTATTAGGGGTGCATGATAACTGCTGCCTGATATGAGGGAATTATGACATCATTCCGACGAATCCGATAACAGTAAAAAATTGCTCAGGTTACCTACAATTTAAAAAAGCGCTCCAATGAGTCAAGATTATGCAGACTGTGAAGGTGAGCAGTGACATCACTCCCCCAGGAGCTCACTTGGTAAACAAACACTCACTTTCCGAGGAAGACATTTCGCAACATTTCTGCGATGGGGGAGGAAAAAAAACATCGAGCTCTCATAAAACCTTACCAGCCCCCGGAAACACCAGCGCCGCGGCGTTTGGAAAGTACAAAACGTTTGCCGGAGACCTCCGCGGCGTCACACCGGCTGCTCTGGGCGTGTGCCCGAACACAGTGCACCTTGCTGGGATACAGCAGGTGGCTCCTCCCCCTCTATACTCTGGTTCTCCTGATAGTAGTGATGTGGGAGTTTTACTGTATCGGTCTGAAAAAATAGATATCATGCATCTCTATTTATGATGATGTCTCGGCTCGAGTTCACCGGTGCGTTTTTTTGCATCGATCACCAAGACCTCCAACTCCTTGGCTTCAAACCACCTTTTTCCACCCCCTTCTCCGCAAACTTTCCACAGTGACAGCCGACGCCACGTGCAAAATCTCACTTTAACATAATTTTGCACCTGTTCAAAATTGCACTAGCAATTTAGCAAAATGAATTTGTACCCTGGGGTCACCGTCAGTTCACAAAGTTACCCTTTAACTACATTAGAACCTTGTTTAGTATCATTCATCTGTTCCGGAAAGCCAAGACAAAACACGTTTTTTATACGTGCAGACTCCGAAATGGATAGAAATGACACATGAAAGGAATAAATGAGCATTTCTGGTTACTTTTACCTTCATTGAAGACATTGTCGCCAAAGACACAATTTGGCCGTGAGATCAACACAGACACCACCTTCCTGTTTTGTCATGAGTTTTTTATTTTCCTTTAATAGTGTTTCTCACCTTATATACAAATACTGGCACTTGCAACATTTTTTGGGCTCCATTTGGGCTATTTTGCAGCTGTGATCAAAAGAAAAGCTGCCAAAAACACAATGTGGTAGTGAGATCAACACGGACACCACCTTCCTGTTTTGCCATGAGTCATTTTTTAATTCTAAAAGGTGGTGTCTTGCTGTGAGATCTGTGCGTCTTTGACGAGAGCAGCTAATTGTAAAACTATAAAAACATGTGATTGTTGTCAAAGACACCATTTGGCGGCGAGATCAACACGGACACCACCTTCCTGTTTTGCCATGAGTCATTTTTTAATTCTAAAAGGTGGTGTCTTGCTGTGAGATCTGTGCGTCTTTGACGAGAGCAGCTAATTGTAAAACTATAAAAACATGTGATTGTTGTCAAAGACACCATTTGGCGGCGAGATCAACACGGACACCACCTTCCTGTTTTGCCACAAGTTACTTCTTCAATTCACTAGCGTTCCTCACCTAAAAAACTAACAAACCCCAAAATCGAGCCAAAAAAAAGTTACGTGGCAGCATTTTGATAAAAGAATGTGAGAAAAACGTAATTAACCAAAAACTCATGGCAAAACAGGAAGGTGGTGTCCATGTTAAACTCCTGCCATATTGTGATTTTGGGAGCAATCACGTCTTCAGTGAAGGTAAAGGTTAACTTTAAATGTTAATGTATCAGTCATCATTTGTATACTTTTCGAATTCTTTTATGCATGTAAAACTGTACAGTCCTCCCATGCTTTATTGCATTTTTCAAAATTATATATATGAAGAACTGATCTCTGTTTCCTGGTTGAATACAATCCATCATAAAAAAAAAACATTAAGTAATTTGCACGCATTCATGGCCTAAATGAAGTATTTTCAAGCATAAAAAATGCTACATGAATGAAAATATGAATATAAGGCATTCCAAAGACGTGACAGGAAGCACAGGTAGTCTCTACGACTTGTGTGCGCCTTTAAGAAGCGGGGGCTGGGAAGCCGTCAGCTGGACAGAGTTGCCCGTTAGCCGAGTGCCAGAGGCAGGTGAGCGGTGTGGAGAGTGGCCGACAGCAGCTCCTGTGTGCTGCCTGTTAATAAAGCCCCAGAAGTGCGTCGCGAGTCTCTTCTTAACCCCAACCGGTGGCGGTAGAACAGTGTTCTACACTAGAATACAACACGTTACGCGGAATATAACATGTTAAAGGACAAATTCGGGATAAGCGGCAAGCGCGGGGTGGTAGTAAAGAACGCTTTGTAGAGCCAGGGAAGTGCGGCTGTCGAGGATTTTATGGAAGCGGCCGTCCAAAACAGTTAACGTTCCAGTCACGGGGGTGTTTGTGGGGCACGCGTCGCTGTCGAGACACGCGTTCGGTTGGAGATGGACCATCCCCGGCAGCAACATCTAGTCGGCACTCGTCTTGACTGACATCTTTAACACGGGTGCCGTGACCTGCACCACCGGGCTGAAGGCGGACGGTGCGGAATCAGACGTGTGTGTGTTGGGGGGGGGTTGTGAAGCCAGTGGCACAGTGGAGGAATAAAGGCCCTGCAGATGTTCATCAAGCCGGACCTGTACTTTGGACACCCCGTTGGGAGGGTGGGGGTTCTGGAACTAGTAGGTGAATGACACCTGACAAGATTCTAAGAGAGATGTCAGAACGTGCACGTATGGCTGCAGACGCAGTGCACGCGTCGGTGCATTTTAACGACAACATTAAAAAAAACAAAGGAGTCCGTGTCAACCCTTGGAGGCCGAGATGGAACCGGATCTTCTGGAAGTGGTTGTTTATGACGTGACGGGTATGAACTTCCACACCCGCGTCCGATTCCACTTTTCACCGGCACCCACAGTCGGATCATTAGGGATATTGCCCTTTGGTGCATATCGGCAGCGATGGCTCCAATAAGGCCCGTTAATGGGATCGATCGCAGGGACTGGTGTGAGAGCTTTGCTTACCTTTGAACAAAGCATGCGAAGGACAAAGCCGCCAGAGCAGAGACAATTCCACATAATTTATCTTCCTGGCGACCCAACATCTCCACAAATCCTTATTTCCGGTCTCTATAATCCAGCCGGTCCGGGTGTCCCTCCTGCAGAACGCACAAAGTAAAAGCGGGCAATGGGAACGTGATGGAGGAGCCTACATCGACGCATGCGAAGTCTTCAAGTAGGCTTCTCGGGTGGCAACGATCGGAAGAATTGGCCCCCCCGCTATGGAAATCCGTGCAGGTCACAGAGCCCCTCGACCAGCACCAGTAGATCGGACATCTTCCTCAGAGCAGCAGCACGCCCGATAAGTTCACAATCCGAACAAAAAAACAAACAAAGCAAAAAAAAAAAAGGAAAGCGATGCTCGGAATCAGGCAGAAAGTCTCGGGGATCAAATCGGCGGATGGAATTTCCCGGTCCAAGTGTGCGCAGGAGGCATGGCTGCAGCTGCGGCAGCACCAGCAGCAGACGCGCGGCCGTTGAGAAGCCGACGTAGCGGGAGGGGGTGAAAAAAAGGAAAAAGAAAGAAAGAAAAATGAAACCTTCGTTCCCCCCGCGCTTTCCCCCCCTTGTCGCTGCTGCAGATGATGATGGAGATCAGCGCAGAGTCCTGCACGCTGGGGAGGAGAGCAGCCCAGGAGGAGGAGGAACAGCAGATGCGGACGTCAGAACAGCCCGTATCACTCTGAGCGTTCCTCCCAGAGCGGCTCCCAGGCGCGGTCCTAGACGGCGTGCGGCCGCGATTCAAACGCGGCGCGCGCGTCTCCTCAGGACGACGCGTGAGCTTTTTGGTCCTTGTTGTCTTCGCCTCTCATCTGTTTGAAAAGTTGCCAGGAATGAAAATACTGTAAATATCAGTACTGCAGGAGGGGGGTGGGCGACAGCCTGCTCATGCGCTCAACAGTCCATTCTCTGTGAAACCCATCGTGCGTGCGTGCGCTTTTACGCATGGGTGCAGCGTCGCCTGCCTGGCCTCTTTGGCTTTTTCTTTGCACTTCCACGACCAAACATCACCAGCGTTCGCAAAACAAGCACGCGTCACCGTGCGGGGGGGG
>QODF01000173.1:1011073-1025796 GCA_024372805.1 Oostethus manadensis
AAAAAAAAGTACTACGGTATCACTTTCAAAAATGTACTTTTATAGTATTTCACCTGACATACAAACAAGAAGGAAAATAATGACAAGTTGAAACACATGTATACTTTACAACCATCCATCCATCCATCCATTTTCCACCGCTTATCCGGGTCCGGGTCGCGGGGGCAGCAGCTTCAGTAGGGAAGTCCAGACTTCCCGGTCCCCAGCGACCTCTTCCAGCTCCATCGGGAGGACACCAAGGCGTTCCCAGGCCAGCTGTGAGACATAGTCCCTCCAGCGTGTCCTAGGTCTTCCCGGGGGCCTTCTCCCGACCGGGCGTGCCCGAAACACCTCGCCGGGGAGGCGCCCGGGAGGCATCCGGACTAGATGCCCGAGCCACCTCAACTGGCTCCTCTCGATGTGAAGAAGCAGCTCTACTCTGAGCTCCTCCCGGATGGCCGAGCTCCTCACCCTATCTCTTAGGGTGAGTCCAGCCACCCTACGAAGGAAACTCATTTCCGCCGCTTGTATCCGCGATCTCATTCTTGCGGTCATGACTATTCGAGCTCTCTGGATACGAAACAACACCCCTACAGTCACCTTTCCACTCTTATTGCCCAATTTGTGATACGGGCGTGGTGCCATTTAAAGGCACCGTTGCCGTACTTTGATGAGACAATGGCCGCCGCGGAAAGCACGCTGTTCAGAAAAACCCAACAAGGAACTGCTTGTGTGAGTCTGTTATTTACGCCCAAGTCTGATCTGATCTACTCTATCGAGTAATAGGAATGTAAAGGTGACTATACAGCATGGGTGTTCTCATCTCTAATGATGTTAAAAAACATATTTAGAAGATCATAAACAGGTTTTTTATGCCATCACTGGGAAATATTCACTATATAAATAATGAATCCTACTTGGCGGAAATTCACTTATCATTGTCGAGTCTGCGATAAAGGAGGGACGACTGTATTTGTGTTGCAGCCATTTTTATGTGAAAAAGGTGTAATTTAGGCAAAACAAAGTACATCGGTTTTTCTCAAGTATGCATATTGTTTCTTAATACTAGGCCGTATTCCACCACGGAACAGCCTGATTTTTCAGCTAAAATAATCTCGGAAGAAAGATGCAAAATCTGAAGCGCGACGTGCGGGAGGCTGTTGGACCGACAGTCCCATTATAATGTGTTTGTGAAAAAGGGTGATGCCAAATCTAAAAAAAAAACCTTCACGGATTACAGCGCTTCCACTGAAAAATATCATTCACACAAGCTAGGCTAGCATTCAATCACAGGAAAAGTGCGCGCACGTGCCATGCGCTCCCTTTCCCCCCCCATTCACATGTTGCATAAGACGTACGTTACTGGGTCACCCTTACTCCTCTGGTATAAATAGTACCACATGCTTCATACATCGATGGCTTCCAGTCCCCCGCTTTTCCTCTTGCTCTTCCTGTCAGTCAGACACCCCGATGGACTTCAACAAGTAATTTGATTTCTTGATGGGATGTTCATCAAGTTCCATGGAAACGATGCTAAGATTTAAAATAAGCCCATCCTCACAGGTACTCCCACTTTTTGCAAAATATGTAAACCAAATATTTAAACCAAATTATTGCTAAACAATTTCATTTTTTTCCGTTCTGGTTTGTGCTGTTTTGTGCAGTCATTAATGAACATTTGTGCTGCTTTCCTTTTTGAGATATTAACAATAAAAGTCTGGGGCTATTATATAATCAGCCCCCTGACATGCTACGAATTAAACCAAAATAGTCTCATTTTTTTCCGTTCTGGTTTGTGCTGTTTTGTGCAGTCAAAATGAACGTTTGTGCTGCTTTTCATTTTGAGATATTAACAATTCAAGTTTCGGGCTGTTATATAATCAGCCCCCTGACATGCTACAAATTAAAACAAAATAGTCTAATTTGATTGTGCTGAGTTTGTGCCGCTTTGTGCAGTCAAAATGAACGTTTGTGCTGCTTCCCTTTTTGAGATATTAACAATAAAAGTCAGGGGCTGCTATATAATCAGCCCCCTGACATGCTACGAATTAAACCAAAACAGTCTCATTTTTTTCCGTCCTGGTTTGTGCTGTTTTGTGCAGTCAAAATGAACGTTTGTGCTGCTTCCCTTTTTGAGATATTAACAATTAAAGTCTGGGGCTATTATATAATCAGCCCCCTGACATGCTACGAATTAAAACAAAACAGTCTCATTTTTTTCCATTCTGATTTGTGCTGTTTTGTGCAATCAAAATGAACGTTTGTGCTGCTTTCCTTTTTGAGATATTAACAATTAAAGTCTGGGGCTATTATATAATCATCCCCTGACATGCTACAAATTAAACCAAAATAGTCTAATTTGATTGTGCTGAGTTTGTGCCGCTTAGTGCAGTTGAAATGAACGTTTGTGCTGCACTACATTTTCTTAAAAGGTCGTTCAGCCCCCCCCAAGACATGCTCCAAAAAAACCCCAAATGGTCCAATTTCTTAAGACAAATATGATGCAAAATGTTTGTGTGATGCAAATTCGGACTGTGATTATGATATGATGATACTTAATACCAATGTGACATAACGATGACACACATCATATGACACCAGGTGGTTGTACAAAGTCAGCTGGTGAATCCACTGAAAGTACCATGAGGACTATTTGATTGGAGCGAATGGACCAACCATCTCTCGCTTGTCAAACCGGATCGCACGGGTTTATCGTTCCCAACCCCGATGTACCGTACGTCACTCGCTGACTCGTTGGCACGGAGATGAGCTCAGAGGCGTTGAGCAGCCAAGCGAGCACACGGCTCTGAAGTACTCCTTCCCGAGCAATTGTTGCTACGCTACCGTAGGAAGCCCACTCAAAGAGTGCGGCGTGTCGCTTGCTGGCGCCGAACTGCACTGCAACGTTGCTCTCGAGTACGCAAGTCGCGAAACATACGCTGAGCGTTTTTGCTACGAAAATGAAAAAAACCAACGTAAATATCCGGAATGATGCGTCATGCAGTATATGGCTCATCTGCTACTAATCAATACATGTCTGATAAGAATACTCCAGGATGTCTGATGCAAGTCTGCTTATTATTTATGAGCAGACAGCCAATCGTGACCACTCGATGGAAGCGTAGAAATGTCTGCAGGTTCCATTGTTCAACTCCGGAGTCTGATCCAGCGCAAGTGGAAATTAATCAACGTGTCCTGATTGACCCATAAACACAGAAAAGTGTTGGCCCTTGAAGGAAATCAGGGAAGCGGCCGATGTACAGTATGTACAGTAGGGGCACCAAAGGATCAGAGAAAGCTTAGGTTAGAAGTGTGATCGCAGTTTTACGGCAGAACCACCAAAGCTGGACCGTTCTGTTGGGAATTTGACTGCAATTTGAGAAAGAAAAATGCCTTTGAATTTTGCCCAAAAAATGCACAGACAGTTTTGAGCAAATGACTTTTAAAAAAAAGTACTTACTAGGGGTGCAAGGATACACAAATTCACGGTTCTGTTGGACATGTTCTGGTGCATGGGGTGTCCTAACTTTTTCCAGCGAGGGGCACATCATGAAAAATGAAAAGATGATATTTTATAAACACGTGGCTATGCCATGAAGTTATATACTGTATAAAAAACAGCTTTGTGACATACGGAACGTGAAAAGCATATTAAACCTTGTGTGGGGTTTGTATTTTTGTTACTCGGCCAGGGTTCATGGGTCTGGTGGACTGGCTAGAGTTTTCAAATTAACACTATCAAACATTTTGATGTTAAATTACTGAACAAATGTTTACTTCATCCCAATTCCAAGCCATATGAACAGCAAACATGGTTATTTTCCCCCTTTACCTTTGTTAGATCCCATTGATGAATTATTTTCAACTCTTCTTTTCCCCCATAGGTGCTTCCCATTACGTTCATTCTTAGCTGCCTTTTTTAGCACCCATTTTTGGAATGCATGGAAAGTAGAACCACGTGCACGTTCATGTCTCTCGTGAGGATCTTTCTTTAATACCAACAAGCGTTTTGCGATACCCTCTGACGCTGTGCAAGTTGAGAGTGAAATAAAGACCAAAGGCGCGCCTAAACGGTCGGAAGACATTCAAGAGAAACGCAACACACTTCAAAATAAGAGCAGCGTTCACCGCATCTCATTGGAATGTGTAAAGAAAATAAAAAGACACCATAATAGTAACACAAACATTTTATTTGCAAAAAAAAAACCAATTTGGAGGAAAAAAAGGGATTTCTACATTAAGAAGACCCCTTAGACGTTTAAGCAAAGAAGTGTGTGCTACAGAGACTCCACTGTAAAGTACTGCCTAACCTGGACTCCACTTGTTCGCCCACGTTGAGAGGTTCCCCCCACCTCTGCTGTCCTCTACAATGGAGGAGCGGCTCATCCCCAAGGGTCACATGGCGCCCCAGCTGCACAATTAGCATGGGAGAGGCGCAAGGCTTAATGCAAAGCAGCTATCGATGGAGGACGGACACTAATAGTAATGTGTGACACCGTCTGTTACCCTACCCTCGTCTTTGCAATTTCATTGATGGAGCGTCTGGGGGGCTGCTGCAGGTTTAGCTTGACCCTCGTGGCTTTTTATTGACTCCCTTTCCCCCAGCATGGAGCGGCTGTACGTGCATGCCTTAGTCGCCGTTCCTTTATTTGGACACTCGGCTATGGCTCCAGCAAAACGGTAACAAAAATAGCTAAGCCAAAGCAAACACGGATTCCCCCGCCACTTCCCAGACATATAATCTGTGGCACTTCATAAATAATATCAACTGCTGCAAAAATAGCATCCCTTCCTCATCTCCTATCTGCATGCGGTGTGGGATTTCTGCACACAACTCCTGGGAGAAAGGGTTAATGAATTCCTCACACAGATGGATGTTGCCATGGAAACAGCCGCGTGACTCCTTGCAGCTTGTATACACACAGGAAGGGGAGGATGGGTGGCGGGTTGGGGTGGGCGGCACAATGGCGGCAAAGGTATATTAACATTCAGCACGCGGCAGCTGCGTTTTAAAAATATGCATATGCTGTTATCCCTCCTTTATCGCTTCCAGACCCCACCTTGATGAGTTGATTCCTGCAAAGTAGACTTTATAAATCAAATATTTTCATAGAGTAACCTGTTTACAACCTTCTAAATAAGGTTTTCAACATTAGAGCTCTCCACAATGAAATAACACCCCTATAGTTGCCTTTACACTCATATTACTCAATATAGTAGACATAAAAACAGACAATAAGGCATAAATAAAACCCATACGTGTGCGTGTTGCTGTAAATGTGTTGAGTTTTGGCCTGGCGTGGGTAGCCGGCGTTGGGGATTATTGTGCCTGTTGTGCGATATACTCCTGCTCAAACGATTAAATAGGAAATAGGGCTGTTCACCAGTTGAGACAAAAAAAAATTCCCACTAAACTAGAAATAAAAAGTATAAAAATCATTCTTGTTAAGGAGGTGAAAAAGGGTGTTTGATGCCAGTCTTTCCAGGAGGCTAGTGGGAATGTTGCTCCATGTGGTGAAGATGGCTTCACGGAGGGCATCCACAGTCAGGAACTCGTGTCCATTTTTCTAAACTTGCCTTGCCATCCATCCCCAAATGTTCTCCATTAGATTTAGATGAAGGGAACCTGCAGGATCGCCCAAAAGAGTGATCTTATTCTTCTGGAAGAAGTCCTTTGGGAAGTGCAGCTACAAAGACCACCTGCCGTTTGACGCCTCTGCACAACCTGAAGCTCCATTGTTCCATTGAAGGATCATAATGATGGAAAACATCCTTGGAAATAACATTGGAAGCCATCAGGACCCTCAAGGGAGAATACAACTTTCTTCCACCTTTCAATGTCCCATGTTTGGTGCCCTCATGCAAATTCCAAAAGGGCAATTTTGTGGCATTGAAGGAGACGACGCCTTTGAAGACGTTTTCTTTCTCTTAAAAGATGCCGTCTGGTGCTTGTTGGACTGTACCCGGCGCCAGTAACAACCTTCACTTGGGCTCAGGATGGTCCTGTGTTTTGACGGACGGCCAATGGGACCGTTTTGCTCATTTTTTGGGGTCTACCATTGGACTTTTTTGTTTTCTTTGACAAACTTCCAAATGACAGCAATGGCGCTGAGGCTGCGAAAGGCCTCGCTTATGCAGCTCAACGGTCCAACCGCCTTTAAAGACGGAAAGCCTTTTTTGCCTTTGCCATCAAGAGATCACGAGAGTGAATACCTGACACGAAATCACATCAGTCCACAATTTTGCCAAGATTTTTCTCATCACCTGATGAACAGCCCATCTCATTTTGATGCTATAAATTGCTTACTCAGACATTTTTATTCTCTCACTCCCATTTCTTGCTCTGGTTAGAGCCTCTTTGAGATCCAAACAGTTGAAAATGGACATTTTTCAACTGGTCTTATTTTTAATTTGATTTGTACATATATATATATAATAAAAGCCTGTTGTCTGGTGCTCGTGTGTATTACTGACACCTAGTGACCAGTGTAGGCTACTACACATCATCGCAATGTCTTTGAATGCATTTTCTGGATGCCTCATAGTTCTATTTTAGTTCTTTTAGACGTTTTACGCTCGGAAATGCTCAATCTTGGCACAAAATGTGCTTCAATGTGCATATTTTTTGAAAAGCGGGTCGAATTCAACCATAAAAACAGCAGGAGTTAATTCGATTCAAGTTGAATTCAAAAGCGGGAGGTCTGGATTTGGTGGATGGGGGAAACAACACCGGGCGCAGTCACAACGTGCATGCACGCCCTCACAATTCCGGAAGAGAATAATTAATACACAACATGAAAAAGACCTCAGGCAATGAGCCTCACGAAAAAGAAAAAAAGATGGAGCGCCATGAACATTCTTTTAGTGCCATTAGGCACGCTCCTAATAGCGCGTCGATACTTGCGTCTCATGCCGCCCAAATGGACTTTCTGCTTGAGTCTGCAAATGCGACTCCATCGGTCGGCGGAGGGAAAATAACTGCTTTGATTCATAAATATTTTGAGATGCCTTGAAAGGCTTTTAAGTGCTGAGAGAGGACTCGGCTTAGCCATGCGAGGACCTGCAGGTGCAGCCGCCATGGAGCCCCGGACGCTCTGAAAAGATGGCGGTGACACGCACTGACGTGGAAGGAAGGATAGCACATTTGTGCTTCCTGGAAATGGGTTTCCGTTTTGAATGAGAATGAGCACTTGGATGTTCCGTTTTTTAAAATAAAGGCTGCCAATCACATTCCAGCGGCGTGACGACTGCCCGGTGTGCACGGCGTGCAGTCAGGGCAGGTGGACCGACAGCAACGTGTGCTACGAATGTACGGTTCCAATCGTTTGGAACATTTTCCAAAGAGAAACGCACCGAAATTGCACGGATCAAGTACGGTTCATCACCATGTAACCCTTTTGCTTTGTTTGTGTATATTCTGCACATGACTTTATTAGGAAACGTCAGCTGCAATTAGTCACGGGTTGTCTCTCACTGGACATCGGTCCATTTGCACCGGGAACCCCCACGTGCACGGGCTTTTTCTGCTGTGCTTCTAGGCCATATTCATCAAGGCTAATTAAAAAGCGGGCGACCCACCCCCTCACGCGGTAGGAGGAGCTGTGGTCGAGTGTAATTACACATCTGTAAGCAGACCATAAACGGATGATCATTTACTAGTAGATCCTTGTGGGACCCGGTCCTCCGCTGTGGATTTCTTAATTGACGAGATAGCTTACAGCTGCCAGAAGTTACGAGATTAGGCAACTATCGCGGCTCGTCACGGCGGCACAGAGGAGTAAAGTTATTAAGAAAATCAGCGGGAGGCTCGGTGGCGGCGTCAGCCAGGTACGCGGAGGGAGCTTTTCCAGTTTGCTAAATGAGCCGTGGATGCATTTTTATGGCACGCAAACGTGTGGACGAGACACCACTGAACGGAAAATCCAAAAATCTTAAATGAGATGTGGTGGAAGTTCGGAGGCTGAAGAGAATCAGATCCGATATGTTGGGTGTGCAGATTTGGAGGGAAAAAAAGTGATAACGGAAACAAAAGTTAACTGTAGAGAGCAATTTGAAGTAATACAGCGGAGCCTCGATTAGAAAACTCCCGGAGCTTATCCGAGGTCGGGTCGCGGGCGCAGCAACCTAAAAAGAGAAGCCCAAACTTCCCTCTCCCCGGCCACTTCGTCTAGCTCTTCTCAGCGGAGGCCGAGGAGTTCCCAGGCCAGCTGAGAGACATAGTCTTTCCAACGTGTCCCGGGTCTTCCCCGAGGCCTCCTACCGGTCGGACGTGCCCTGAACACCTCCCCAGGAAGGCGTTCGGGAGACATCCTAACCAGATGTCCGAACCTCCAGTGTCACAAAGAACGGAGAATTGAACCCAGATCTTCCAGATGTCCTGACTGTGTGGCCAACATGCTAACCACTAGGTCACTGTGCGAGCCTTAAGAGCAACACAGGCAGGGAGTGAGTCGCACCTTACTATAGGTCACAAAATACAGAATATTTACAGCCGGTTGACCGCCATGAATGCTCTACAGTCAGGGCACATGGCTAGACTGTACACCAGTAGTTCTCAACTGCTGTGTCGGGACCCCAAAGTGGGTCTCCGGGGCTGTTTACAGGGGGTAGCGTTTTTTTTTTAACGTAATTATTATGATTGTGTAATGACCCAAAGTCTGCGACTGCACCTCACATTCTTGTTTCAGCACACAGCTGAAACGGGGAGTACAGGGAGGACCTGCCAACATGTACACATTTATTGTACTCAGCTTCAATTTGACTCTAGATTATGCTTGTTTTGTGTTGTCTGTATAGTACAGATAAATACATGGCTATAATCAGTTTCTCAATTTCAAATATTTCTATATTTAAATATTTCAAATTGGGGGGGGGGGGACATTTGTCGCCCAGGGGCCATGACAAAAAAAACAGCCTCTCTGCGCTGCAGCTCAGGTTGTGCTGAAAACAGTCCCTCTTGTCATTGAGGGCTGATGATCTGTTGTGCAGATGCAGAAACCCTGCAGACAGACTCCTGCAGCCCCACGTGGCCAACAGGGCCCACCTCAAAGAGCGGACATTAATAGACACTCAGCTGGAAAGATAAACGATTGCGCCCACGTCCTTACAACAGTGAGCTCAGCTGCAGCGCTCCAAACTTGCGACAGGGCATTCTGTTCTTGGCTGACCTGCACCAAAGGTCACTCACAGGGGGCGGGGGTACGAGGCTGAGGAGACATCCGAGGGCCACTGCAAGCAATCAATCAGCAAGGTTGGCCATCAATCCCAAGCATTGTGTTGGGGGCCGGGGTGCTCGACCAGTGTTTTCCACCTAACACTGGCTAGCAATTTCATTACACAAACCCCGGACTTCAAAATGTACGAGGATGCTCTTCACCGAAGAAAGCGTTACTTTGTAACAACCCTTTCTGGATTTATTCAAAAGGATGGACCCTGTACTTTGACTTACTGGGCTAAAAATAAAATGAGATGAAAGTCAAAGCGCAGCGCCAAACACAAATATAAGTACTTTTTTTACTGCCGTGACAGCCGAGGTCGCTGGCGTGTTCGTCAAATTCTTTGATACACAGCTGCCGTCAAAACCTGTCATCTTCAAGGCATGACGATATACCAAAACTGTAGCAACGTAGCCGATACTTTTTCGTTCCGCTCCAAAAAAGTCACAATACAGTATTCCTATGATGTTCTGTTCTTTTTAGTCAAACATGATAAAAATGTATGCACCGATCTCTGAAAGTGGTAAACTGAAAAGCTGTTAGAGCCCCCTAGACATGGAATAACACCCCTACATCCCCTTTTACACTCCACTTACCGATATAGTAGACATAATAAAAGAAAATAAAAACAAAGGAGCCTCATACTCATGTGTTCTGATATTGAGGACAGGAAGTGACATTGGTGGTTCAGAGCTGCGTTTTAGTTTCCCCAACAGTAGCCCATGTTGGGGATTATTCACTCAAACCTGCAATAAAAGGCTCCAGTTTTGGGTCACCCACTGGTCAACCACCTAGTGGCTAGTGTAGAACAATAACTTCATTTAGCCATTTTTATTTGCTTAATTTAGGCAAAACATATGTCAAATGTACTTAAACATGCATTTTTATTTGACTAATAACCACCATAAAATAACATGAATTATTCATATTTGCGCAAAGCGGCGAGTGACTACCACCTCGGGTTTCCTTTACAGGTTTCCTTTTGAAAGAGACTAGTGTTTCTGACACGTCGTATCTTTTCGCTTCATTTAAATTTTCAGTTCATTTTCATCCGGTACATGTTAAATACATACAAATATGCGTAACTTTTGTCATTACATGACCAGTAATAAATGACTAGTAATACAGTAGAAAGGGGGCACATTTCAGACATACTTGCAAAGTATGATTAATTCATTAATCCAAATTAATCTGCCCTAGCCACTGTGTGATTGGTTGCCAGTCTCGAGCGGGGAGAAAAATCTTGGCACATCATGACTGCTCTCAAAAATGACGCATCCAGCCCTGGTCACCTTGTGGAGAAGGTAACGGGGTCTCCTTTGAACTCCCTTGGGTTCCCACGGCAATGCGGCCTGTCTCGGTTTCCACTCGTAAATTCCATCGTCTTGCGACTGTTTCCACTCGTAAATTCCATCGTCTTGCGACTGTTTCCACTCGTAAATTCCATCGTCTTGCGACTGTTTCCACTCGTAAATTCAGACGTTTTGCCTGACCCTTTGCAATTGTATCTCATAATGGGATATAAAATGTATACAATAATTACAAAATGACTCCCCACTGCATTCCTTTATTACCAATTACAACGTTTTTCACAAGGAATAGCAATAAACACTAAGCAAGAGAACACTGTTGGTGTTCATTTGACAGCACCATCATATTGAAAAGCACAAAACATGCACAGCGAGCAGTCACGCGGCTTGCATGAGCAGACAAGATGGGCTCTGGGCCATCTCATAATCAGTTGAAACTGAACCATTCATCAGGCCAATGCTGATGTCATCACTTCTCTGAAACCACCCAGGTGAAGCAGTTCACTGTAACGTACCCAACATGCACATTTTAACCGTGACAAAGGCGTCATTGCAACGAGGGAAATCCCTCCCGGGGAAGAAAAGGATAAAAGGAAGAGATGCTGTGCTCACAGTTTAGTGCCAGCAGCAATTTTGCCTTAGCCCTCGGAATTACAACGCAAAACCTTCCCATAGATCTTTCCACGGGAGCCATAGCGGAGACAGTCGATGCCCGCTAAGCATGCTGTCACTGCACATATATTATGGGACGGGTGGAGAGCGGCCTTGTCCAGTGGACCACAGTGCCCTCCAAATTAATTATCTGGAAGCTTCTCAGCGTCTCTCTCGCTTGAACACATTCCCACAGAGAAGGAAAAAAACAGGAAAGAAGGGGAGTCCTGTCAACAGATGCAGCACAAAAGGAACAAACATGGCCTTGAGGTAAAAGGAATACAAGCTTCACTGTTTTAAGTGTATGAAATAATCATAGAAAGTTATTACTTGTTTTTAAAAACAATTTAATGTCCAGTCCAGGTTACGGGAATCTGCGGCTTCTGTGAGGCATTAAATAAAACCCACACGAGGATTGGGCTGGCCACTCCATAAAATAACAAGACTTTGCTGGTTTACTTGTGTGTTTGGGGTGATTGTCTTGGTGAAACAGCCATTTCAAGGGCATGTCCTCTTCGGCATAAAGCAACATGACCTCTTCAAGTATTCCGACATATGCGAACTGATCCATCATCCCTGCTATGGGATAAATAGGCCCAACACCAAAGTAGGAGAAACATGCCCATGTCATGATGCTTCACTGTGTCTTGAATTCAGAGTTTGGGGGTCATCTCCCAAACTTGGACCCAAAAAGAACAATTTTACTCGTCAGTCCACAAAATGTTCCTCCATTTCAGTTTAGGCCGGACTTTGCGGGGGATTCTTGCAAATACATTAGCTTCACACAGACGTCCAACTGTCACAGTACTTACAGGTAACTCCAGACTGTCTTTGATCATCCTGGAGCGGTTCAATGGCAATGAGTAATTGCCATTCTGGTTATTCCTGTGATCCGTTTTGATAGTTGTCTTTGGTTTTGTGCCACATGTCGCTGGTTTTGCTCTCCATTTTAAAGTATACGCGTGTGTGTATAAAAACATCACTAAACATGACGTGATGTTGTAGAAAGTTACTACTTGCATGTATTTAAAAAGTGTGCAGTCCAGGTAATGTCGCAGCAATCCGAGGCTTACGTGAGTCATGAAATAAAACTCACACCGTATATTATCCAAGTGATCAAGAGAGGCTGGTTCCGCTCCCTTCCCATTTCCCCAAAATTTAGTGGAAGACTGCGGTCTGTTATAAGTCAAAACATTTGATTGCTGGATTTATAATGTATTACTATTATTACTGTATTGATCCACTTATTTACAGGACTTTTATTTTGAGGCAGGGGTTTCTATGTATTTATTTGCAATTTCTTAACATTCTTACCTAATAAATGAAATACATATTTGAATATGGGATGCCATATTAAAAGGGAGCCACAGTTGGTGGAGCCAAAGCCAGAGACAACAGAGGAGACAATATCATATGTACAGCTGTGGTGGCAAAATGCCACTATCCTTTCCGTACTTAACCCCTTTTATGGATTTTTGTATTTATTTGTCCATCCATTCATTTTCCACCGCTTATCCGGGTCGCGGGGGCAGCAGCTTCAGTAGGGAAGTCCAGACTTCCCGGTCCCCAGCGACCTCTTCCGGCTCCATCGGGAGGAGACCGAGGCGTTCCCAGGCCAGCTGTGAGACATAGTCCCTCCAGCGTGTCCTAGGTCTTCCCGGGGGCCTTCTCCCGACCGGGCATGCCCGAAACACCTCACCAGGGAGGAGCCCGGGAGGCATCTGGACTAGATGCCCGAGCCACCTCAACTTGCAGGGTTTAAGTCAATCTGTCGTCTTGAGGGTTGGCGCTTTCCTCCCAAGACGCATACAGTTGAACAGCCACTTCCGATGACCTTACTACACAAAAGATTGGTAATACGAATCGGGCCTTCGAAGACATTTGACGAAAAAATAATCAAATAAGAAAATGAAAACGGAAAGTGCCGCCCAGAATTTTAAATGTACTGCACCGCCATGCAAGTTGGGGAGTAATGCACCCAATGGATGCCAACCGCCGTAAAACCCAAGAAGAAGCAGCTTCTCGGTCTTTTAGCCTGTGGGCCCTCATTTGGAAACCAGTAAAACTCTGGTGTGACCGACATCCCAGTATGGGAGGTTTTACTACCCGATTTACTCTTCCGTCTACACCAGGGGTCTGCAACCCGCAACTCCTGTGTTCATGCTTCTCTGTGGTCACCACGCAATTCTCCATCAGACTGTTAGGGGGCGGTGTTGTCTGGTGAGTCAAATCAAACTAGGACAATCAACTATTCAGCCCATTTGGGACCACAGCACCTTCTAAAAATCTAACTTAACATTAGAGTAACAAAAACGGCCTCTCGTCCGCAGCGTATTCCTGCAAAGCAATGCGACTTGAGTGGTCGCCATCCAATATCACCCAGGAACATCTGCACAGCAAACAGCAGGGGGAGGGGGCGTGTGTGCGCGCCACAGCCGAGGGACGTGCCCCGTCACAAAGCAGCCGTGCGACCCTTTCGGAAGCGAAGCCAGCGATGGATTCGTCGAGTTGAAGCTGAACACGATGAGGGAAAACATGAAGTATGAATGCAGGAACAAGTCCGGCACGTGGGCAGCCAATGTTCCACATGGAACCACAAGTGACCTGACTTCTCTCAGAGATGGTCAGCGTTGAATTAAGCACATTTGAAGCCTGATTATGCATTCTTCCGTAATGTGGCCACTAATTTAGACACAGAATCTTCCCCGCGGCGTGATGCTGCTTTAGCCGCTATACATGAAGGCACATATAGTATAGATGATTCACCTCGTATACCAAAGCAAGCAAGGGGCTTGCCTTTGCCGTAGTTACTCGGGGTCAGGGGTTTGGAGCTCCAGGTTTCTCCAAGCAGACCGGCTTTCGGACAGAGGAGAGGCGGAGGGGCATTTTCGCAGGCCTTCCATTTGTCAACCTAAATGTGCATAGCTCACCATTCTCCATGTCGGAGAGACCCCAGGGCAGACGACACGGGGAAGCCAGTGGATCATGCAGCACGGGAGGAATTTTACTCCCGTAATTTCAGCTCCAATGACGGGATCTTGAGGATTACGTAAGCCGGGGCGGCTCATTCTTTGATATTTGGGACATGTGTGAAGCATCACCTGTCCCATGGGCAGCCTTTGCGTGCAGAGATCCGACGTCGGCCGGGAAACCGTGATCCCTCGTGAGCTGGAGGATCTCATCTGACAGGGATGAGGAAAACAATGGCGAACAAAACTGGGCTGATTTGTGCAGATGTGAACAATCCCGGGGGAGTCCTCGTCCACACGCACTTCAGCGATTTCCCTGCTGGGGGTAACGGTACCAGGGGTCAAGGCCTCGTACTTTTGCACGGATCCTTTGGGATGGACAAGATGCGTAAGTGAGCAGGAAACAAGGTCATCCCGATAATTAGCCTTTCACAAACTCAAGCTAGTTGCCTTTTCTCCTGGTAAAGCCTGATTAAGCACCTGCAGTATATCAGGGGTTCCCAGTGTGCGGCCCGGGGGCCATTTAGGGCCCGCAGCACATTCTAAAAAAATAACTTCGTAAGAAAACTAATGAAAACAAACAAAAAACTGTAAAAAAA
>QODF01000173.1:1030688-1048332 GCA_024372805.1 Oostethus manadensis
AAAAAAAAAAAAAAAAAAAGGGTTTGACGATGAAGGCTTGCCATGCAGTTGCCATGGAGACGAGCCAGTCTCCCAAGCCTCGTCATTTCTCTGACTCCTCCCGCGAACGCGGGGATAAAAATAGACATGGGCAGAGAACAAAGAGCTATTAAAAAGGAAAGGTTATGAGGATGGGGGGGGGGGCAAAACAACAACATGTAAGTGCAAGAGTGGGTTTGATGGGAGAATGAAGTGGCGGGAAGGAAGCGAGCAAACATGCTGTGGGGCGGCGGCGCAGCTCCCGAGTCCTGAGCGAGGAAATCCCACAATTACTGTTTGGCAGCAGCCAAGCAACAGCTTCGTCTGACGCCTTCCTGCTTCACAGCATCACGCCTTCTTTTCCTGCCGCACTTGCCGTCTTCCTTGCTTTATCTGCACAATATCCCTCGTTTATCGCGCTTTAATAGCTCCAGACCTGACTGCCATCCACAAAGTAGGAAAAGCCTGTTTAGCGCCTTCTATATACCGTTCTTAACATTATTAGAGCCCTCGACACATGAAAAAACACCCCTATAGTCACCTTTACGCTGCTATTACCCAATATAGTTATAAATATATAATTACATTACGTATAATAATGAAATATATGATTAAAACTGGTGCTCATGTGTGTCACAGTGGGAGTCTTAGCTCGATTGTTGCCACCCTATTGTTATTATGTCATGATTATTGTTCCTGTTGTGAGATCCTTTAAACCTACAAAAAAGCGTGTTGCTCCGAAGACCAAGTGTAGTGCTAATGCGGAATGCTACGTTCACAATTTGAATGCATCTTCTTACTGTTAGAGGTCGAGGGATGACAGTACAGTGAAACCTCAGTTAGCGTACGCCCCAGTTAGTGTAATTTTTGGTAAACATAAAAAATGGATGCCAAAATTGAGCTATTATTATGTTTTTATTATTGTTGTTGTTGTGAGATCATTAAAAAGTGTGTTGATGCGTTGATCAAGTCTGGCGCTTATCTCGCAGAATAATTACTGACATCTAGTGGCCAACGTGGAATACTGCGCTTCACAAATTGAATGCATCTTCTTAATGCCTTTTATTTGTATTTCAGCTTGTTTAGCCAGTTTTATACTTGAAAATGCATCATTTAGGCCAAAAAATAAGTAAAAAATTTTTAAACAAGCATATTTTGGACTAATAATATATATTGGCCATATTCAGCCATTAATTGGTCAATGGTTGAAAAACGGTGATACAGTAGCATGAATGCAATGTAATGGGTCAAAAGGTGACAGTAGAGTGAAACCTCGGTTAGCACACGCCCCAGTTAGCGTGTTTTTTGGTTCGCGTTGAAAATTTCCGCCATCATTATCATCGAGTGAGTGAGTCCAATTATGTTTTTATCACAAAATATTAGTGGAAACAGAAACCGGAAGTCAGCCATGTCGCCCATCTGTGATGTCATCAGCCTTTGACGCTGTAGTTCTTTGCTAACTAACACAGTTACAATACAAAACCACAACAACCGTATGCTGGGTAGGGTTCGTAAACAAGAGCTTCCGACACTTCCGTGATGTTACCTCAGACGGACGACGCTTGATCTCAACTCCTGAGCGATTAAAACCAAAATTTAAAATCAGGCCTCATTAGCTCGAGCTTTGTTCTGTTGATTTAAAGGACAAGCACACGTTCCCAAACAGGACAAACCCATCTGGTGCTCGCCTGCCCTCGCCCCGCGTTTGCATCATCATGCTTCTGTACTGTTCGTCATCCCGCATCCTTACTTGGACTGTAAGGATACAATACACTAACCCTCTAAGTAGTACGATACTGCAACTGCAAGTATGAAAATAACCCGCATTTACGGGTATAAATATTGACTAAATGATCAAAAAAACATCTGTAAGGCATTCAGAAAACACGTTCAATATGTAGTACACTGCACTGATCACTTGGTGTCAGTAATGTTAACATGGATGAGACAATAGCAGGAAGCACAGTCCCGAAATGTTATGTTCCGTCTTATTTATGTCTTATTTAGTGTACTATATTGGGTAAGACCAGTGTAAAAGTGATTATAGGGGTGCTATCTCATGTCAAGAGGGCTCTAATAATGTTAAAAACACAAAACTATTGGATTTTTTTGGGAGAAAATGCACTTATCTTGGTCGGATAACGAGGGATTACTGTTATGGGATGGTATGGCTCCTTGAAACAACCTGGTTTGGTGAGACACACAAGTACCAGACTAACCACAGGCACAATAATCCCCAACTACTACTACTGTTTCTCTTGTTAGGTCTTATATATTTGATTATATGAGTGTAAAGATGACTATAGGGATGTTATTTCATGTCTAGAGGGCTCTAATAATGTTAAAAAAAACATATTCAGAGGGTCATACGCAGGTTTTCTATGCTCTAACGGCAAAAATCTTCCATTTCTAAATAAGGAATCCTACTTTACGGAAACTCCCTCATCCTGCAACACATTTTTTACAATCGGCTTTAAAATGGATGCTGTAACGGAGATGGCGTACAATAAGGCGCGTCGCCTGCTGGGTCATCTCTAATTCCAAAGTGCGAGGCATCGCTCTTCGTCCCCGCAACATCTCAACTTTCATCCCCTTGAGTTGGATTCCTGCATCAGCCGCCATCCGTCTGATGCAGGAATCCCAGACAGCTGAGCGACCATGGATGTGTGGATGCGGGAAGGGCCGGAGCGGGAAGAGCTTGATCAAACCTGCCTTTGCAGCACCATCTGGTGCCCGCTGCTGTGATTCAGCAAGTTGATGATAGCGGGAAGGGGGGGGGGGGAATGAACTAGTACCGCTGTGATCCTCTGGATGGAGTCCTGTGTCCTTGCTCCCTGATGATGCTCTGAGGACAAGCAGCACATCATGGCAGCATGCGGGATTCTTCTTCCCATCCTTCCCTCCTTTCTTTTTTCCATGTTTTACCACATTGGAGGGATAATTGCGGCGTTTGGAAGAAGATGCTTTGCATTTGTAACATTATGATGCCACGCGTTGTCATCTTGGCGGCATGAAGTCAAAATGGTGCGTAATGAGGCTTGGTGTTTTGAGAAACAACTTGTCATTTCTGAAAAATTAGGTTGGAGAAAAAGTTGTAATATTACTGGAATAAAGTCCAAATAGAACGGGAATAAAGTTATAAAACTTTCCAAAAAAAGAATTTACAAAATGTACGAAACATAATAATTTTTTGTGAAATGATATTGGGGGAAAAAGTGATCATATTATGGAAATATTACGGGGTAAATCCTATTTTCATGACAATTGAGTTTATAAGGCGAGAGTCAAGTTGTAGTTGTTGGAAAATTGGGTTGGAGAAAAATTAAATACGAGGGGAATCCAATCGTAATAAGAGAGAACAGAAAACTTATGAAGATGATGCAAATAAAAAATGAAGTAAGAAATTAAAACTAAAATTTAAATCAATGACTTTTCACCTTGAGGACAATCCCGACTTAGCATATCTGCTTGTGCTGCTTTACAAAATATCAAAGTGGCGTTTTCAACTACGTGGCCCTCGCTGGGGAAGTTCGGGCAGCCCTGGTATCAAGCAAAGCCTCCTTTGTTAGTATGGATGATATAGATATTATATTTAGTGTTCCTAATGCCCCCGCTACAGCAGAATATTGTGTGTAGTCTATTCCAAGGCTGTTTCAGTGTTGCATAAAAGAACGTGCTTTTGGAACATTTTGCACTATTCTGCTCTGTACTTTACACATTTCCATCTACATGATGATCAGGTGGCCCCAAGCATCCCCTTGTACCGTCGCCGCATCGCGCTTACAAAGCAGCCTTTTATGGCTATTTTCGGTGTGATAAATTTAGCTCTGCTCACATGTTCCACCAACAAAGACACCGGAAATAGAAATTATATTTGCCTTTTCCTTTGAATGAGAATGACGCGCGCTAAATACAGAATGTTCCCTATCGATGGCATCGTATGCTTTTCGCTCCGAGGAGACAAACGTGAAGGCGGCAAGCGACCGTGACGAAGCACACCCGGGAAGGAAACAGTTTGTCCAGAGGTTCCGTGCGGAAATGAAAGCGTGGGTTGGAAGGTGCTTGTCGCTGCCGTCTTTCTGCAAAGTGGAAAAGACTGCCAGGATCGCTTTCTCCGAGCGTTTCCTGGTGAAGGAGGAGGTGCGTGTACAGTCGTCCCTCACCACCTTCAATTCAGCGCTGTACAACGATGTTCAAAAAAGTATGAATTATTAATTATTAGCCATTGGGTGCGTGTGTAAGCGAATGTTAGGCATTTTTCTGGTCTAAATGAAGCATTTTCAAACATAACAACGACTAAATGAACTAAAATACAATTATAAGGCATTCAGAAGACGTTGAAATGTAGTGTTCCACGCCAGCCACTAGGTGGCAGTAGTTTTACTGTAATGTGGGGTAAGAAGGGGTCTTTAAGGCCCGATTTTTGTCATTTCATCATCGCCGTTGCAGCCGCCAGCTCATGCAATATGTATAATTCTTTACAGTCGCTATCATGTAGCAACATACAATGTGAAGCAATGTTTGTTTTTGGAAGCATCGTTAGAGCGCTTGCAGGTGAAGCAATAAAACCCTTGCTGTGTTTTTTTTGCAGGAGTCACGCTTGAGCTGCTCCTGCACATTTTCAAAGCTTATGGCGTCCAAAAGCACAGCGGCCGATGTTAGACGTTTTCTTGCAAGTGTGCAGCAGAGGAGCTGAGCAAGATCGTAAATAATACAAACACAACATTTGTTTTGCGCTCCCGTTTTTTATGGGCTGCAGATGTGGAACAGGGGTGTCCAAACTTTTTCCAGCAAGAGCCAGAGTGAAAAGTTATCTTTGTAAAAGATCTTCTTGTTATATTATGAATTATTCCCGTAATATTTTGACTTTACTTTATTACCATAATATTATAAGTTACAAAAAACTTCCGTTCTCTATGTTATTGAAACATGATATCCCTCATATGACTTGTTTTTGAAACGTTTTTCCCTTAATATTTAGACTTTTTCCATCTTGTAAACACTTTTCTTGCAATGATAACTCTCTTTCCATAATACAGTATTTTTACTTGATTCACTTTTTTCACAACTAAATTTACCCAAAATGACAACTCCATTGGTTGTTTTGTGCTTTCTCCTAAGACTTAAAATAGCTGTGTGTTATTTTTTTCCAATATTACATACGTTATTTTTGTAAAATTTAATTTTTTTTCTGGCTATTTAAAAAAAGTTGCCATGCATCATTTTGACATTATCGTTTTTAAAACTTCTAATAATATCTCTCTTTTGGTTTTCTTGTTAAAACATATTTTTAGAATTTTCTGCAGGCCACAAATGACCCCCCAGGCTGCATTTTGGGCACCCCAGGCGTAAAACTTTATCTACAGTATGTGCACGTTAAGACCTACAGTATCCCCCCCAAACATCGCTCCCAAATCCGTCTAAATCTGTGTGAGCGGGGATTCACAATTACACCTGTCAGGTGTGGCATATGAAGATCCTGATTAATGGCATGATTATTGCAAAAGTGTGCCTTGGGTTGGCCACAATAAAAGCCCACTCCAAAATGTGCAATACAACTAAACAAGTCAGTATCTGATGTGACCACCATTTGCCATCCAGAGCTTCCCAAACATATTTATTAACTACGTTACTTCCTGTCCGCACCACCAAAACACATTTAAAGCAACACACGCAAGTATGGCTCTTATTTATGTCTTAAATGTCTTATTTTATGTAACTGTGTCTACTATATTGAGTAATATGCGTTTAAAGGTCACCATAGAGGTGTTATTTCATGTCTAGAGGGCTCTAATAATGTTACCAACCTTATTTAGAAGGTTGCAAACAAGTTGTCTATGTCACTTACAATGATCAGTTCTGGAACCAATTGATTGCAATAAACGAGGGATTACTGTGCTACATATGACAATGATGCCTTTGAATGGGTCTTCGAAATGCCTTATTTTTGTATTCTGCTGCAATTTTATGCTTGAAAATGTTGGCAAAACATGGGCAAAAAATATGTAACATTTTCTTTAAAATGCATTTTGGAGAGGCCTTTTGTTGTGGCCAACAAACCACCACCCCTCCCCAAAACAGGTAAACTGCACAGTTTATAGGGGTCTTTTATTGTGGCCAATGTAGCACAAACTCTCCCCAAAACAATTAAACTGCACATTTTGGATAGACTTTTTATTGTGGCCAACGGAGCACCCCCCCCCCCCCAAAAAAAAAACAAAAAAAAAAACAGTTAAACTGCATATATTGGAGTGCCCTTTTATTGTGGCCAACGGATCACACCCTGTCCCCCAAAACATTTACACTGCACATATTGGAGTGGCCTTTTACTGTGCCCAACAAAACACAACCCCTGCCCCAAAACAGTTAAACTGCAAATTTTGGAGAGGCTTTTTATTGTGGCCAATTGAGCACACCCCTTCTCCCAAAAAGTTAAACCACACAATTTAGAGTGGCCTTTGTACCAATGTACCATCCCCCAAACAGTTAAACTGCACATTTAGAGTGGTCTTTTATTGTGGCCAATGTAGCACAGCCCTTTCCTCAAAACAGATTAAACTGCACATTTTGGATAGGCCTTTTATTGTGACCAATTGAGCACACCCCTCGCCCAAAACAGTTAAACTGCACACATTGTACTGGCCTTGTATTGTGGCCACCAAAACACAACCCCTCCCCCAAAAGAATTAAACTGGATATATTGGAACGGCCTTTTATTGTGGCCAACAAAACACATCCCACGCCTTAAAAACAGTTAAACTGCTTATTTTGGAGTGGCCTTTTATTGTGGCCAACCTCAGGCACACCTGTGCAATAATCACGCTGTCTTGCCAGCAATACTGGATAGAAACAAGTCTTTTGTGTGCATAGGAAAGATCTTTGAGGTGAGGTCTTGAAAATGGGAGCCAAACCTGAATTGTTGTGTTTATGTTGTTGCTGCGCAAAGAGTAATAATAATAATTAATAATCTTACTAAAGGCTCTTCAGTGCATCTGCTCACATAAAGCTTGCATTGTCACCTCATTTCCCAAAGGGTATATGATTTACGTGCATTAAATGTCATATATCAATATGAAGAATGTTGACACGTTAGCCCGCCCGCCCACCCTGACCACAGTTTGTCATTTCGGCTACGATGGCGAGGCACTCGGCGCTCCCTCTCTCTACCAAGGACACACGTCGGGCACAAGTCAGCACATAAAGCTGTCGTCCTCGCTTCCTGTGGTGGAAGGATGCATTACTTCTAGCACAGTTTGCACCCAGCGCCCTTATATTTTCCCCCGGAAGTGTGATTTACATCTGCTGTCCGTTCTCCTCTCCTGTGTTGCGATTTTTCGACATGCCCAAGGTCACTCCCGGCCCGACTCCTGCAAATATTCCAATCTTTCTTTGGCAGCTTTAGCTTTTTATCATGAAGGACTCCTCTATAGTGTGCTCCACTAAAAGAACTCCGAGTGGGCTTCATAATTTAACGTGCATGACTTTTATTCATATGCAGCCTGCATACCTAATCAGATGTGCCTACATAAAAAAATACCAGGAGAATTCTTCTTCACTATTGTGGGCTATTGTGGTGATTATCTATCCGTTATTCTTTGTCGTTTTGTTCAAAATTCCAATTGGCTTTGCCTCCACTGAAAAAAATGATCAAGATGAATATTTGTAAAATACACAGAAATGTGATACGTGGCTCATCCTGAAGGGCTCGGGGCATGCATGAGCTGGAAGGTGCTTGTTGCTGCCGTCCTTCTACGGAGCGGAATCGACAAAAATTGGACTGGCAAAGTGGAGGATTATAAAGTACATCCAAGCTCACCAGGTGATCAAACTTTTACAGCAACGTATGGGAGGTTTTCCTGATGAGGGATATGGTCCTTCTAAAATTTGCGTATCAAATTTTGTGGTTTCGTTTTATCACTTTTGCCCTGAAATGTCCTTATTAATAAATCATTCCATTTCCTGATTGAATAGGGTCCATTATTATTCAAAATTTCTTATGTATTTTTTTATAGTAAGTGTAAAAATGACTAAATGTAGTAAAATTACAATATAAGGCATCCAGAAGATGCATTCAAAGACATTGTGATGATATGTAGTGCTCAACACTGGTCACTAGGCGTCAGTAATGTTACTATAATGTTCGGTGGGACACACAAGCACCAGACTTGATCGCCCGAACGACAGGCTTGTAAAACAGGTTTGAATGATCTCGTAGCAAGCGCAACAACCTTTAACTGCCATTAGCCACGCAAATAAGAAACTCACATTTCGGTCCGCCTCTCTTTCAGCTCCCCAAGGGAACACATTTATAGTAACACACAGGCACAAGTTTTATTTATTCTCAACTATGTCTACTATATTGGGTAATAGGAGCATAAAGGTGACTATAGGGGTGTTATTTCATGCCCAGAGGGCTCTGATAATGTTAAAAATCGCATTTAGAAGGTCGTAAACAGGTTGTCTATGCTTAATAAAAAATAAGATAAAAAACAAGGCGACAAATGTTTTTCAGTAAATGCAAAAAAACTAATTAATGGATTGAGAAGAATTTGAAAACAAAACATTGAATTGCTTTCAATTGAATTATTCTTTGCTTTTTCTTGAGAATAATGACGTCACACTTAAACGAAAGACATTACAAAGTGGTGGTGTATAATAAAGATTTAATTATGACGCCAAGAAGAGATAAGATTTCTGCACTGCATTTGATCAGGACATTTTTACGTAAGAAAATGTATTTTATGTTATGATTATTCACGTTTTTTGTTTGTTTGTTTGCATACCCGGACTACTCGGGCGAGGCTTGTTTCGGCCGCTTCGCTGCGCGTCCTCTTCTGGCCTGGAAGTGTTTCATGTGCACCAGCACAGGATGAAGTTAGATCACAAGATTGCTGAAGCGACGAGCAAAACAGGGACGGGAGAGAAAGAAAGGGACCAGTAAAGATGTTTCCTTACTGTGGTGCGTAACAGGAAAAATAGGCCAAAGCTAATCCCCGACATTCCAGCTCAGCCTCGGAGCTTCTGGGGTCATTGTGTATGCAAGTAAAACGCCACAAACTCAAATATATATTTGTATTGTTCAAATTCAACCTTTTTCTCATCCTTGGACCGAGTTTGGACATCCCAGCTTGAACATTTTCCAGCTCACGCACACTCATAAGCTCAGTTCTTTGGTGAATGACATTTTCTCACACAATCTGTCCGGTTAATTGCTTAATTGGTTCCAGACCTGACTGTAATAAGTGACTTTCTGTAAAGTGGGATTCTTTAGTGATAAATGTAGTACTTTTGGAGTTAAAAGCATAGAAAAACCTGTTTACTACCTTCTAAATACATTTTAAAACACTGTTAGAGATCTCTACACATGAAATAACACCCCTATAGTAGGTATAACTTCCGTTAAATAAGATTTCTTCTCTATTAATCAACTATTCTTAGGTTAACTGTCCATAGGTATGAATGTGAGTGTGAATGCTTGTTTGTCTGCCCTGCGATTGGCTGGCGACCAGTCCAGGGTGTCCCGCCCACAGTCAGCTGGGATAGGCTCCAGCATACCCATGACCCTAATGAGGATAAGCGGTATAGAACATGGATGGATGGATGTTACAATTCGAGCACAGACCTTTTTAGTACCTTTTTAACATGATTAGCATACCATGAAATAACACCCCTATAGTCACCTATTACCCAATTCCCTAGGGGAGAAGCGTGGGGATGATGTCGGGGGTAAAAATAAAGAAATGGTGCCTTCTGGCTGCCCCCAAAACCACTTAGAATGCCAGCAGTTTAAAAGTCAAAAAAGGTGAAATACCTTAAAAAAAAAAAGTGCGATAAGATCTAGAACCTACCGTTCACCTCACTCAGGATTTAGTTTGTTTTGTAATTTAACAACACCTTCACCTCCCTTTGGTCTGATTGAACCCCCCTGGATGTTCCAGCGCTATGAGGTCTCCACCGAGCAGATGTGAGGTTGAGTGCTGGCGAATACGAGATTAAAAGGCTTGGAACAAACTTTCGGAAAAATCCCCAAAATGGTGCAGGGAGGCTTAACGTGGTCAATCCCAGAGCGGCCGCATGTTACGCTCCTCGCAGAAGTTGATTAGTGATAGTGAGAGATGAAAGCGGGGATATAACCTGCTCGGGAAAGGGATAATGAAATGAGAAGAGAAGGGAGGAAGCACCTTCTTCACATGATCATTAAAGGAAAAATGGAACATGGAGGCCATACGTGCTCCGAGAATTCCTCGTTGACCACGGCTAATTGGTTCCCGGATTAATGAATTTCTGTCAAGTAGGGTTCCTTAGGTATAAATGGAATATTTTTGTAGTTGGAGCAAACAACACCCGTTTACAAACTTCTGAATACGGTTTTTAACATTATTAAAGCCCTCTAGATACGAAATAACACCCCTAGAGTAGCCCTAAATGGTACCACTTTCTGGTAGTTTTGCGTGTGATATGTGGTAATAAATGTGAACTTTTTCAATAATAAAATCTCGAAAATGTTCAATGTATGGTTTGGTAGGGTGCATGACATAAATAATGTAACATTTGTTTTCAGTAGATAAACTTTAACAAGCCAATTAATTGCCCTGTGATTGACTGGCGACCAGTCCAGGGAGTGCCCCGCCTCCCGCCCAAAGTCTGCTGGGATAGGCTCCAGCATCCCCGCCACCCTAATGAGGATAAGCGGCAGAGAAAATGAATGAATGAACTTTAACAAGCATACCAAAAAAACATCCACACCACAGTTTTGAGCGTTTTGGGACCCCGGAAATGGAGGAATTATGTTGTAGAGTTGAATCTTTCTGGTAACTCCAGTTGCAGTAAATAATGAATTTAACTTGATCGGAAGTTATTCTTTCACAACATGGTAAATTCCTAAAATGCGAAGTGCACCCTTTCCATCTGCCAAAGGCCAAACTCCCGTAGATGGAAGGATTTTCTGGCAATGCTACATCATCTGTTCTTGTTTAGTTAGTCTCTATTCCCCATCTACTTCCCATTTCCCAGTTCTCGTTGCGTTATTATGGCGTCAGTGATTGGCGACCTTATCAGCCACCTGAAACGCCAGCACTGCGGCATTCGAAAAGTGCAAAAAAATTACCTCCGTGGTGTCACACCAACAGCTCGGAGCGTGTGCCCGAATACAGTGCACCTTGCTGGGCCACGGCAGGTGGCTCCTCCCCGTCCATACTCTGGTTCTCCTGGTAGTAGTGATGCGGTAGTAGTAATGTCAGGATATTTGATTAGGACATGTCAGCAGCATCTGTTCGAGGTGTGCACAAACTGCAGGTAAATCCTAATTTTAAAAAGTAGATAAAAATGTTATCATTATTGGTATCACAGCAGTATTGAGAAGCAGCAAGTTATCGGTATTGGTTTGAAAAAACGATGTCGTGCATCTGGGGAATATTTTATACATGGAGAACTGGGTTTGTTTTTTAGAGAGATGGCAATGTACTTACCGGGACAATTTGTGTCCTTGCACTCTGCGACACGCTTTCACATTTTTCCACCCAATGCACCATCTGGGCTGCCAAGGTGAGCACACTCGAGCTGTCAGACAAAACTCACCTCATCTTGTCACGCTGTTGATAAAAAAAACAAGACAAAAATGATGTGGAGAACAAATCGGAGTCAGAAGCTATCATGGTGTGCGGCGTCATGACCGAGTTGAGGTTTAACTGGGGTCTAAGCAGGAGGACGACCTTGACGAGGGAAATGAAGTCATTCTCGGTGTAACGGCGTACGAAGATCACGCAGCTGACTAGGACTCTTTTGCTCATCTTGTATTCCGGCAGGCTGTGCACCCAGAAGCCAGCGTGTCACATTGTCGAAAAAAATCACAAATTTTATAGCAGCATATGTTGGAGTGAATATGGATCGGGCAGGCAGCAGGTTTTCTGCCGTAAAGAGGAGAGTGAGATCACTGCTGGAAAACTAAAGCAGCAGAAACATCTTCAGGGTCAAACCTACATTCAAAATTGCCCTAAAAATACATACAGTGTTGATTCATTGTCTATGCTGCTTCATACCCTTGGACAATTTACAGTCTGCAATCAACCCAGTGGTTCCCAAACCTTTTTTTGCAGCGCCCCCCCTTTTGGAGATAAAGCGATTTTCAGCCCCTAGACCACCGAAAAATACGGTAATAATGAATAGTGTTTGTGGTAGCCCCGCGCCCCCTTGTCGTAACGCCAGGCACCCCGCAGTATGAAAACCACTGAATTACCCTAAGATGCATTCTTGGAATGTGGGAGGAAGCAGGAGTACCCAAAGAAAAACGACGCATTGCGGAGAAGGTGCAAACTCCACACAGAGTAGCCCAAACGGGGATAAAAACCAACATCTAAGGGCTGACTAAGGAAATTCGTTAACTGGTTCCAGAAAAGTAAGTGAAAGTAAGAGTCAATATTAAGAAACATACAGTAATATTTTTGTAGTTAGAACACAATATACCTGTTTAAGACGTTGTAAATACATTATTAGAGCCCCGCAGACATGAAATAACACCCCTATAGTCACCTACACACTCCTATTATACTTTGTTTACACCGCATTCCGCAACACTCAGGCTCAGATCACTAGTTAGTTAGCCAAACTAGTTCACCTCCGATTTATATGTTCTAAACTTAAGAAGGGGTTTCAAACGGTGTGGGGGAAAAAAGGACAAAGTAAGAAGCCCCAAAAAAATCTATCTATCTAAGTTTACCGGTTAGATTTTATATACTCTATATGTTATTGTATGTTTAGTACTACGAGACAAATCATGTCGACTTGTAACTTGCTGTGAAACCCCCATGCACCCCTGTTATACATGCATAATGGACATAAATACTCATATTTATAAATATATATATACAGTGGTATATTGCTCAACAGCCGCCCAGGTTAGCGCATAGCCTATTTCGGTTAACAACCAAAATCGCTGCTAATATTTTGCCTTGGTTTGCGTTTGCCCAAAATGCCATCCGGTTTGTTTACCATCCTGAAACATGCATTGTGGGCCGGATACACTCTGGTTCCGACAACAAAACGTAAGCATTCAAATTTACCGTGGCAAGTTTGTTGTATTTGGTGTTCAACTTTTTGGGGCGCCTGGAACAAAATCACTGGATTTACACGATTTTCTATGGGAAAGATTGCTCTGGTTAGAGTCCGTTTTGGTTTGAGTCGGCCCTTCTGAATGGATTAATGACGTTAACCAAGGCACCACTGTATATTTTCTATTTTTCCAGTAGCTTGCGGGCTGATAAAGTTTGAGCGCCCCGTCCTACCAATTGAGGTGAATCAAGGTAACCTCCTCTAAAGGGTGTTATCACGGTTGCTATGCTGCATAGCAACCGTGCTCGCATCCCATTAAGTTCCTTTTTGTACAAAAGAGAAAACGACTGTGATTCACTCACCAATTACTGCACTGTAATAACGTTATTGTTCATATTCAAACGTACCCCGAGCATTTGTTCTTCAGCTGCTGTCTTCTCGCCACTGATTGAACGGGGTTGTCGGTGATTACGCATTAATAGGATTTAGGGGTGTAAACACGATGGTTCGATACGAGACATGACAGCCGTGACAAAAAAAAAAACGTGCCGATTCAACCGGCCTGATCTTCACTTTTGTTTGATTCCGCCGGAGACATGCTGATGTGACAAAACCATTTTTTTGTCACATCAATTCTCTGAAACCCTTATTGATGACATATGCAAGCCAGGGGTGGCGCTCTTGGACGACCGTAGCACTAGTGATTTTTAGCGTTAAAAAATGGTGTTGATTATTTTCTCAAATGATTTCCAAACATCCTTCCCTGTCCTGTGTCTTTGTTCGTAGGTAAGACCCTAGGTAAGATTAATATATATTTTGGATGCCACGGTCCAACTCAGTGCAATATTTGCCTAATAAAAGTACATTTAGATACATAATAATATTCATTTTATGTTATTATTCGCTTTATAATTTGTTCTGCTTTTTTCTTTAGTTTATTTTATTTTAACTCAAAATATGGAAATTCCATTTATTTGCAAAAACGATGCATTAGTGTGCAAAAAAAACACCCAACATAATGTAAAATTACGCTTTAAAAAGGGTCCTTCTACGGGATACAAACGTACCCGTTATTCTGTTTTCTAAGCATTCCAAAGATATAAAAATAGTTCAAAAGACCCGTTATTATTATTATTGTTAACAATGTTGCGCCAAAGAACTACATTAATCGCGTAGTGACACCTCGCCATGCCCCACCGGCTAGCTTCGCCGCACACTCGCTCACAATGCCTCCGGCCGCTAGCAAAGGGTGACGCTACATGTTGGAGCTGCTGCCACAGTGGCGGTGGTTTTGATTTTGACGCCAGGTGTAGACTTCCTTTCTAGGAGGAGGGAAGGTCCGCTAATGCTAAAAATGCATTCATCAGCTGCCTCCTTTTGGCTGTTTTTATATCTTCAGAACGCGTAGAAAAGAGAAAGACGTGTGTTCGTGTCTCACTTAGGGATTGTGGATGACGGGCAAAAGTGCACTTTTCCTTTAACTGCAAATGGATTTCCTAATTAAGAAGACCTACACCCGCAGAATCGTGCACTTGAGGAAGCCGGCTGAAATGATGGGCAGAGAGACAGAGATGTCTACTCAATAGTGGTATAAAAGCATGAGCAATCGTGAGTGAATGGCTGGAAGGCAATGAGAAGAAGTTTCCTTTGTGACACCTTCAGGCTACTCAGTGTTAGTCACCTCCTCCTCTCGCAATCATTTCCCAGAAATTCTGATCATTAGTATTGGATTCCTTCCAGCTTCAAGACTGCCTTTATCACCTTGACATCACAGCCCGCGCATCCAATTTATTCCAAACCTGCTTGCTCTCCACATTCTGGGCCCAGAGCCAAAAGGCAGTTATTTTGTCCAATTGGAAATGTTATTTAAAATTGTGTCCTGCAGGGTGGCGGAGTAGCCGGCGCATTATCGGAATACTCATTTGCCGAATTTGTGGGACAGACTTTTAGTGAATGCCAGGCTGCGGACAGCAGGAGCTGTTCAATCAGACGGTTTCCTTTCATTGTTTCTTGTGGGAGCACAAGTAATTAGTTAGAAGGAGCATCTACTGTGAATGAGAGCCCAAAATATACAAGAACCCCTGCTTTGTAAAACATAAAGTCATAATTAGGAGAGCAAAAGTCCAAATGATGAGCTACAATGTCAACAGTATGAGATCCAAAGTCATAATTCTCCAAACAAGCAGGAAGAGAGTTCACTTTGAACAAGGGCAAAGGGAGTGAGACCTCTTGATAGTCATGCAGCCCCTTTGTCTCTGTGGAGCAGTGTGGAAACAGTGGAGCTTTGTGAGGAGCGATGTAAGGTAACGTAGTAACATCTAGGAGGGGGGAAAAATAGCCAAAGAGCCAGAATGCTAAACTTCTTTGAAAGGCCCACCTCACACACGCATCCACCCGACCCGGTACACACGGAGATGCAAAGCCTTCGTTCCGACGGTCAACAGTCACCGAGACGTTCGGTCGGCAAAGTCAGTACGAACGAGAAATGCTGCAAAGGTTTGATTGCCCGTGAGAAAATACAAGTCCCAAAGTATACATTTCACGTGCACAGCTGGACTCAGGCAGTGTATTAATAAAACGGCATACGGTATCCTGATGCCACCAACGGTTCCGCTGTACACTGACCCGGTGTGTCCGAATCTCTGTCATCTGATTTGGACAAGCCAAAGTCTTCCCTCTGGCCGGGGTATTCCCAACTCTTGGTTTTTTGACAAAACCCAATGTTTGATTGGCCAAAATACATCGTGTTTATGTTTTTTTTGGTTTTCAAATCCGTATTTGTGTGGACGTGGCCATAGACCAACTCTTATTCTTAGCACACACCGTACGTGTCTTACCGTTTGTGCCGATGCACTTTGTGACATTTAAATGCAGGCTTCAAGCCACACGTGCGGCTTGGTGCTGATTGTTTGCTCTGACAGCAGGAACACTTGCGGCTCACAGACTTTGGACCACATCGGTCCGGTTGAGGGACCCGCCCCACTCGGGACACCTCACACCTTTCCCTTTCTGTCCCGTCCCCCTCCCGGTTAAACAGTTTCCCGAAAATTGCAGACACTGCTGGTAAACATTTCTGGAAAATGTCCCCTATTTTCAATATATTGACATGTACTGTACATCCGTACATCCAATTTCTTCTGCTTATCCCAGGTTGGGAACAGCAGTCCCAAGAAACCCAGACTTCCCTTTCCCTGCCGCTTTTCCCTGCCGCTTTTCCCTGCCGCTTCCTGCCCCGTCAGCTTCCCGTTTAAATAGTTTCCCGGAAATTTCCCATACTGCAGGTGACAAAGGTTATGGTTGAACCACAGCAGTCTGTGAGGACAACGGTGCACAGGACTAGCAGTGGTCAGTCTATCCTTGCCATACCTTTGCTTTCCGTCGGGTACCCTTCATTTTTGGGAAAATTCCCCTTCATTTCTGAAAAATGTCCATTATTTTCAAATGCAGATATTGACAGGTACCTCCATGCATACATTATCGTCTTCTGCCTATCTGAGGTTGGGTCGGGAGGCAGCATCTTAAGATGACAAACCCAGACTTCCCTTTCCCCGACTGTGGTCTCGTATTTCTCGTTTAAATAGTTTCACGGAAAGTCCTCATACTGCATACCACATTTTCTTTCCGTCTGGTTCCTTTATTTTCTGAAAAATGCCCCTTGATTTCTGGAAAATGTCCATTCTTTTCAAAGCAGATGTAGACCATCTGTCCATCCATCTTCTTCTGCTTATCCCAGGTTGGGTCGTGGAAGCAGCAGCCTAAGACAGAAACCCCGACTGTTTCCTGTTTTGTCACCCTCCTGTTGAGTTTCCTGTAAAAGTCCCATACTGCAGGTGCCAATGGTGCTGGTATCCACACCTGAACCACAGCAATCTGCAAAGACATCGATCCAGGGCAGTGGTCAGTCTGGTCTTTCCACACATTTTCTTTCCGTATAGTTCCATATATTTTCCGGAAAACTCCCCTTTATTTCTGGAAAACGTCCCCTTATTTTCAAACGCAGTCAGGTACGACAGGTACATCCATTCATACATCCATCTTCTTCTGCTTACTCCAGGTTGGTAACCTGGTTACCTCAGGTTGGCTGAGGCGGTAGCCTAAAACAAGAAACCCAGACTTCCCTTTCCTCGACTCGTTCCTCATTTTCTTTCCGTCCAGTTCCCTTCCAAAAAGGGTGCGGTGGTCAGTCTGGTTCTCCCCAACGTTTTACTTCTGTCGGGTAGCCTTTATTTATGGGAAAATTCCTCTCCACTTCTGGAAAATGTACCAGATATTGACAGGTATGTCCAGTTGTCCATACATCTTCTTCTGCTTATCTGAGGTTGGCTCGTAGGAGCCGCAGCCTGAAACAAGAAACCCAGACTTCCTTCTACCCGACTGTTTTGATGCTGAGATGTCCCCAGGCCAGTTAAGAAACATAGTCTCTCCAACATGCGGTGAGGCCTCCTACTGGTCGGATGTGGTAGGAAAAGATCTGCACTTTGGATCTGGAAAAGATTCTTGTTACGGTACCGTTTCTCGACAGATTCTTATCTCCGTCAAAGACTAAACTGTGTGGCTCATCCAGGAAGGGTGAGCTACT
>QODF01000173.1:1062706-1085203 GCA_024372805.1 Oostethus manadensis
CCCCCCCCCCCCCCCTCCCGACATTTTGGCTTGTATCTAAGGATGAATTAAATCCCGGTGGTTATTTGTAAATGAATGTTTATTTCTCACACGTGTTTGCATCACGAGAACAGCATGAAATCAGATTATTATTAAACACATCCCTGAAGGTCAGGCAGCAATAAGTGCCTGTTCAAAAGCCTGGAATTTCAAGTTAAGGCACTTTCCCTTTAAGAAGCAACCTCCTCTTTGCATTTGCATATTAGTCTCACGACCGTTCAGCCAAATTCTATACTGTACTTGGCAGTGTGTATCCTGCAAGTAGAATTAACCAAATATGAGCATGTGGCCCCCCGCGATGGACTGGGATAGGCTCCAGCTTTAGTGCGAAATAAAAGAACGTGATTTGAGAATCTAGGGAAATTATGATGTCGTAAATCCCATGTCATTGAAAATAGTTATGGGAATGGATCATTTAAAAAAGTGCTCCAATGAGGTGTGACATCACTTTCCGGAGAAGATATTCCGCATGCTAGCTGTACCAATACGGGAGAAGAAGAAAAGAAAACATCGTACACACAAAACATTATCAGCCACCTGAAACGTCAGTGCTGCAGCGTTTGAAAAGTGCAAAAGGTTTGCCAGAGACCTCCGGGGCGTCACACCGGGCTGCTCGGAGCGTGTGCCCCAACACAGTGCACCTTGCTGGGCCACATATTGGGCCCTGCCCCTCTGTGCTCTGGTTCTCCTGATAGTAGTGATGTCATGATATTTGAATAGGACTAATCAACAGCTACACTTCGTCACATCCTAATTCCTGGAACTTTGAGACAAGGCTTGAGTGTTCTCACGAGATGAAGGACAGGTTGGAGTCAACTTAAGCCTGATTGACGGCTGACTAATTGCTGTCCACACTTACACGGCACGCATTCTCTTTGTGCGAGGTGAAAGAATCATAAGTGCTCGTTAATGAGAAAAGCATATGAACTTGTAACCTGGGAAGTCCACACTGTGAAGAGCTTTGGACTAATGTCATTCTCCGCTCTCTACCACATGCATGGTTGAAATGATGTGTCCCAGCAACCTATTAAAAGGTGTTTTGTCATGCGCTGTTTATAACCGCTGTCCACATTTACAAGCAGGAAAATTGGTTGCAGAAAAAGGCCATCAAATGAGGAATTATGCGTATTCATTGATGAAATGCGTTGCCTTTGTGCCACACAGAACAAGATGGCTCCAACATGGAAATCATTTTTTATTGCACATTCTCCCAAGAAAGGGGTGGCGCATCCATCAGAGTGTCTGAAGCTTCAATACCAAGGACAGTGACCTACGTTTCATTTCTCTTCTATGCTTATTCTCACAAATACCTGTGTTTTGTTGTTGTTGCATTGTTGATACTGTTATACGTCTTTATTGTTATGTTTATTGCGGTTGTTTATTGTGGTTTCCGCCATTTCCGGCATATAAGCCAACACTTTTTTCTCAAACTTTGCTCTGAGAGCCAATCACGAGCCACAAGGGAACTTCTGATGAGCTCCATTGTCATTACTAAACATAGCAGTCGGACTCACGGTGTCATCTGCGGAAAAAAAAAAAAACCAAAACGCTAAAATCATCACACAGCAACTTAACTTGCAAAAGGTAGATAAAAAATATACAAGACAAGTACCAATACGGGTTTAGAATAATAACTGTGTTAACTGCTTCCCATCATGCGTTGTGTCACGCATAGCTCGTCTATCCATTAATAGTCAAGTTTTGGTGTCTAACCGGGAAAATATGGGAAGGACAGCTGGCGCTAAAGGTTTATATTTGGAATATTAATTTTTACAACATCATTTCCGTAATGTTTTCGTGTAAAATGTTCGCCGAAAATAAATCATATTTCGAAATCAAGCAAAAATGCAACAAACACGGTAAAATGTTGGGAGAAAGAGTACCCCCTTCTCCTGCACACTAAAAAACATGTTTTATCTTAATGAACTTTAAATATTCAACATAATTCATTGATTGATTGATTTTATAGTAATTTTGGGTCATTGAAAGGGGAAGTTGAACAACCATGACAAAGCAGTATCCCAAGTACAGAAATACATACAACCAAACGATAGAGCCTCATTGTTTATTAATTGTTTATTCACGTACCCCCTGTTGCAACTGTACCCCACTTTCAATCCATCTTTGCGCTCCGTTTGTTGCACCGTATGTGTTTATTGCATTTATTCATGTATATCAAGGGGTGGGCAAACTTTTTGGTTGGGTTAAAAAGTTTGGCGGCGGCACCATCAATCAAAACAAAGTAAACAAAGTGCACAACGCAGTGAAACAGAAAGGCATTCACATCAAGTGATTTGCATTTGCTAGCCATTACATTGGCTACTACACGGGTGACAGATAACAACTAAGCGCTCAACATAACACGTAACTTAAAAATCCTATTTCCAAATGTCCGCAAGGCATGCTGGGTAGTCTGCTGTTATACCTCCCTGCTCTCTTCTGATAACCTCCTCAGCTATGTTGCAATTTGGAAAAATGACAACAAACTGGGCAAAATGTTGCAGAAAAGGGTTAACACGTGCTACCCAGCATGCCTTGCGGCAGGAATGTGCGTTTTTTTAGGTTGGTTACTTTGTGTGTTGACGAGTTGTGTTGCTTGGGTGGCTTTTTTGTACAAGCTGCAGATCGTTGACTATTTTGGCCTCGACAGCACTGCAACTCACGCTTGCCCACCACAGTTTTGATGTTACGGTTGAAAAAAAGGAATTTGGCCGGACTAAGGCGGGCCTGCTGTGTTGTACTTGATCCGTATGTGACATTTACATCTGCGCATGTCAAATTTTGCCCATTTTGTCCTTGCTTTTCCTGTTTTGTCTTTCCATTTTTTTTCCATACAAGCCTGACTAAAGGACTGGTCTCATCCAGGCTGTCTGCCGCTTCTGTCACCAGCTTCAATATGGCCGCCATCGTGTAAGAGCTTGGCGCAGAGTATGTGCATGGCGGTGGGATACGACTACATTTGGATATTTCTATGTTACTCTTTACATTGTACTTCCTTTTCCTTTTGGCACTCCTGAGGTTCCATACGCTTGCTCTATGTACGTTTCACATCGGTCGGTCTTTTAAGAAGAGTCGCTAATAGAATAATATATCACATAAATATGGAATGGTTGTTGTCCATTCGTGTTCATAGATTCTCAAAACCGACAGTTGCAAAACCCCAGTCCAGGGTGTGCCCCCGCCTCCCGCCCAAAGTCAGCCGGGATAGGCTCCAGCATACCCGCCACCCTAATGAGGATAAGCGGCATAGAACATGGATGGATGGATGGAAAGACGCAAAACCGACTGCATTTGTGCAGGAAGCAGAGCATACAAAACAAAGGCACCAAAGAGGAGGTCACACTCCGGACGCACTCGCTCTGCTCGCTACCTCAAGTCCGCAGCGCCAAACTGGAAGCTGGCCAATCAGAGGCCGACTTCGGCAGAGTTTCCATGACCAGGAGCTAAACTTTGCCAAACCGCTACCATAAAGAGTGCGCTTGCGTGCGGGTGTTACGTAGGGTGTTGGAAAGAACGCGAGGTCAAAGGTGACATTTGAGCCTGATTGAGAACAAAGGCAGGTCTCATTCTCCCCCCCTGCACCCCCAACAGCTCATCTCTCTGAGTAGAGCAAAAACGTCCCCCAAGGTCACACAGAGGAAGCAATCTTCCATCCCCCGCCTCCCGCACTGCCTGAAATGAGGTTGCTATATCACTGTCAGCTTGGCATGACTCGGAACCCGAACACCTGCAGCCCATGTGGGCGCGCAGAACCGGCGAGTCCATCCTCTGCGGCGCCTTCTGCTGCAATCGAGGAGGGGGTGCTCGATGAATGTGGTGGATGGGGGGGTCCCTTCCTCGCCGTCGCCGTGCACGTTGCAGACACGCTGTCCCGCTTGCATGCGATGCGCGTTCACGCGGCCAGCGGAGCGCCTCCAACGCAGCCCCCCGCGGCTTCAGGGTTTGCCCCTCCTGAAGAGCACCAATCTGAGATGGGTACATGGAGGGGGCGGGAAGGATAGTTTGAGGAGGGCTGAGCTTTTTTTTTGTTGTTTTTGCAAGAGGAAGCCAATTTCTGTATTATTTCACTGCTGGAACAACAACCAGCAAAGACAGAAAGAAGCAAAACCCGCGGCCGGATCGCGCGTCAGGAGCGCATCAAGTCCGAAGACCTCCAAACGGGGACGGAGAAGAAGGCAGAGGAGCTTCATATCCAAGTGGTGAGAATGTTTTTTTTCCCCCAATTCTGCTTCTTTCTCGTATTGTTTGGCGCGCGACGTGATGAAGGTGGCGCACATGTGGCGGAGGATGCACGCAAACCTTCCTGCACACGCAACAACTGCGGCTTGCGAGGCGACTGCAGTGCAAGCGGCGGTTTAACAGGTCTCCTCCTGCCGGCATGCGGCTGTCTGGGCTGTCCGCTCGCAAAGGGCGACGGCGGTGCTGCTGTCCGGCTTGAGCCCGATGCGACACCGAAAAGGACGGGCAATTCAAAGCAACGGGACGCAAACGAGGGGTGGTGCGCCAATCCGTGCGCACGCCGCGCGGACCCGGCTGCGTTTGCGAAACTGTTGGGGTCGGGCTGCCGCAACCAGTGCCAAGACTGTTGCGCAGACGCTAACTTAACCTTGGAACCAAGGCTCCAGCAATTAGACCACGCCGGCCCGCCCCCCTCTGTACTGTAATGTCAGGCCTTCCCTGCGCTGTGATGCAGACATCCGAAAGGCACAGCGATGTACGTGACATTCCCTGCATCTCACTCATCCTTGCTGAGCAGCCACCGCGCGGCACTCGGGGCGAGACCTTGACTCGGCGCCTTGGTGGAGGTAACGGGCTTGAAGTGAGACGCTTTTGGTTGCGGAAACCAAAATACCAGGAGAAGAAATCCACACGGGCCCCAGTCTGGGATGTGAACCGGGAAACTCCTCACTGCAGGGCTTCTTTGCCAGCCGCGGACTTTTAAAGACCTCCAATCCGATTTGTTCATAGTCTTGCCCATCCGATCCCGTCTTTTTATTTTCGATAATAAACTGGTGTTCTGAACATTCGTGGAAGTGAATATGGTTAATAAACTAGCTCTTCAAATGGGTTGCTCGTAAAGCATGAGCAACGGTATTGTTTGGCTTTTGGAACAAACCTCTGTGAGTCAGGACCCCGAAGAAAATAAAAGTCCGTCCAATAAAAGACAGAACTGGAAAAAATGGGCATGCAAAAAACTGTAGCGACAGGGAAGTTGTGTTGTTGCAGGCTGCTGTGTAGCGTGCGGACTAGAGAGGGCAGTGGTGTTCGGCATGCTGGTCATTGCCAGGCTTAGGAGTCAAGTGCGCAGGATAAGTAAACGAGCAAGTGCTCTGTGTTGACATGCAAATAAATGGCCAACTGAAAAACAGCCGACCTGCCGTGGAATCATTCAGCCGCCACTGCAATGCTTCTGGGGGAGGACTGATCATCTGACATGGTTATGGATCACTTTGCGGTGTGATTTAGAAGACATAACTTTTTTTTTTTTTTACCAACACTCTTCAACGCAAAGGTAATTTATGGACGGTCCCTAGAAACAACCAGCGGTTGCAAGCTCCCGGCACCACGACAGAGGAGTCCCGATACCGTGAGGGGAATCTCCCATGTAACTAACGGAGCCCGATATCCAACGTCCAACGTGAAACTGCCGCTGACATGTCCGTGTGGTGTTGCCGCGTGTTCTCCATCGTCCAGGTGGCGGGAGTCGGGTGGCAACCGGCTTTGAGGCGCGTTTACCGCACCTGCAATGTTGCAGTGTGGCTCGGAAGTACGGCAACCGGATGGACCCAATCAGATCTCGAGGCGAACTGGTGTTGAAAACACAGCGGATCGGCAGCTGATCCCGACATCCCTAGTCATAGCAGGGCATGTCAAATATTCCAGGAACGGATGGCTGACATCGGTCTAAAGATGTTTATTAGGCGAGAACGCATATTTTGTCATTTAAACTCAGTCGGCAATTCGTCTGAGTCGACTCGGCCCGTTGTGTTGTTATTACCAAAAAAGTGCCTGCTTCAAAATGTTCACTGTTGGGCTGCAGTCATCTCTTGCAATTTCTCGCTCCGATTATCGCCATATATCGCCGTTTTCCAGCACTTGATACGGTCTATCAAGAGTCCAAACATATAGAAAAAGAGTATTCTGGTCACTAGGCGGCAGTAATGTCACAAAACATCGAGACATTACCTTACATTACCTTACCTGAACACTACATGCAGTCAATCATAGCATGCACAACGTGACAGAGTGAAAACAAGTTTTCCTCGTGTCTGGTGTGGAAGTGGTTAGTTTTGGCATCTAATAGGAGTGTAAAGGTGACTTTAGGGGTGTTATTTCATATCTACCGGGTTCTGATCATGTAAAAAACCACATGCTCTAACAGACCTGTTATCTTTCTGTTATCTTCACATACATCAGCTTTGACTTTGAAAAGCAGCGACTGACATGTTTGCCCCGTTTCTGATACGTTGCAGAACAAACTACTAAGTGTTTGTGTTCGGTTCCAGTCATTTTGGTTCGTCTAGTGGGCCAATCCGATTAGGCAATTCATTGAAACAACAAACACCAGATTAATCCACTAAGAAAAAAAAATAGTTGCAGCAGTTAAAGCATTATTCTGGAATACACCAAAATGATCAACTGGAATTTCAACTTGGCCGCACGGTGGCTGACTGGGTAGCACATTGGTCTCACAGTCAGGAGGTTCAGGGTTGGAATCTCCGTTGGGCATGTCTGTTGGGAGTTTGCATGTTCAACAAACTGTTAGTTACAAGTGCCTGCATGGCATGCTGGGTAGTCCTGTGGTGAATGATTAAACATTGGATCTCAAGAGCATGTAAACATCTTTCCTTGTTTACCAGCCTGGCAACCTCCTCAAAATGTTTTGCAAAACTGTAACAAAGACGGCGCGTTGGGACATACTGGCGTACCAGAAGCTACCCAGCATGCCTTGCGGCTGGAATGCCTGGTGGTCATTTTGGAGTGGCTGATGTGCGTAATAGGAAATAAGTAGTAGGTAAAACATCACAGCTCCTTTCCAAGAGCAACAATCCAATTGAAAGGGGGAGCAGTCATAAAAGCAGAAGGTCCGGTGCAGATGCAGCAGATGTTTCATGTTCGTTTGAGTGTCATTGTCGTTGTGTTATGTTGTTTGTTTAATTCATTTTATTCAAAAGCTTGCGACATTCCAACTACAACGTTAAATGTTCTTCTGAAATTAAAGTTTATCAAAATGTTATTATCCCACATATTATCATTGCATTCATGAAAAAACAAAATTCCTCAAAACAATGTTGACAATAATATTCCTTATGTGCAATAACTTGTAGGACAAGTATCATCCAGCAAAATACGTTATCGTGACAGTCCCGGGTCCTAAACTTTCCCTTTATGGGAGGCACAGTATCAAAACTGTCCTCCAAATGCGGCAAACATGCGGCGTAGTGTGAAAGGGCTCGCTCCGCCTGCACAAGTGTTCGAGCAAACGTGACAAAAAATATGAAACAACAACAGAAAATTCAGTGAAGGAATTCATTAATGATTAATCCGGGCTTTGTGAGCTGTGTCTGTCTAAATCAAGACTTCTCCTTGGAAGCTTCTTCTTTATCGCACCCCTTCAGAGGAAGGTGCTATCTCCTCTGCGACTTACAGATGGATGGGCTTTTGTTGGCGTGACTTTTTGCATCTGAAGTCTGAAATATAAGGCGGAGGGAAAACACTGAGTTTGCTGACGGGGCTTAGCGTTGCAGTATCGTTCCTGGTAAATGCAGAGTGATGGCAAGGTAGATGAGTGGAAAGTCTCCTAGAGAGTTGAGGAGAAGCATCATCTTGGCTCAGAGGCGGGAGGAAAACCCCCCATCCTAAATGAATGTTTACGTCATGTTGTGGAAAGGACTCCGTGTGCTAAATACCACAGTCCTCCATTGACAAGAGGCTACTTGGTGAGATGGAAGGCACCCGGCTTCAGCGGCAGGGATATACTAATGCATAGCTAATGCCTGATGAGGAGGAGAGGGATGCCGGCTGACAGGAGGGAATCACAAGGGCCCTCCAAGTGCACTGAAACCTCCACCATGATCATGTCAGTCATGACCAAGAGACTTTCCACGGGTATTTGCAGCTCGGCTCCTCCAGGCGAGAGAGAGAGACGCGGAACAAAGTAGAACAATGAGGGAGCCAAGCTGGGTTAATACCCACACAAAAAGGACAACTCATTACCCGGCGGGTCCATATATCCTTGGGGGTTGTGAAGGGGCCTATTTTACGTCAGGTTTTCGAGTTTTGCCTGTGTAGATTCTTAGTCATGGTCATGCCGGTCATGGTAATCCGTAAAAGGTTGAATCAAGGACACTGGACTGGAAGAGTCAACAAACTCTTTTTTTCGTCTATTGAATTGGACTCTTCCTGTTGGCTGACTCTTCATCTGGACTCTCTCCAGTTGCCTAGATTGGCAACTGGACCCTTCCTGTTGGTTGACTCTTCATCTGGACTCTCTCCAGTTGCCTAGATTGGCAACTGGACCCTTCCTGTTGGTTGACTCTTCATCTGGACTCTCTCCAGTTGCCTAGATTGGCAACTGGACCCTTCCTGTTGGTTGACTCTTCATCTGGACTCTCTCCAGTTGCCTAGATTGGCAACTGGACCCTTCCTGTTGGTTGACTCTTCATCTGGACTCTCTCCAGTTGCCTAGATTGGCAACTGGACCCTTCCTGTTGGTTGACTCTTCATCTGGACTCTCTCCAGTTGCCTAGATTGGCAACTGGACCCTTCCTGTTGGTTGACTCTTCATCTGGACTCTCTCCAGTTGCCTAGATTGGCAACTGGACCCTTCCTGTTGGTTGACTCTTCATCTGGACTCTCTCCAGTTGCCTAGATTGGCAACTGGACCCTTCCTGTTGGTTGACTCTTCATCTGGACTCTCTCCAGTTGCCTAGATTGGCAACTGGACCCTTCCTGTTGGTTGACTCTTCATCTGGACTCTCTCCAGTTGCCTAGATTGGCAACTGGACCCTTCCTGTTGGTTGACTCTTCATCTGGACTCTCTCCAGTTGCCTAGATTGGCAACTGGACCCTTCCTGTTGGTTGACTCTTCATCTGGACTCTCTCCAGTTGCCTAGATTGGCAACTGGACCCTTCCTGTTGGTTGACTCTTCATCTGGACTCTCTCCAGTTGCCTAGATTGGCAACTGGACCCTTCCTGTTGGTTGAAGAGTTAACCAACAAAAAGAGTCCAGTATCCATAAAAGGACACTTGTTGTTCTCCTCTTGCTGGTTGACTTCTACTTCTCCTTCTTCTTCTATTCAACTGGACTCTTCTTGATGGTTGACTCTTCAACCAATCAATTCTTTTTGTTGGTTGACTCTTCAACCAATCAATTCTTGATGTTGGTTGAAGAGTCAACCAACCAATTCTTCTTGTTGGTTGAAGAGTCAACCAATTTTTTCTTTCTCTGTTCAACTGAACTGAATGTTCAACTCTCAACTGGAGTCCAGTTTCCTTGATTTGATCTTTTATGGATAATGGACTCTTCATGTTGGTTGACTGTTCCAACAAAAGAAAGAGTCCAGTTGTCAATAAAGGCATCTGGAAAAGTCCAGTTGAACAGAAGATTAAGTTGACTTTTCAACCAAAGAATTGGTTGGTTGAACCTTCAACCAACCAGAAGAGTTTAACCAACCAATACCTCGTTTTCATTCTTCAACTGGACTCTCAATTGTAGTTCATTGGCCTCGATTGGCAATTGGACTCTTCCTTTTGTTGGAAGAGTCACTCATCAAGACGAATCCAGTATCTGTAGAAGGTCAAGTCAAGGTAACTAGACTTCTGTTGTCGGTTGGCTCTTCAACCAACAAGAAGAGTCCGGTTGCCTCAATTGTAGAGCCTCACTTAATCAAACCTCCAACGGATTTTCTAGTTCTGTAGTTCACACTGTTTACTTCGCTTAGACGGGCTTGCTGCCATAACTGACAAAGGAACTAACAAAAGACTCCTGCCAAGATTCGTGTCAAAGGAAAGTGCATCTCCAAAATGTGGGGAATAAAAGTGAATTCCATGATATGTCTTGCATGAGAGCATAATGAGCGAGGCAAATCAATGAGTATTGATTGATGAGCATTCAATTTTGTGTTGGGTTTCCATTTCAAAAGTGTATTTTATGATGAAGCTTTGTGGGGAGTACAACAGAACTTATGCAAACAGTTCATGCAGAACAATGGGAACACTAAGGACACGTTCCCTACGCAGATGTCACCACAGATGTGCTTTTGTTTGTCGCTCACGTGTTTTTTTGTCGCACAAATCCCCAGGAGGAGTGACTGTTTTGGTCCATTTTAAGACTATAAATCCAATTCTAAGAAGATGGTTTAAAAATAGCGATACAGTGCTGCCTTATCTTATTTTTACTCATTATAAACAAAATAGCCTCCCTCTGGACCTTTAAGGTTGCAAGTTCAAGCTAAAGCCTAAAGCTGCATATCCGGGAAGCCGTCTTTGCAGAGGCACAACATCCTCAGGTCCTCAGAAACGTCTCATCCCAGACCTGAAATGATGTGGAAGGAATATAAATGGCGCTCTTCCCCCAAATCACTGCCACAGTCAAACATTCATTTGATATATCGCAGCCGAGAGGGGAGTAATCCAATAAATATCCAACTTTGGTCATAGACGAAAGGCAGAGAAGCGGGACGCCGGAAATTTCAGACCAAAATTGGAACACTTCTCAAAGTTGAAATTACTTCTTGCAAATTGATGAACCCCGACTTTGTTAGGAGCCAGTAGTCCATCCTCTAAAAGACTAGACATTCTGCATGTATCTGCTTCCTAGTTGATATGCAGTGGAACCTCAGTTAGCGTCATGAATATGCTCCAACTCAAACCGGAATGTACTCTAACCAAATCAGTTCTCCATGTGGATGAGGGGAACTGGCTGTCGATGCTTGTGTGTCTTGAGTACTTTGGGGGGAATGTTGTTGCTTGGCTTCCCCTGAAGGCAGAACCTTGTTACTAACCTTGTTAGTGTAGAACTCTCTCAGCGTTCCCAGGTTGAAATCCCCCAAGAACTGATTGTGGGATGGCCTGTTGCTTTCAAACCATCACCGTGCCATAAGCTCCTGCAGCAAAACAAGAAGGGGGGGTGTTACTCGGTTATGAAGTTCACGTGCACCATGATTGGCTTTATGAAGACAACAGGCGTGGCATCTAGGCTTTGCAGGCGCGGATAGACGAACAATGAAATATTATTTGGTTCAGTGGTTGGGACTCACTGCTATTGGAGGATTAGGACCACCTATCTGCATTATGTCATCATAACGTACAAACAATATATTTACTATTTTTCTCCGGCCTTTCTCAAACGTCCACATACTACAACACTGCTCAAAACTAATTTTGAGTTGCAACGTTATTGCATGCACAAATCTTAGGTTTGGTTTTGCCAACAATCCCATTCTGTGTGCGTTGTCTCAGGTTCCACCTTCTTCCGCTTTCCGTGTAAACATGCAAACAAGGGTGGGGCATCGTTTAATGTTCAACCCTTTTAGTTTCGATTGCGCATTTTGATTTTGTTTGCAGCGATTCTCGATTTCACATGTTTTAAAAAGGCAGCATCATCAAAGTTTGCATGGTTTTAAAAAAGGTGCTAACCAGAAGGATTTTGGGACGCAATGTCTGACCATCTGTATGGTTTTTTTAATGATAGGAACTGTTTATGAACTTAACTATGACTTTCTCACAGGGCTATTTTCCAGCAGCATTTCAGTATCAAACCACTTGAACACAACGTGAATATAAAAGCGATGAAGTTTCTTTCCACAGCAGTAGACTTTCATAAAATCATGTGCTTTTACTTTGACGAGTGACGATTGGGTTATGCAAGCCCAGGAAGGCCTTCAGCTGCTCGCGAATGGTGCCTGGAGGGCCGGCCAGAGCGACAATGTGTTCCGGCTGGAGCGCACCCAGTGATTCTCCACGGAGGGTGGGGAAATGCAGTGGGAAGCTGGAGTCGGCCTGGCCCTGAGTGACAAACGTGTTCCGCTTAGGGGACGCCCAGCGAGGCTCCATGGAAGGTGGAATTAGTTTGGAGGGCTGAAAAGAAGCCTCCAGTACCCCGGCAAGGGTGTCTCAAGGTCGGTCAGATTGGTGAGGTGTTCCATCAGGAGAACACCAAGGAATGGTGCGTGGAGGCCTACCACAGTGGCACGGTTTTCCGCCTGGAACCCGTCCTGCGAGGCTCCATAGAAGGTAGAGAAATGCAGAAGGATACGCGCATTGAAGCAGCTCGTAAATGTTACGTGGAGGTTGGCCAGGACGCCAAGGTCTTCTGCCTGGCGCAAGCCCAGACAGGTTCTAGGGGAAGTGAGGAGGTGCAGGTGGAACTGGCCTCAGCAGCCCAGAAATAACGCCTGGAGCCAGGCCAGAACAGGCTATTTCTTCTAGTTGAGGGACTGGGCTTTGCAACTGCAAATCAAAATGTAAACATTTGAATGATCCAAGGAGAATGTCAGCGTTAGTCCCGTCACATTTTTGAAAATGTCCACCAATATTTACAGTTTCAGGCTCTGAGATGGTCACTTAAGTACCAGACCCTTAGTCCAGTAGACTCAGGTACTGTAACGACTCAATGCTAATCTCTCAGTGCAAAGACTTGAGGTCACTGCAGTGCAACGTGGTGGCCTTTCAATATGAAACCAAGTCCAGTATAGTGGACTTGGCAACCTGTATGTGCTGGCTCATAGTACCATTTTTACCTGCTAGTTTTAGTCCTTGTTCACTTTTTTGGTGTTACCCTTTGTAAGTTTTGCCCAGTGATTTTTCTGTTGGACTATCATTCCTTTCGTGTTACATTTTTGTACAAACTTTACTCTGTTGGAGTACTTTTTGTGTATTCTAATACTTTTGTTCCTCCCTGAACCGTGTTGCCCCTGCATCCCGGGGGGCAGCCACTCGACAGCTCCTCAGAATCGTGACAGACGCATGGTGGCCTAGTGGTTAGCAGGTTGGACACACCGTCGGGAAATTGGGAAGATTTGGGTTTTAGTCTCCGTTTGGGGATCTCGGTGTGGAGTTTGGGTTTTTTTCCGGACGCTACGCTTTCCTCCCTCACTCCTAAAGTTTGCATCTTACGTCAGGTTCGAGGGTCATCCCATATCTGATACATAAACACTGTACTCACTGGGGTACCATTCGGAATGGGACAGCTCCCTGACCAAATTTGAAGGTAACAAGCAAAGAGAGCCCGGTATTTACTGAAGCACAGGCGTGATAAACGCAACGTCTCTCCCACGAGAAAACCATGATTGGATATAATCGGGCGATTTGCACAAGTCTCTATCGTAATATATCCTTAGCATATACTTTATTAATGACGGTGTGCACTGTGTCTTTAACACGTGCAGCTCTACGACCTATGGTTTCCCCGGCAACACCGGTAAACCCGCTTTGTTTTTCGACGTGGGGAGGATTTCTGTTATGTCGAGCAGCGGGAGCAGTTTTAATCATCTTGCCATTTTTCATTTGGATTTGAATAATTAGCGAGCACGGGGTTCTACAGCCGAGCCACAGTGTGAGTCACAGGAACGCAGGTGCTGCATTAGTCTGGTCCTCGCGGCACAACGTCCTAGCAGGAAAACAATTCAACCTCGTACGTGTGTGTGTGTGTGTGTGTGTGTGTGTAGAGGTCTGGCTGTGTGCAATGAATCTTCACATCAAAATTGTGATGTTGCAATAAGCCCTTTCTGAGTCAGCATCTGCTCCCATCACGCCGCAAAACAACGGAAGCTTTATTTGCTACCCTTGGACTTTGTGCAGAACTGTCCCAACACAGTATTGTTTGCTTTCAGGCAAAGTTAGTAGCATCCTTAAAATAGGCCGACAGGACCTTTAGATCGTGATGAAGACTCATTGTTTGAGTCTTTCTTCATACGTTGATTTCCTGTACAAACGAGTGCTGTGCATGGTGAATACATGCCCCCCTTCTTTGAGGTCCGTCTCCCAACTAAGACCCCATTCATATTTGTAATCATTGCCTGCCAGATGCCGGCGTTCTAATTGTATAGCTTTTGGCCACAGTCACGCTGCTCCAGCCCACACGGGATTGCAGCAGGTATAGCGTAAGAGAATGAAGGATTTCCTCTACAGAGATTATTTTGCATCACGATTGCATTGCCGGGCCGAAATATGGAATTAGCCGGATGGGACTCAATTATTGTAGCATGTTTGAATACAGACATGCTGTTGCCAAGCTGTTTGGCATTTTGGACCACGGGACTGGTCGAGTAGAGTCTCGTTTATATGCAGTAGGTGGACGACATACAACAGAGTTTGGAATGAGAAAAGAAACAGTTCAGTCCTGGAGAGGGATGCACTTTTTCTTGTTTTTGTTAGCTCAGATCCCGCTGCAGATCGCTCAGGAATTGTCAATGAATGCAAAGAGATGCTGAAGAATTCATCAACTGAGCAGCATCATACTGGATAATACATCACAGGGTGGAATGGTGTACCAGGGCCCAAAGCATGGGGGCGTCCCCCTGGGTTTTTGTGAAGCTTTGAAGGTTTTTTTCTCTTCAGCGCATCAGTTATTTAAAAAAAACATCATGAATGCTACCAATGTCAAGAATAAGGTGGTTTTAATGGAGGTGCAGTGACAGTCAACGTTTACTTTTGATTTTGTGTGTGATTTTTATTGGCAGGATTTTTTTCCTAACAAAGACAGGGTCTGTTTTTCTTCTGGTTTTGGGGTTTTTGGCATAGCATAGCATGCGAGCCCTATAATAAAAACCAATTTTTAAAAATGCTGTATAAATGCCTATGGGCTGCCGTATTCTTGGGCGTCTGAAACGTGTAAACAAGCCGGATTGGCTAGCAATGAAGGTGCTGGCTCTGTACCTGACTAACCTTATGTCTACGGCGTCTCCTTTGGATATCAAACTTGCGATTTGCAATGGCTGCAAAGCGTTGGTTATGCAAGGTGGAAGCGAGACGTCTTCCTTCAGTATTGTCATTTCCCAGGGCGAAAGCCGTAAATGGGGAAATCGTAGCGTGAACCTTGCAGGATAATCAGCCCTTTTCTATCCTGCAAGATGCCGGATTCCACGTTTGTGGAGTGTCAGGAGCCACGCTTTGCCATGCCCAATTTTTCAGATTTTGCTCACCCGAGTTGTATAATGTAGTTTACAGCCATGTCCAGAAGCTAATTGCTGATGCTGTATCTATTAGCTTCAATGAGTTCCTCAAGGCTCTGAATGTTGAGGAACTGTCTAGACTGACACGTCTTTTCAGCATTGCATGGAAGTCTGGAACAGTGCGTCTGGATTGGCAGACCGGGGTGGTGGGCCCCATTTTTAAGAAGGGGTGGGTGTGTTTCAACTCTGGGGGATCACGCTCCTCAGCCTCCCTGAGAAAGTCGATTCCAGGGTGCTGGAGAGAAGGTATGACTGTTACACGAGGTGCATTGTGGTTTTTGTTTATGTCCCAGGTGCGGAACACTGGGCCAGCTCCACACCCTTGTAAGGGTACTGGAGAGTACGTGGGATTGGTGGAATAGTACTACGTGCCATTGGGTCCTTGTACGACCGGAACAGGAGCCCGGTTTGCATTGCCAACACCATGTTGAGCCTGTTTCCACGCTGCCCTTTGTCACCGGTGGTGTGACACCGATTTCGTGGACAGAATTTCTGGGCGCAGGCAAGGCATCGAGGGAGTCCAAATTGGGGGCCTTGGGATCTAGTCTCTGCTATTTGCAGACAATGTGGTCCTGACGGTCTCACCAGGCTGTGACCTTTAACGTTTACTGGGGTGGGTTGCAGCTGAGTGTGAGGTTCACTTGTAAACAAACGTGGCGTCAATCATGCGGTAATGCTAACATTTCACCAAACGCGTGGCAAACTTTGCACGACGAGGGGAATAAAACCGGTCAGCCACCTGAAACGCCAGCATTGGGGTTCTGACTTTCAGTCACCTTTCAGAACCACCTACACTATTTAACACAAAGTGGCGATCCCAGTTTACCCATTGACAGCCGTGCTCTTCTTGTTGCTCCTTCTACCTGAATTGTTGCTTAAGTCACTCCCAAAGACCAGAAAGTACACGGTTGTGAAAAAGTTGAGGTTGTAATGACGAAGACGGAAGCTGTAGAAGCGAAAACTATGGAGATCAGACAGATTTGCCGGATGAAAAAGGCAAAACCCAAAACAGAGGCTCATTAGGATGTAACTCGGCTGGAAGCTTGTTTCTACAACGTGGTTCCAGAGCAGCTACAGCGCACGTAGAGGGAGTCTGTCAGCAGACCCCTAACCGAGGACATCAAAATGCTTGGAACGCGTTCAAAGAAAATTCAGATTAGCGCTAAAATAAGCATCCGTTGGGGAAAATACTGTAATGGTGTGAGGTGTTGTAATGGAAAGCTTTGTTGAAATATTTCACGCTGGTGTAATCAGTGACAAAAATAAAAGCTCCACGCCACAAAATCCCCGCATGGTCACCACCTGCTGTTCCGGGGCTCCACCTAGACAGTGGCTTTGCCTCGATGCTGAACGCCGGTGAGCATCACAAGCAAGCAGGTAAACAATCTTTGTCAGACTCTGATCCCGCCGTTCACGCCAAGAATGCAAATCGCATTCTCCGCGAGCAACTTGGGACAGGTCACCTTGGAGAACCACTCTGAATTGTTTACACTTGGATGACTTTTTTTGTGCGAGCTACGGATTGCATCTGACTATTTTGCCCACGGCAGCTTTGATGTTAACAGTTTTGAAAAAAAGCACGGTGGCCACAGTTTGCCCAGCCATGCCCCAGATGGACCAAATCAGTGTGAGCCAAACACCAACAGTGGTTTGGTCTGCAAGATATCAGAAAGGATCAAAAGCGATGTGTGTGAATATCTTGTTTTGCCAAAAACACAAAAATAGTAGTTCTGCTTCCATGGATGACTAAGAAAATTAAAACATATTCACATTTGAGAGGCTAAGTTTGAGAAGATGTTCACATTTTTAAGTCAAATACCAAATTGAATGTCGATGAATTGGATTTGCAACCCTTAATGTCAACAAATGAGGAGGAAAACCACTAAGGTCCCATCATAAAAACCCAGCACTAGCACGGTTCTGATGCAAAAGTGAATAGAACCAGCAGGTTGTTTTCTTTGCTTAACTGGGCCTGCGTCTGGTGAACTGAATTTGATGACTCCTATTTCCAGGGTAGCAGATGGTGTAACCCAGTGCGCTGAGTTTAGCAGTCATTGTCGAGTCACGGACTTTTCAAGAAGTGAGTTTTTATTTATGAATGAGGGATGAAAGGCAAAAAAACAGCTCAGCTCAAATGAAAACCCACGGAAGCTGTTGTTTTGTTCGAGCTAGACAAAGCAGATGTTTTCCGGACCACACGTCACTGATATTTCTCAATTGTCCCACAAACCCAAATCTGTCTATCGGACATGACAGAGGACACACTCGCGCTCACCGTGCATTTTTGGGTTTTTTGCATGTAGACTGGCCGTAGGAGCCCTTTTGACTGGGCTCGAGTTTAGAGTTACGACAGCTTCCTATTGGACTCTGATGGACGAAAAGCTTCTAACCTCTCACTTCTCGGAGCTAATGAGTGATACGAGGAACACCAAGCGTAGGTAGGATTGCAAGGTTTATAGTGTATTTCTGTGTAAAGGTCACAACTGCAGCAACTCCATCTGTAGAAAACAAATCTCTTTATTTCTCTTATTATACTCATTTTGGGGCCTATGTATTGAGTTCTGGACTCAATCCCGCACAGAAAGCTTTCTAAATCTTCCAGACTCGGTGTCCTTTCCTGCATTTTTTCTTTGGGTTTGATTTTTCTCTTCCTGGCCGAGAATCAGATAAGCAAAAGTAGCTTTCCCCCACCCCCGACCAATCATTTCCTGGGAGCCATTGCTCAACATTGCCCATGTAAGGAAGTCTGGATTTTGTGACGTCAGTGGAACTTGACGTTGAAAAAGTCCCGCAGAGCCATCCAAAACTGCTCCGAGGGCTCGTTGGCATCGTTTAACACAAAAATACAACATTGCAACAGCATTTATAGGGCCGAAAAGAGGAAAAGCAGAGCGGGCCCCCTTTACGTTGGTTGTGGGTGGTGGGTTGGTTACTGCAGCTCACAAACACTAGGGTCCTATGAAATCTGTTCTATTTAAATTTGTTAAAATTCCATTTTGGATGTTTTTCAGACTTATTTTACTAGCATTTTACGTCAGTGACTACAATGCCTGTTATTAGATGCAATTTCTCCCCGTACTTCAGGAACGGATGTCAGCCTTTGTACACATTGCTACAAAATGTATCGTACGATAACCGAGACGGTGTACTGAAACCGAAACCTACAAAAGGTGGGGCGTGCCAAATCCAAGGTACTGCTATATTTTGACACCAAAAAGTACTAGAACTCATAAGCTCTCCACAAAAACTGCATTGCCCCCCCAGCCTTTTCTGTCCAACATGGCGTCTGCCCAAACCAGCAAACTTCACTTGCCGCACTCGTCAAAGTCGCTTTGATCCCAACAGTCCCTCTCGCCAGCCGCCCTAGCAGCAGCCCACACAGCGTCCAAAATTCTGCTCATTGCAGATACCCTGTCACATTTCCACAGCCGGGTTGATGCAGTCACAGTCCGAGGAGCCGGCAGAGCTGGGGGTTTTTTTTCACCGTCAGCTGCCAGAGTCGTCGCCAGCGTCGCCCTGACGAGCATCAGGCTTGCTGCAGTCACGATCGGTCACGCTCGCTGGAGTGCTGCACAGCCCGAGCACCTGGCGCTGTGTGCCGCATGAGACCGAGCCGCCACAGCTCTTGCCGGAGGCGCCCTCACAGCCGCCATCATTCACACTAAGTGGGACGCAAACGGCCGCACGAAAAACGCCCGAAAACATCTCATCCGTAGGGACTCGCCAGGGCCTTAAGCCGATCAGAGCCTCATCCGTCCGCACGGGGAGCTGAACGTTCTCAAGACGGGAGTCGGGTAACAACGAGTTTATTGGTGTGCATATCTTCCATGCATCAAATTGAAATGTTTTCCTACCATGGGGTGTATTATGACGGTAATGGAAGGTGACGCCGGTGTGTAAATTTGCCGCGTGAGATAAAATGTCTCATCTCAAAACGTCCTTTGTTTTAAACCAAGGCAATTAGCTTGCTAATATGTCCAAAAAGGAACCCAGAGTCAGTTCCGTCTCCCGTCTATGATGTCATCGGCAGTTAAATGTCGTTTTTTTTTTTTTACAATTAACACATTTACACCACAAGTCTCATGCAGAAAACACCTTCCTTGAAATGCATATAATTCCGTGGTTCTCAATTATTTTCTGTCATGCACCCCCTAAGGGGACGGAAAGGCCACCCCAGCCCCCAGTTTGAAGTACCGTAGAGAAAACACTATTTATCTGTACTGTGCGGACTGAACCCGGAGCTGAGACCGAGAGAACGGAACAAAATGAGACGCGAAGCGTGTAAGCGCGTTCAGGAGTCATATTGCATTTGGAGTACGATAAATGTGTACTTGCAAGTCTGCAAAAACGTCCTCCGTTAATGTCCTCCATAAGAAAAAGTCAGCAACGTAGCCCGTTTATGATGTCAGCAGCGGTTGACCCTCACAAAACACAAAACACTCGACCACCGTGCGGCCCTTACCGGTGTTAATCGGATTTACATTATTTTGCTTAAAGTGGCACATTCTGGGACAAACGAATGACCAAAGTTTTCTATATAGGGGTAGTTAGTATTAGTAGGATTCACATTTAAAGGCCAATTGACAGCCAGTTGTGACTCATCTAGAAGTACATGTTCATAGAGCCCAAACTTAATTGATTGTGATACCGATGATCCACGAGAGACATCAATTGTTACAGATGGCGATAACCATCAAATGGGTTACCGTCAACCCTCCTTTATCGGTTAATTGGTTCCAGGCCCGACCGTAGACCGACCGAGAGAGAGCTTTCTAAATATGGGCTTTAACATTACTAGAGCCCGGTAGACATGGAATAACAACCCTATAATCATTCCAGATAGTTCTTATTTACGGACCAGAATTAACTAGTTTTTCATACCTGACAGTTTTGACTGCTCACTAGCAGCTTGACCACATCATGTGGCCAGGTGTGAAAAAACAGGTATGAAAAAACAGTTAATTCTAGTCTATAAATAAAGACCTGTTTGGAATGTTTGAATGATGGATCTCATTGGACTACCTACTGTACAATCACTTTTACACTCCTATTTTTCTTTGTTTGCATCACATCTCACAGGCTACTTGATCACTGCAGGGACATAACGGATGGCTGCCGCTAACACAGCAACCTAGTGATCTACTTAGTTAGCCATTCTAACATACTTTTACTTTAACTCTAAACTTCAAAAGGAAAGGAAAGGTGTACAAAACTGTGGTAAGACCTGCGATGTTGTTGGTTTAGAGACAGTGCCGCTGAGGAAAAGACAGGAGGCAGAGCTGGAGGTAGCAGAGATAAAGATGCTGAGGTTCTCTTTGGGTGTGACCAGGATGGACAGGATCGGGAACTAGTACATCATAGGGACAGCACGTGTCAGAGGTTTTGGAGATAAAGTCAGAGAGGCCAGACTGAGATGGTTCGGACATTTTCAGAGGAGAGATAGTGAATATACGTACTGGTAGAAGGATGGCCCTCCCTCAGGAGGCCTAGATGGAGACCAAAGACGATGTTTATGGATGTAGTGAAAGAGGACATGTAGGTGCGAGAGAAGAGGATGCAGAAGACAGAGGTAGATGGAGGCAATTGATTCGCTATGGCGACCCCGAAAAGGGATAAGTCGAAAGAAAAAGAAGACTCTAAACTTTACAAAGTGTTTCAGAAGAAGACAGACCAAAACTTACCACTTCCACACGGAGTGAGAGGAGAATGTTTTTTTTTCACTCAGTCTCAGCCATGGCATGTCCGCCTCTGCCGTGACAGGAACTAGACGTTACCAATGCCTAGTGACCACAACACTACATATAACTTGTCTATCAATATTTCTGACTAATAGTCATAGTCAACCACAAAACAGACATCATTTATTAATTTTTTTTTTTAAACTGTGATATGGGGAAGGAGCGATATTCAAACCGCTATTCATCAAGGGATGGTTTAATGCAGTTACCACCGAACTTGCCTGATTTGTGTGCAAATGAAGTTTGTCTCAATCATATTTGGAAAGTGTTACCGCTATATCGAAAAATTGAATGTGAGTATATCTGATAGTTACTGTAACCGTTCAAATTGCGTAGTCACACTCGTCCGGGAGTGTGTTGACGTTTCGTCCAATCACAGTCAAGAATCCAATGAGTGGCAGATGACTGCGTGTATGGCTAAAATGATGTCAAATATTAATGAAGACTGACAAAATGTCTGGAGAATACCTGACATGTTCATCCACAGACCACATCTGTAACGGGAAAGGACACTTAGAGCATTTGGATTGATGGAAATGACACGGAAATCCCATTAGAGAATTAACAGCACATCTCATCGTCTTGCACTATTGACTTGTAACTCCCAGTGAAGCCCCAAAATAAAGCTTGACGTGTGTTTGGCTGCTGCTTTTTTACTATCCCATTTCTGATGTCAAAGGATGGCCTGCGGAAATATGCTGTGGAATTCCTTGGGTTTCAAGCCCAAAGACCGTGGGCTCTAATTCAGTAGACCAGGCGCAGGCGAGGCGGACGTCCGCTTGCGCCTCGCCAATGGATGTGTTTTAAGCACATTTTGCAATTCCGTGCCAGGCGCAGCTTGGCGTACGTACCCCTCCGTCCCTAGGTACGGTATGCTTGAGTAACGCAAATGCTTGCATATAGAATCCAAAGATAACTAAAAGGGTCCCTAGGTACGGTATGCTTGAGTAACGCAAATGCTTGCATATAGAATCCAAGGATAACTAAAAGGGTCCCTGACGTGATTTATTCACTTTACTTAAATATGGTATACTGTATATTGTAATATTATGTTCTACGTTGTTCAATTTTTAAAAGCCACATTGAAGGCTTTTTTAGCATAAGAGCCTTTTTAAGGTCATGCCACAGCATCTCAATAGAAATCAGAGCAGACTCTTCAGCCATTCAAAGGCAGACTTGTTGGTGTGGTTTGAAACATTGTTCTTCTGCAGAACCCAAAATGGTTTCATCTTGAGGTCACCAGATGGCCAGACATTCTCTGTCAGAATTTTTTGGTAGAGAGCAGAATTCATGCTTCACAGCAAGTCTTCCAGGTCCTGAAGCAGCAAAACAGCCCCAGACCATCACACTACCACCACCATATTTTACTGTTGGTATGATGTTCTTTTTATGAAATGGTACATTAACTTACATGGGTTAGGATTAGGGCGTTAGGGTTAGGGCGTTAGGGGGTTTGGGGGTTAGGGGGTTAGGAAGGTTAGGGTTAGGGCGTTAGGGTGTTAGGGTTAGGGCGTTAGGGTTAGGGTGTTAGGGGGTTAGGGGG
>QODF01000173.1:1093782-1273730 GCA_024372805.1 Oostethus manadensis
GAGGAGTCAGATGAGGTGGCTCGGGCATCTGGTTAGGATGCCTCCCGAACGCCTTCCTGGGGAGGTGTTCAGGGCACGTCCAACCGGTAGGAGGTCTCGGGGAAGACCTGGGACACGTTGGAGAGACTATGTCTCTCAGCTGGCCTGGGAACGCCTCGGCATCCGCCGGGAAGAGCTGGACCAAGTGGCCGAGGAGAGGGAAGTCTGGGCTTTTTGCTTACGCTTCTGCCCCAGCGACCCGACCTCGGATAAGCGGAAGAAAACGGATGGATGGATGGAATCTTTTAATACTGACAGCATAGACAACTTGTTTTTAGATGTTTTTTTATTATTAGAGACCTCTGGACATGAAATAACACCCCTGTAGTCACCTTTGTAGCTAGAGTCCCTGTATCATAATAGTTGCAACCTGGTTACAACCTTCCAAATAAAGTTTTTTTTAACATTATTAGAGACCTCTAGACATGAAATAAAACCCTTAAACTCACCTTTACATTCCTGTTACCCAATACAGTAATTTCTCGCAATGTTCGATTATCGCTCCCTGACTATATCGCGTTTTTTCAGAGCAACCCTTGGTGGCTCATGATAACACAGTTTCAAAGTACTATTAAAAAGACTGGGTTTAGACAAATCGATTTTTCTTATAGCTTGATTTACATATTCATTTTATTTGGAACTGTTAATACATACACATTTGTATACTCCTGTCCTGTCATTTATCTTTGTGTTCTTTAAATGCAGTAGAAAATGGGCATAGTTAAGAAGTAGTTGCTAATGGTGATTAATCATAATCATTTAATTTGAAAAATAGATTAATCTGATTAAAATCTTTAATAATTTGATATACACGGATGAGACATTCATCCTTGATGCATTACCCTACCTTGCCAGCCAGGAATGCAGAGTGAAAAAAAAGTTCTCCTCCCATTGTGTGTGGAAGTGCTAAATTTGTGGCTTCTTACTTTGTCTTTCTTCCCCTGGCGAATTTGAAACCGGTCTTTGCAACTAACAATTATTTTCTCAATTATTGTTGTTTTGATTAATCGAGTAATTGGTGAGGACCTAGGTGGAACAAATCAATATGAAGCAAACACAAATGGTTAGTGTTTTGTTCTGCATCAGAAGAGGCAAAAATGTCCATCAGTGTTCTCCAAAGTCAAGTCAAATCAGAGGATAGTTACAGTTTTACATTTAAATTTCAAGCTCTACTAAAAAGTGTTCAATATTGTTGGAATCCGGCAACAGTTTCTTGGATTTTGTCGGAGGGAATGACAACTTCTAGTAGAACAAGTGCTGCTAACAGATGGGAGTTCCCAAATTGTTTGCTTTATTCAAAGGGATGTATTGAACGAGCCAGAGGGGATTTGCAGACGATTGTCCCCCGAGAAGGAAGTCGCTCATTTTATGGATTCCAATAAGGCAGGGGTGTCAACATTTTTCCAGCTAGGACCACAGAAGGAAAAATGAAAGAATGCAACTTTGCCAATTCAATATATTTTTAAAACAACATATAGATATGCTAAGAAGTTATTATACCTACAATATTGTAACTTTTTCCTCTACCTGTTTTTTCAAAAATTACAACTTTATTCATTTTTGTTTTATTAAAGCATGTTTTTGTTTAACACTAAAATAATGCTGATTTTATTATTTTTTTAAATATATTGTATTGTTATATATATATTTTTTTTTTTCTTTTTTGGTTTTTATGACTTTATTCCCATAGTATTTTGACCTTATTTTTGTAACATAGTAACTTTTTTCTGCAACCTTATTTTGCAAAAATGGACAACTCAATTTGTTTATTTAAAATTCCGACTTATTGTTGAATTGCAAGTGTTTTCTCAAAATTTGGACTTGAATTTTGTGAAATTGTGACTGATTTTTCTTTTTTTGGTTTGTTTTCTTGTTTGTTGGCCAATAAAAAAACCAGCCTGTGGGCTGCGTTATTTGAGCTATTTACAATGGTACTGTATTTAACGGTATGACATCATAATTCCCTAAAATAGGCACCATCATTACTGTTCACCCCTACAAGGTAGTACCAGGTTCTCAGTAGTATTTCAAATCAAGGAGGGGGCATGAAAAAAACTGAGAAAGAAACTGAGAAAGAAACTGAGAACCCCTGCGATAAGCTATTAAATCCATAATGACTTTGTAGTCCAAGAAGTGTAATTTGTTTCTAAATATATCTTGACAAGGAGCGAGTGAGCTGATACAATTACAGAGTTCAGATATCCTCATATTTGATTAAACCAAACCTTCAGGGGCCCTTCAGCAAGCGGTGGCTGGCCAACCAAAATAACCCCAATAGTGCAGCGACTCACTCAAGTGGTCGCAAAAGACCCCGCAACAACATCACACAACTGCAGGCCTCGCTTGCCTCAGTTAAGGCCAGTGCTCATGACGCCGCCATAAGAAAGACACTGGGCTGAGTTCCAAGACCGAAACCACTGCTGAACAAAAAGAACTTTAGGGCTCATCTAAATTTTGCCAGAAAACTTCTTTATGGTCCATCAAGACCTTTGGGAAAATACTCAAACTCTTTGGAAGGTGTGCATCCCATTACATCTGGCTTTAAAGTACTGCCGAATTTCAGGAAAAGAACATGGTAGCAAGAGTGAAATATGGTGGTGGTAGTGTGATGGTCTGGGGCGGTTTTGCTGCTTCAAGTCCTGGAAGAGTTGGGGTGAAGGAGAATCCTGAAGGAGAATGTCTGACCATCTGTTGGTGACCTCAAGCTGGAACCAACTTGGGTTCTGCAGCGGGTCAATGATCCAAAACCCACCAGCAAGTCCGCCTCTATATGGCAGAAGAAAAACCAAATGAAGACTTTGAAGTCTGACCTGATTTCCATTGAGATTCTGTGGCATGCCCTTAAAAAGGCCCATCATGCTGGAAAAGCCTCCATTGTGGCAGAATGACAACAATTCTGCTAAACTCCTCCACAGCGCTCATTGCGGTTGTTGCTGCTTGGGGTGGCCCAAACACTTATTAGCTTCAGGTGAAAAGAAATACTAAATAACAATACAAAGTTTCATTTAAAAGCTGTTCCGTTGGGTTGTCAGTGACTAATATTTACCTTTACAGGCAAGTGGCGGATAAAGAAGGAGTGGGAAACAACCCTAACAACAAAGAGCAAATGATTTCATAATGGGACCAGTAGCAACTTGGGCCGTGGTCCGACATGACATATTTGGAGGCCTTTTTATGTTATTCACTTCTTGATGCTCCTTAGGGTTTGTTCCTCGACTAAGTGCAACAATCAACCAGGCTTGGATTTGTTACAGGTATGTAAAGTAGTGCAATCAGTGTTAATAGGTGTATGGAGACATAATCATTATCACACAATCAGTGTGCTATTAATTAGGGAGGCTCTAATCAGGGTTTTATTCCGATAGCAAGACCGGGCGACACCATTGACATGGATTTACTGTGCGTTTTTCATTCCATTTATGATGAGTTCTCTTAATAGAGGGGCACCATTAGATCGCTTTCTTTTTCGTTGTTTTGTTTTGTGTAAGGCAATTGTAGTCCTACCTGACACAAACCCGAATTCAGTTTGATGCACGTTTTCACACGGGAAACAAATTGTTCAAAAAATGTATTTTTTTAGTTCAAGATAACCAAATGAACAGAATAACGTAATAGAAATAAATATCTTATATAGAAGTGTCCCCTGCTTAAGTTAAAAGAGAAAAATTGTGGGGAAAAGTAACACATGACTGTGACGTCCACTTGCCGGCGGGACAAAACCCAGCTCCTAACTAACCGCGCTGCGATAAAATGTCACGTTTGGAGACAGACGACGAGAATAACTCTACCTAAGTAGCTAAGTAGCTAGCCAGCGAAGTGTGCAAAAGATGCAAGAAAAGAAACTGGTAAAGGCGTCATCAATACACATATTTTTTAAGTCACACGGCCTCCTGGTGAGCTCGGATACTTCATCCCCCATCTTAGCAGTCAAATGCATCCATCCATCCATCACAACATAAATAATACACGGCATTACCTGACATGGCTGCTGGTGCCGCTGCTGGTGTCAAACAAAAACGCGGGCTTTTCCTCTCTACAGAAGGACGCCACCGACAGGCCCCTTCAATGTATGGCCCTGCGTTTGATCGGGAAAGGTTCAAATCCAGCAATTATGACTCAAGAAAATGTCAAATAGGATTGGAGGCATACAGAAAATGCATTTAAAGCACAAATGTTATCCACTTTCGGGGTGTTTCCCCAATTACCTGCATCGCCAGCTGTATAAGGGGAGCTTGGAGAGTATTTATGCTACGCCTGTGGTCCTGACGCTCCGCCCTGACCCTGGGATGCCCGCCAGAGTCCTGAGAAGAAAAATAGCAAGGAGAGGAGGCAGGAAATGGTATTGGGTCGCAGCCATTTCCTTTAGGTCATCACTTCCATTTCGTATCTCTTGACTTTAATGCGCATATCGCTCTGCAAGCGCGTCGACTCAGAAAACATCCAAATGGATCCAAAGCCTTTTATTTTAGTCCAATGAGATTCGCTTACTCAAACAGTACGTGGGGAATTGGAACCAAGTGATACGAATGTGCTCCTCGTTAGCAGCCTTTTAGCGTGCTAACACCTCGGTTAGCGTACGCTCCGGTTGCCGTGTTTTGTCGGAAATTCTGATGAAATTGTTCCTGGCTTTACAATTTGTCATTGAGGGTACAATATGACGCGCTTAGCCATGTTATTAATTTTGCTGCGAGAGATCAACTGTGTTCTTATCAAAAAATGGCCTTGTTAGCACTGCTGATACAGTGGAACCTTGGTTAGCGTACGCCCTGGTTAGGGTGTTTTTCGGTTGAAGCCAAAATTACTGCAAAATGTTGCCTTGGTTTGCATACATTTTTTTGGTTAGCATACAATATGGTGCACATCTTGTCCATGTTAAGACACTGCGTGAGTTGAAGTGTATTTTTAATGTTTTTTATCATAAATTTTTCTTGTTTGCAGATCATCAGCTAATATAGTGAAACCTCGGTTAGGCTTTTTTAATTCAGTTTTGCCTCGATTTGCGTACATTTTCCGGTTACCGCATTCCTAATACACTGTGTTGTATTTTGACCACAAATAGTTCGTGTTAGCAGTATATTAGCTTGCTTATACTGTAGAGTGAAACCTTGGTTAGCATACACCCCCTGTCAGCTCGTTCCTCGGTTAACGTAAAAAACGTAAACACAATTTGAGCTGGGTTTACATAAATTTTTTTGCTTAATGGACAATATGACGTGTTGTGTCATACGCTGTGTGAGTCCAAACCTGTTCTTATTGTATTTTTAATCACAAGCCTTTGTTAGCAGCCTTTTAGCTTTAGTAGAACCTCGGTTAGTGTACGCCCCAGTTAGTGTGCTTTTTGTTGAATGTCAAATTTATGGGAAAATTTTGCCTTGGTTTGATGCTAACCGAGGTTCCACTGTGTAGCACGTGTTATCCAGCGATTAGTTAGATTTTAAAACTGCATTTATGTATCCCAGAAAGACGAGAGCCCTAAGGAGGATGTGTGTAATAAAAATGCTCACGTGTGTGGGAGAGAGGCTAATATATGGCAGGAAATTAAACAACGGACTTTTCTGTCTGACATTACAAGACAGGGAAATGACATCCGTGAGCCCAGAGGGTATCCTTTGCTTTTATTACGGCACATAAAACCTTTAATGGATAATGATCCGGTATGAGCCTTAACCAAGTGCAGAAAGGAAGGGTAGAAATATTGATTCCATTTACATTCCTTTTAATTGAATTCCACCAAATGTGATTATTGAAGGATAAGCCCGTTACATTTTGATGAGAGATCTGGGAGGTAGGGTGGAACCTTGGTTCCGGTTCCCGTTTCCACGCATTAGCAAGCTAAAAGAAAAAACCAAAATAAATATCGGTGTAAATTTCTGTTATTGACCAAAGAACATGGAGAGGGAGGACAATACGGCATGTGCGTCGGGCGCTAATCCAAATGAGCTCCGTTTTTCCTTGGCAGATATACGCACCGTACTAGGTGCCATTCTGCGTTATGCAAGTCGCTTCCCCGGTGATTTATTCCAACGCATGTAGACTAACCTGGGACGGATTATACGCTCATTAGCATATCCAGCGAGAGATCAGATAACGCAACGTTACCGTGGCTGACACGCTGTCTCAGCACAGTGTGTTTTTCTAAGCAGTCACAGGCAAAACATGGGGGGCGGTGCTGAGAATGACCCCTGAGTGTGTCAATAACATCTCGCGGCCGGCAGATCTATCAAGCACCACGGCACAGTGCGGGGATTGAAATTGTCAGCATGCCCCCGTGCGCCGGCTTTCCAAACCCCAGGGCCTTATTGCGTCATTGAAGGTGACACGATGTATGAGAGGTACGTATTCATCGTTATCCATAACGTAGAAAGCTTCTTTTATTTTTGAAGTGTGTGTATTTAGTTAGTCGGCGGCTGACGCAGCAGCTCCGTTCTCCAAGCGGCACATACTTCATGTCCTGATTCAACAACGCAATGGCCTAAAACACCACCATTCTCTACCAGCACAGGCATCATATAGTTGCACATTACTTACAGGCGCAGTCCCCGAGAGCAAAAGCGGGCTTTCCGTGGCAAAAAAGCTGCGTCCTGTGATTCTGGACACAAGTCCCTGTTAAAATCCCGAACAGGCGAGACAATTAACACGTAGAGGGACGGTGACGTGGCAGTAAAGCGTTCTGTCTATATGTCCGATCGTTTGTTTAGTCCCCGTGCAACGAGGAGCGTTCTCAGTAACACAGAGAACATTGATTCCCCCGAGGAGACTTTTTGATCTTTTCTCTCCGCGCCAGCCGTAAAAGTGGGCACAGAACGCGCAACAAAAGTCTCCACAAAACAGCTGCCACACACGTGCGCTCCAGTGGCCGTGCATCTGCTCCGCTGAGCTTGCTCGGCTTCTTTTCTTGCATAATAATGGCGAGTTTAGACCGCCTCGAAAAAACCGGCCACATAAAAGGTGTGCGACGTGCTGATGGTCATGCCGGGCAAACGCTTCGGGCGGTTCTGTTTTTGTCAAGCTGCAAGCAAGACAAACACACGCACTTTGTACGTTCTCCAAGAACAAAAAAAAACAATTTGGGGAACGTCAAAAATCGCACAGCCCCAAAAAATGCTACGTCCAGTTGGGACCGAAGCTTAAGAGAAGAGTTCATTTAATCGGACTGCACTAACGTATCGTGGATATCCGTAACATCCGACACCAATTCTTTTATCGCGGTTAACTGGTTCCAGACTCACCGGTTATGAGCAAAGTAGGTCTCCTTATTAAAAAAAATATGAGCCAAAAATAAGATTTCCGTAGTTTGAGCAGTTCCAAATACAGTTTTTAACATTATTAGAGCTCTCTAGACAGAAAATAACAACACTATAGTCACCTTTACATTCCTATTAGCCACTATATTAGACATAATAATAAGAATAAGAAAATAAGACGTAATATAGACTCACGCATGTTGTGTGCGGTGCCTATTGTCTCATCAATGGAATGTCATAACAATTAAGGGCGTTTTTATTGAGGGCGGGGAGGTTCAGAGCTGAGTTTTAGCTTGGCGCGGGTTACCGGCACAAAAGCAGCCCGTCTTAGTGGTTACTGTAGCAAACCTGCAGTAAAAGCCTGTTGTTCCGGCCATCAATTCTGGTGCTTGTGTGTCGTATTTTATATTCATTCAGTCAATCAGTTTTGCGCTTGAAAACGCTTCATTTAAAATGTTAAACAAATACGTAAAATTTGCTTAAATATGCTTTTTTTCCTTTTTTTTTTTATACTAATAATGGCCAAAAGTAGTGTTACAGTTGACATTTAGACATTTTACATTTATTAGCCATTTATTTAAATACATTACAGTTACATATTACATTGAATATTTCATCTCTCAAGTGCTCAAACGCGGAAATGCGCGTGATGTCGTGCTTCTGTGCATGCACGTCACTTTGCTTTCACATAGCAAGTCGCATTTGTTTGGTGAACAATCACATAAAAAATCGGATTTTCAACAAAAAAATCCAAATTGGGAATCCTACCCTGCAGTGTGAACGTAGCCTATAGTCTCTCCAACGTGTCTTATAGTCTCTCCAACGTGTTTTATAGTCTCTCCAACGTGTCTTATAGTCTCTCCAACATGTATTATAGTCTCTCCAACGTGTCTTATAGTCTCTCCAACATGTATTATAGTCTCTCCAACGTGTCTTATAGTCTCTCCAACATGTCTTATAGTCTCTCCAACGTGTCTTATAGTCTCTCCAACATGTCTTATAGTCTCTCCAACGTGTCTTATAGTCTCTAATAGTTACATATTACATTAAATATTTAATCTCTCAAGTGATAAAATACATGTCAATAAATGTCTAATAAGTGTAAAATGTCTAAGGGTTAACTGTAACCCCACTTTTGGCCCAGCCTGTATATTGCAAATGATGAAAGATGTAGTGTACTCAGCGTTAATTCAGCATTACATGCAATAAAATATCATGTAAAAAAAAAAAACATGTGCCACGGACTCCAAATGATCGATTTCCTTGCACCAGACACGGTTCAATAGTTAAAGGAGACTCGGTCCCTAAGGCAAGGGTGTTTTGAATAGTGCACCACACAATATTTACAGTGCAAACTAATTACCTCCAGACAAGGATTGTCTACTGACATGGAGAACAGAGGCAGCTGCACCCTCGGAGTGCTCTCTCACCCACTCACAAGGTGATTCGCCCCCACATGCCCAATGACACGCAGCGAGGAAGACGTACGTGTCTTGGTTATGTTGTAATTAATTGCGGAAGGACACCCCGACACCGAGCGCGTGTTGCCCCGCAGTGACGGAAACACGCGGGCGGCGAGGCGTGCGTTTGCAAAATTGCAGACGTCAACGTATTCTTTGTCCGAGATAAAAATACCGCACTTATGTTCTCTTTCTGTCATATTTGCACTTCTGTTCTCAAAACATGAAAAGTACTTTGTCATTATGATAGCGCCGGAAGCACAGAGGGGGTAAATATATTCTTTGGTGAAACTCAACAAGACTGTTGTTCTGTTTCCTTCAGGCGCATCTGCTCTAAACTGATATGGCTCCTGCATTTAGGAAACCCGAAGCCCTGCACTTGGCCTTGTGGACCTTCCTTCTGCACCTCAGCCTCCTTCCTCAAGCCAGGTAGAATTTCTGGGATTTACCATCTTCAGTTCACCCGCTCAGCTATTGTTTCGGTGAGGCGTTTTGGATCGTGCCTCATTAATCAGGCTGACTGCCGCAGTGGACGTGATCCGGGAAATACACTCCTGATAAAAAAAAAAAGGGGGGGGGGGAATTACAAGTATTCCCACGTAAGGAGAGTATGGAAATGCAAAAAGGAGAAACAGGAGCAAGAGGCATAAACAGTAACAGTCAGCAATCTTTTTAAAAATGCATTTGAACTCCAAGTCCAAGTTCTTGGTTCTTACCCGGACTGTAAAGGCAGATTTGCTGCAGCGTCTGCATCGATCCGCTGTGGTGAAGGTGGAGCTCAGCCGAAAGTAATTGCTCTCAATTCACCGGTCAGACTACGTTTCTACCCTCATATATAGTCATGAACTTTGGGTAGTGACCAGAAGTACCAGATTGCGGGCACAAGTACGGGAGTTTTATGCAAGAGGGTGGCTGGGCTCTTCCTTAGAGATGAAAAAAACCTCCCTGGGGAAGAGTTCAGGTCATGTCCGACTAGTAGGCTGTATCGGGGAAGACCCAGGACATGTTGGAGAGACTATATGACACGTTGGAGAGACTATAGGACATGTTGGAGAGACTATATGACACGTTGGAGAGACTATAGGACACGTTGGAGAGACTATAGGACATGTTGGAGAGACTATATGACACGTTGGAGAGACAATAGGACATGTTTGTAGAGACTATAGGACATGTTGGAGAGAGTATAGGACATGTTGGAGAGACTATAGGACATGTTGGAGAGACTATATGACACGTTGGAGAGACTATAGGACACGTTGGAGAGACTATATGACACGTTGGAGAGACTATAGGACACATTGGAGAGACTATAGGACATGTTTGTAGAGACTATAGGACATGTTGGAGAGTATAGGACATGTTGGAGAGACTATAGGACATGTTGGAGAGACTATATGACACGTTGGAGAGACTATAGGACATGTTTGTAGAGACTATAGCTGCCCCCGCAATCCGACCTTGGATAGGCAATAAAAAAAATGGATAGATTTTGATGTCAAATTGTTCGTCAGATGATCAAGTTTTATAACATAGCCTTAAAAAGTCAACATGGGTGCTAAAATCTATCTGATCACACGAATTCTGCTTGCAGTGACTATGCAGTAGCTACGTTTAAATGTAGCTCTCAGCGCAGGTGAGCAGAAGCGGGCATCGGACAGGAAGTAACGTCACCATCACGCCACCATGCACATACTTTGCACAAACGTCTTTCACGATGGAGTCCATATCGAAGCTTCTGACTGGAGGGACCAGTCCCCCTGGCAAAAAGACCCGCCCACAGCCTTTGGAAAATCAACCACAAAATGGAAAAAACAAACACAATACAGAAAAAGCAATGAGAAAATGGGAAAAAGCAAGCATTTATTTTTAAACTCCTGTGATTCCATACAAATCTGGCCATCTTGTCATTTTCAGTTAGACTTTCTGTCAAAGGAAAATCTGCTGCTGGCTAACAAAATAGATTCATCATTTGAGAATATTGAGATGTTCATTCTAATAAACCTTGCCTGTAACCTTCTCTAACCTCTACATAGACGTTACTCCATAGAATATACGTATGCCAGAGGAGGGGTCATTACAATGAGAGGCTAAAGTTAAAGGAGTGGAGCGTATGGAGCGTATGGAGAACATCTACACGAAGGAGAACACACTCTTATGACCTCCTGATGCCAATGGCTAAAAGGCTTTTGGTCTTTGAACCTTGACATTCTTATCTCGGGGAGTATCCCTCATAGCTCCTACAAGATGATACAAAGGAGTAAACTGGGAGAAGTGGAGTGGAACGTATGGTGTTTCATTTCCAGGAAACCGTATTGCGAGTGCGCTTAAACGTGTTGGAGGTTGTCTCCGCGTTCAGGAGCTTTTGCATGCAGTTCATGTTAAACGGGCCGTTGCAGCAAAACGGTCCAACACAACCCGCTTTGTTGCCGACGTCGGACGCAGTAAAATTTTAGATTTCCTACAGGTTCCTCGGAGGAAAAAGGAAAGGGATAGAACCTTGTCACCCGCGCTAAGGCGGAGGACCCGACGGGCTTGTCAGTGAAGACGGGCCGATACTCGACTCACATCAGGGCCCCTTACTGATGCTGACTGCAGCCCAATAACCATAAAACAGCATCTGCAAGAGTCCCGTGTGACAAAGTAGCACAGTCTGCACGGTGATGGCTGGGTCTTTCAACCAGGCAACATCTCCACACAGCGATAATTCCACTACCGTCAGATGGATGACCCACTTTTTTTGGTCGCTGGCTCCATTGTACTCTATTTTGCAGCTGCGATCAATAAGAAAAGCGCAGACATGAGAAACACTGTTGAATTCAAGACACGACTCATGGCAACACACAAAGGTGGCGTTCGTGTTGATCTCGCTGCCAACAATCACGTCTTCAGCAAAGGAAAAGGTAACCTTAAAGTGTTCATTCCATTCATCATCTACCTCTCCTTGGCTGTACCACATACAGAATGAACTTGGCAGAGAGGAATCTGATTGAAAGAAAGCTCTCCCCTTTACACAGGAGTCCCCAGCCGGTACCAGTCCTTGAACACACCATAGTTGTTTGCTTGTGTTACCTTTCTTCGACCCTGCACGGATGGGTTTGTTTGTTGATGTTATTGATTGCTAACATGCATATTTGTTCAGAGCACAACCTCAATTGATGCTACAGCACACTGCCTGTCATCCGGGCATCAGCACCCCCAAGTCCGAGTCCCTGCTTTTCATCCAGAAAAGGGTGGAGTGCCATCTCCAAGCTGAGCCTTAAGGCAAAGCTATCAATTTATCTACGTTCCTACCTACACCTGTGGTCATGAGCTTTAGGTAGCGACTGAAACGTCAAGACTGATGATGATGTTTTTCTCTAATAGATAGGGTGAGAAGCACTGTCATCCAGGAGAAGAACCGCTGCTCCTCCGTATTTGGGGAGCCAGATTAGGTACAGTAGCTTGGGCAACTGGTCAAAATGCCTCCCGAAGCCTCTGGGGAAGGTGTTCAGGGCACATTCGACCGGTAGTAGGTCTCAGGAAAGACCCAGGACACGTTGGAGAGACTATGTCTCTCAACTGCCCTGGGAATGCCTCAGGTCGGAATAGCTGGAATGACAAAAGGGAAGTCTGGGCTTCACTGATAAGCCTGCTGCCCCCGCAACCCGACTTCGAATAAGAGGAAGAAGATGGATGGTTGGGTACAATAAATAAATAGCATTAGATTAGAACAGTCCGACGAAGGTTTGTGGGAACGCAAGCCGGTCGGTGAGTCCAAAAAGGTTGGGAACCAACCTTGATTCTTTAACATACAGTACATGGCTACACATTGTTGCTGGGGCCCCTCTAGGGGGCGCCTTCCCCAGTTTGAAAACCACTGCTATAGTCTGTCTCTACATTGCATCCCATGTCCAATGCCACACTATGAAAACTAGAACTAAACAAGGACCAGGGGTGCGCGCCAGTAATTATCGGACTGGTGTAAGGGATGAATCCAATAAGGTTAAAAATAGCTCCGATAACCGATAATTTAAAAAGAAACACTCCAATGAGGCGAGACAACTTGTACTGTATGGGTGAGCAAATGAATCAAAACACCATTGACACAACATTTGAAACAGTTTGCCAGAGACCTCCGTGGCCTCACACCAGTTGCACGGAGCATGTGCCGAATAAAGTGTACCTTCTGGGGCCACGTTAGGTGGCTACCTCCCCTCTATGCTCTGGTTCTTCCGAAAGTAGTGATGTGGTAATGGTATTGTGGTATAGTGGTGATGGACCCATGAAATGGGAAAGCGTGTTGTTATGATGTTTTGATTCCCCTCTTGCGTACCAGAGGGTGGGAAGGAAAGATCATGCAGCCTGTTTGTAACCTTGCTTCCCACATCCACAATCAGCTTATTTTAAACAAACTCAGTGTACGGACTGGCGCCTTTGTTGTTAACCTTGGGAAACAGCTCTGTGTCTTGGGAGCGTGGGGCATGGACTGGCCACCCCCGTCTTACGCTCTCGCGGACAGACCTGTATAAAGGACGGGGGAGCCCACTTCCTGTTAGAGTCTGCTGCGGGTCGTGTACAGACGCCCAGCCGGTTGGTGCACTCTCTATCCGGGGTTGTAGGCTCTCCAACCCAGCGCGTCACGGTAAGAGCTGAGATTTTGATTCTGTCTTGTGCATAACCAACCTTTGCTTGTTTGTAACTCGGTGTAAGGGGTAGAAAAAAGACGCTGTATTTTACACTTACCCGTGTGTCGAGTCTTTCTCAGTAAAGCCGATCACCCACGATCCTGAACTAACACATAAAAGTGTTTTTCAACACGACACATCAACAAATTTGTTCAAGTCCCTCTTACCTCCATGTGCGTTGAATCAAAATTACATTTAAATTGAAATTTTAAAAGTAGATTAATTCTAGGTTACCTGCATCATATTGGTCTTAAGAGGTAATCGTGTCAGTATTGGTCTGAAAAAAAGATACTGTGCTCATGTTTTGTGGTGGCATTTTTGACTTTCTGAAACGGATTCATTGGATTTGCGTGAATTCTTATGGGAAAAAAATGATATGATTTGGTTAGAGTACGTTTCGATTAGAGCCAGACACTAACCAAGGTTCTGCTGTATTTTACCAAAAAGATTTCAGATTTAAATGACGATCAAATTGGAACACCCTGTGTGAACACAAGGTGAACATGTCCTCGCATCTAAATTGTGCGCTCCTCTGCACAGATGGAACTTTCACTGACTGCTGAATTCATTTGCATTGTGCAGCATAGCAGCATTTCCTCTCCTGCTTCTTGTGCACATTCTCCAACGCGTGTGTCAGGAGTCAGCTAAAAAGAATGCCCCTCCATGTCCAGGCGTCACTCTAATCATGCCCCCTGTAATTTCACGTAAAGCGAAGGCGTACCGGTTGCCACGTTTGCATTGTTGATAAGGCTGGACGTTATAGCGGGGGGGGGAAGCAGCTGCGCGTAAATCGCTTTAACATTTTGCACACTGAAGCAAAAGCTCCCCATACCAGGACAAAGAAATCAGGCTGGGGAAAATGCGAGGAGGATTAGCCCAGTTTGCTTTGTCATGCTGCACCTTGGTTCTCCACGGTTATTAGGCGCACACTGTATTTGTAATTACTTCTATCAGAAATAGTCGTAGGAAAAAGCGCCAGTCACTCACCATTTTCATTACAGATAAGGCACATGCGGATAATCTGCGTGGGGTCAAAGCTGCCCGGGGGCTACTTGCGCCCCATGGCTGTTTTTTTTATTCACAAATAACCAAAACAAACCAGCAAAAATTGACATTTTTAGACAATAAAGTCAAAAACATTAAGAAAACAAGTTTAAAATGAACAAGAAAAAAGTCTTTTTAAAAGAATAACGTCAAAATATTCGGAGGGAAAAAAAATTACGTCATTTCAGTGGCGCAAAATTCAAATATTGAAGAAAAAAGACAAGTGATAATATTACGAGAAATGAACAAAACAACAAATAAAGTTGTCATTTCTGAAAAAATTATTGTGGAAAAAATAATAAAGTCACAAAAATAAAGTCAAATTATTTTTGGAATGAAGTCCGAATCACGAGAAGGAAATTGAAATTGTCGGGGGAGAAAAAAACTGCAGAAATGGAAAAAAATTAAGTCAAAATATTATGAGAAAAAAGTTGCAATATAACGAGAATAAACTTGTAATATGTTTAGCATTTTAGTAGCTTAGAGTTGACATATTAAAAAAAGCTCAAATTAAAGTTTTTTTTACATTCATAATAAAGTTGTCCTTTTTGGAAAATTAGGTTTGGGGGAAAAGAAAAAGTAATATTATGGGAATGAAGTCAAATATTACAAAAAAAAAATGCAAGGAGATTATTTAAGACTAAGGCTACAGTATCAATTTACTGGTTGTAAACTTAAGAAAATGTTTCAAACAGAATAGGAACGAAGTACAAAGAAGCCATAAACTTACCACTTCCACACGAAATGAGGAACCTTGTTTTCCACTCGATCATAACACTACTGATGCCAAGTGACCAGAATACTGCATATAATTTGTCTTTCTGTATTTTTTGACTAATAATAGGCCATAGTCCACAATGCAATCGCGGCCATGTATTATTATTTTTTTAAACACGCGATACAGTTCAGGAGGGATATTTGAACACATTGGAACACATCTTACGGGACAGAACATCAGTGCACACAATATCTCTGTATCAGCAGAGTCGGGGAGCCGCCACCTCCCTGGTGGCTTCTCATTCCACCGTCGGGCTCCAAATCGGCTTTGGTACAGTTGAGGCGACAGACATTCCTGACGAATTACGGTGTAACTGAACAAATCCCCTTCGGGGAGCTGGCATTCTGCACATTTCAAAAAGGAACCTGACATGCCAGACGGTTTGTTTCCCAAGTATACCTGGGAAGGAGTTGAGGGTAGACGCCTGCAAACAAACGCGGAAGGTGAATGGAGACGATCTCCAAGGGTTGTCAAAGCAATCGGTGAACTACAGAGAAAGGAAAGTGGATGCATTGGAGCGCAAATGTGCTGAAATATGATGCATGAATTCTGATGTGATAGTATGAAAAACACCTAGCATGATAGCACCAAGTGTTTACCTAAAATGGCTACTACGCTAACATTAGCATGTTAACAATGCTAACATGCTAATGACAGCGTGCGACACAGCGCAAGCGTTTGTGTATCCTAATACGTGTGAAATTGTCAAAAAATGTTGCTATGCTAATATTAATATGTTAACATGCTATAACACTAGCATGCAACACCTAGCATGCCAGTGCTAAGTGTCTATGTATGTTAGTACACATAAAAATGGCTAAACTGCTACTACGCTAACATTAGCATGTTAACAATGCTAACATGCTAATGACAGCGTGCGACGCAGCGCAAGCGTTCAAAAAATGTTGCTATGCTAATATTAATATGTTAACATGCTATAACATTAGCATGCAACACCTAGCATGGCAGTGCTAAGTGTCTATGTATGTTAGTACAGGGGAAATGTGCGTTTTCGAAAGAATATGAAATTCCTGACTCGCTGCCAAGTCCGTGAATGCATCTAGACTGCCTCCTGACTGCTGATTGGATGAGCAAGGGAGGGGGAAGCCAAAAACTTCCAACTTCCACACAGAATGGGAGGAGAACTTTTGTCACTTTATCATGTTGGACATGCCATGTCAGACTTCATGACTCGATGTAGTGTTAAGGTAATGGTAAGGTAATGGCTCAATGTTTTGTGTCATTACTGCCCCCTAGTGACCAGAATACTACATATCCCTTGTATGTCTGTATGTTTTGACTAATAATAGACCATAGTCTACCATCAAACTGCGATATTGTGACTCTGTACCGTTGAAAAATAAGACACCGGATTTTTTTTAATTTTTTAATTAAGTCTTAAAAACTATAATGACCGAACACACCGAAAAGAGAAAAACGCGTGGTCATGTCTCACATAAGAATTGTGGATGGTGAACTTTTCTTTTGAAAAGAAATACATTTGTGACTATCTGGTTAGCCTGCTAGATTAGTGGCCGTCTCGAGTCCCAGCAACTAAGAGTGTGGTGAACAATGAATAATAGAGTTTAAAGGTGGCTATAGTTGTATGCCACTTCTTCCAGCTCTTCCCGGCGGAAGCCGAGGGGCTCCCAGGCCAGCTGAGAGACATAGTCTCTCCAGTGTGTCCTGGGTCTTCCCCGAGGCCTCCTACCGGTTGGACGTGCCCTGAACACCTCCCTAGGAAGGCGTTCGGGAGGCATCCTAACCATATGGCCGAGCCACCTCATCCGGCTCCTCTCAATGCGGAGGAGCAGCGGTTCTACTCCTAGTCTCTCCTGGATGACAGTGCCTCTCACCCTATCTCTAAGGGAGAGCCCAGCCACCCTGCGGAGAAAACTCATTTTGGCCGGTGGTACCCGCCATCTTGTCCTTTCAGTCACTACCCAAAGCTCATGAGCATAGGTGAGGGTAGGAACGTAGATCGACCGGTAAATCGAGAGCTTTGCCTTTCGGCTCAGCTCTCTTTTCACCACGACAGACCGGTGCAGAGTCCGCATCACTGAAGACGGCGCACCAATCCGCCTGTCCATCTCACGTTCCATCCTTCCCTCACTCGTGAACAAGACCCCGAGGTATTTAAACTCCTCCATTTGAGGCAGGAGCTCATCCCCGATCCGAAGATGGCACTCCAACCTTTTCCGGGCGAGAACCATGGACTCGGATTTGGAGGTGCTGATTCTCATCCCAGCCGCTTCACACTCAGCTGCGAACCGATCCAGTGAGAGTTGAAGGTCACTGCTCGATGAAGCCAGCAGGATCATATAATCTGCAAAAAGCAGAGATCGAATCCTGCGGCCACCAAACTGAAACCCCTCAACGCCCTGGCTGCGTCTAGAAATTCTGTCCATGAACGTAGTGAACAGAATCGGTGATAAAGGGCAGCCCTGGCGGCATCCAACCCTCACTGGAAAAGGGTCCAATTTATTGCCGGCAATGCAAACCAAACTCTGACACCGGTCATACAGGAAACCAACCAACTGGATTAGGTGGTCCGATACCCCATATTCCCATGCCTTCTCCAAGTCCACAAAACACATCTAAACTGGTTGGGCAAACTCCCATGCACCCTCAAGGACCCTGCCAAGAGTATAGAGTTGGTCTAGAGTTCCACGAGCAGGACGAAAACCACACTGCTTCTCCTGAATCCAAGATTCGACTATCCGGCGGAGCCCCCTCTCCAGAACCCCTGAATAGACATTACCGTGAAGGCTGAGGAGTGTGATCCCACGACAGTTAGAACACACCCTCCAGTTCCCCTTTTTGGAAAGCGGGACCACCACCCCGGTCTGCCAGTCCAGGGGAACCGACCCCGACGTCCACACTATGCTGCAGAGTCGTGTCAACCAAGACACGGCCACAGCATCCAGGGCCTTAAGGAACTCTGGGCGGATTTCACCACCTCGGTAACCTCAGCCCCAGAGATAGAAGAACCCGCCTCAGAGTCCCCGGGCACTGCTTCCATGTTGGAAGACGTGTCGGTGGGATTGAGGAGGTCTGCAAAAAAATTCCCTCCACCGGTTCACAACATCTCGAGTCGAGGTCAGCAGCACACCGTCTCCACCATACACGGTGTTGATTGTGCACTGCTTCCCCCTGCTAAGATGGCGGATGGTGGTCCAGAACCGCTTGGCCTGCCGGTACCTGTCTGCTGCCTTCAGAGTCCCATGGGCCAAAACGGCCTAATAGAACTCTTTCTTCAGCTTGACGGCATCCCTCACCGCTGAAGTCCACCAACGGGTTTTTGGATTACCGCCAAGACAGGCACCGATCAGCCGCATCGACAATGGAGGCACGAAACATCGCCCACTTGGACTCAAGGTCTGCTGCCTTCCTCGGAACATGGTCAAAGCTCTCCCGCAGGTGGGAGTTGAAACTCCTTCTGACAGGGGACTCTGCCAGGCGTTCCCAGCAGACCTTCACAATGCGTTTGGGTTTGCTAGGTCTGACCGGCATCCTCCCCCACCATCGGAACCAACTCACCACCAGGTGGGGATCAGTTGACAGATCCGCTCCTCTCTTCACCCGAGTGTCCAAAACATGTGGTCGCAAGTCCGACGACACAACCACAAAGTCAATCATCGAACTGCGGCCCAGAGTGTCCTGGTGCCGAGTGCACACGTGGACACCCTTATGCTTGTACATTGCAGACAATCCGTTATAGACAATCCGTGACGAGCACAGAAGTCCAAATACAAAACACGGGTCGGGCTAAGATCAGGTGGTTCCCAGAGATCCCTAAGATCAGTTCCTCCCAAACACACCTCTCCAGGTCTCACTGTCGCTGCCAACATGAGCCTTGAAGTCACCCAGCAGAACAAGGGAAGTGGAAACTAATTAACCACTATAAACGAGGGCACTACTATGAGGTATTTATGATTAAACTCTCTGAACTCTGCCTAGCGACGAAAAGACAATTCTGATTGGCTACACAACAGTATCTGCAAGATAGCTAGTTGAAAATGTTATTTCAGTGTGTTATCATAAAGCCATTGGTAGCGCAGTGATTATTGTAGCCGACTTTCCTGCAGCTGGCATGGCATCAATTTTTGCTCAGTGCTTTGTTCTAAGTCGCCACATGATTGACAGATGGGCTGGGAACACAAGTGAGTACCAACCTAATCGAGTCTTGCCTAGAATCAGGCAAGGTGTTGGTGCAGTCCTGCTTTGAGGCGGCACGAGTGCTGCCTGCTTTGGGAGCGATGTGGGTTCACTGATGGGGCAGAATGCACTACCTTTGGAAACTGGGCCGCATGGCAGTTTTCCAACATAACGACACAAAAAAATAAACCCAAATGAGCACCTGTGGGGCAAGGTAATCTAACATAGGGTAATTTAACACAGAAACACGGCTGGTAGTACATACTGTAGATAGTATTCAATGTGGTAACACTGATAAATACTGTGGTATGTGAAACAAGATGTCTCGTAGACTTTCTGGAATTGAAATGAGCTGTGCTCAAACTTTCTGTGTGTTTCAAATCAAAAGTGCCTTATACAAGCAGAAATAATCTTATTTAATTAATAAAATAATCTAATTTAGCTGCCGAATCTTACATAAAAGGGCGAAACTGTAAGGTATTAAGTTTGGCTACTGAGTCAGCAGAGCCCAGCCGACATGCCGTGGCTGAGATGAAGAGAAAAACAAAATTCTCCTCTTATTCCATGAGGAAGTGGTACATTTTTGGCTTCATTGTCCTTCTTCCCCACTCCCTTAGAATAGGTAAATTGGAGAGGCTAACTAGTGGTCAGTGGCAGCCATCTGTCCTTGCAGTGACCCCGTAGCCTGAGCAGTGCGATGTAAACAAACAACAGGAGCGTGAGGGTGGCTATAGGGGTGTTAAGTCAGGACATGTCATGTCTACGCGGCAGAATGTTAAAAAAACAAAAAACAACAGGTTTTCTATGCTCCAACTACAAAAATATTCAATTTCCTAATATGAAATCCTACTTTCTACTACTTTGAGTCCTACATTCACTTATCGCGGTCGGGTCCGGAACCAACCTAACCTAACCTTCAACAGGGATGACTGTACATGTGTGATATTGCCACAGGGTGACAAAATGCCCCGTTTTCTTAGGGCAAGTCCTGGTTTTGGTTTTTCATTGTGCCATTAAATTGAGCGGGATTATGGAACTAATCTGGTCTGTTAATCTTTGAGAGGCTGCTGTGGGGGCCACTTTTTTAATCAGCAGACCAAGCAAAACATAGTCTCGTAAAATTAGGGAATTAGTGCACAACAGCGGTTCAAGTTCTTGTGACTTTGGAGGGCACATTTCTCCCAAAAATATTGGTTGTCTTGGACCTCAGGTTATTGTTCCTTCAGTACAAGGAATCATTTTCAACACTGATAATCATAAAACCTTTTGAATTTTTTTATCCAATATACAGTGTAATAAATTAAATATACAGTAATCACATAATCACGTCACGCATTGCATTTCAGTCCAGACATCCCTCTCCCCGGCCACTTCGTCCAGCTCCTCCTGGCAAACGCCCAGGCGTTCCCAGGCCAGGTGAGAGACATAGTCTCTCCAACGTGTCCTTGTCAGGATCCGCCGCTCGGTTAGCTCGGCGCGGCATAGCGAGAACCCCGGGGAAGCAGCGAGCAGGACGTCAGGCAGGTAAGGTGCAGAAAAAGAGTCTTTTAATGATAAAGATGCGGGGCAGGAACAAAAACAGGAACAAGAAGCACACCCGACATCCGATGGCAAAATGACAAAATTACAATGACCCGACAAACACAAGATGCACACACCTGAACTTAAATAGCAAGAAGGACAAATGAGGAACAGGTGTGTCTAATCAACGGAAAACTAACCAGCAACGAAAACAGGAAACCACCACAACCAAGGAAACCCCACATAAAACCTAAACTGTCACGCGCACAACACCCAGATCGTGACAGTCCTGGGTCCCGGGCTCCTTTCAATGCGGAGGAGCAGCGGTTCTACTCCGAGTCTCTCCCGGATGACAGAGCTTCTCACCCTATCTCTAAGGGAGAGTCCAGCCACCCTGCGGAGAAAACTCATTTCGGCCGCTTGTACCCGCCATCTTGTCCTTTCGGTCCCTACCCAAAGCTCATGAGCATAGATGAGGGTAGGAACGTAGATCCACCGGTAAATCGAGAGCTTTGCCTTTTGGCTCAGCTCTCTCTTCACCACAGCGGTCCGATGCACGAGTCCACATTACGGATCACCAATCTGTCTGTCCATCTCGCGACCCATCCATCCCTCACTCGAGAACAAGAACCCGAGGTACTTAAACTTTGAACCTTAGGGAAGGATCTCATCCCCAACACAAAGATGGCACTCCACCCTTTTCTGGGCGAGGACCACAGACCCGGACTTGGAAGTGCTGATTCTCATCCCACCGCTTCACACTCAGCTGCGACCCGATCCAGCGAGACTTCAAGGTCACGGCTTGATGAAGACAACAGGACCACATCATCTGCAAAAAGCATAGACTCAATCCTGCGGCCACCAAACGGGAACCCGTGGAAGTCCTGGCTGCGCCTAGACATTCTGTCCATAAAAGGGCAACCCTGGCGGAGTCCAACCCTCGCTGGAAACGGGTCCGACTTATTGCTGGCAATGCGAACCAAACTGAGAACGAACTGCTTGAATGAGGTATTCCTGGAGCACGCCCCACACTACTCCACGACGGACATGGTGGGATACCTTTTCCAAGTCCACCAAACACATGTAGACTGGTTGGGAAAATTCCCATGCACCCTCAAAAAGTCTGCAAAGAGTATAGATCTGGTCCACAGTTCCACGAGCAGAAATGTGGAATGGAAATGCGCTCATCTGTTCTTGTATGGATTTCTTCTGTGAATCAAATTGAACTTAACCGTGAATTTCTTCAGTACTTCCCGACTTTCCACCGTGAAAAATAACCGCATCTTTCACGGAGTCAACTTTTTGAAAGTATTATGGCGTGTGCCTACAGCCACAAATGATTCCTCCGTGCTGCTGATAGCATCAGCGCCATCCCTGCAGATATCAGCGTGGCGCCGAGGCGCTCGTCTCAAAGTGAATCAGAGTCGATTGATGTCACCCGCAACGATAGCGCACATTTCAGATGCTATCTCGCTGTTGGATCATTTCCTCCTGGCCTTCATTCGTAGTGCTGCATCCCCAAACGTTGCTGCGCAGCTCTGCCCTCTGTAGTGCCTGTAGCAGTGCCAGCATATTGAAACATAACTTGAATTACTGTGACCAAACGTCCCTTGCCAAACGCCACCTTTTCCTTACGTGGAAATATTAACAAGGTACCTGGAAAGGCAGGCGGTCTGCGTATCAACAAAGGCTGTAGAGCATGAAAAAAGAACCGCACCAAAATGTTTTTAAAGACTTTGGGGAAGGGACAACTGATGTCATAATACCTGCCAAACATTAACATGAATTTTCATTTCCTGCATATCCTTAATAGACAGCAAATGCTAAGTGGACATAATAAATGAAATGTGTGAACATCGAACACTATGCAGCTATTTTGACTGACATAGTACTGAGGTCATGTGCAGGACCTTTCTTATCATAGAGCGTATGAATCTGTAAGCAATTAACAAGATATTGCGGTCTACTCATGTATTTTTACTACATTCCCTGGCATTGCTCCTCACAAGGCTAACTTTTGCATTGTGTGTGTATGCCAGGGGCTCCGCCTCCACCCACAACCCGCAAAAGGACTCCGTCCATTCATGCCGTTTTTTTGACCAAGGTGCCGAAACTGGTTCTATTATTCCATTCATTCATTCATTTTCTGTACCGCTTATCCTCATTAGGGTCACGGGGATGCTGGAGCCTATCCCAGCTGGCTTTGGGCGAGAGGCGTGGTACACCCTGGACTGGTCGCCAGTCAATCGCAGGGCACATATAGACAAACAAACATTCACACTCACGCTATTAATCCAATTAAATATTTAATTGGGATTAATCACAATTTGTTCATAGTTAATTAATCGCATTTATTTGCAGATTACAAGGAAAAATGAAAAGCACTTTGTGGTATACAATAGGCAGCTACATCAAAAATGTATATAAAGGAAATATGGAAATATTTTGGAAATATGGGCTTTTTTTTAAAAAATAACATCCCACAGTTTTTGCATGTTTAATGCGCGCTGCGTTTTGTCCCACTTTGTTTAACGATCTTTGAATGCACCATCTAACTTTGTTCCACGCAGTACAAATAGACTACTATACTGTATTTTTGGTTTTTCTTTCCTCATATTTGCTTCCAAACTTTGTGGGAATGCATAAAGGCAAGATTTCATGGCACTGAGGGCTTTTATTTTGATGTTGTTCCTGTCATAGTCTTACACAATACATCATAAGCCCAGTTTGATCGCTTTAACGTACATACCGTATGTTTTACTGATGTGTTGATAACTAGCTAGTGCTAGCTAACGCTAGTGCTGCTTGCTCTTCAGCCACGGTCACATTGACATAAGCCCCCAAATAGCTGTCCTCGGCTATGCCTGCCATTAAATAGCGGCTCGTACACAAATTTTAGCTCGCATTTCAAAGCATGCAAAGGCGCCACTGGATAAATGACAATAAAAAAATACTGGCAGTGCTTGAGTGCCTTCCCCTTACTACAGCTTCTGGGCCAAATGAGTATGGATTCTGAATGGGTTGTTTGTTCCTCATAGAAATCAGACGTGTGCGTTTGATGTCGTCCACACACACACACAAACCACAAACCACCTTGCATGGGCATTGGAGGAGGACCGTGCTCTCCGAATGGCCTTTTACTTGTTGTGTGTGTGTGTGTGTGCGCACATGGGGGTGTGTGTGCGTCTGAGACCCAAAGAGGCAGCGTGACAGCAGCACACATAAGAAAGAAGCCGAATCCGCTTTGAGCACCAGCGCAGACTATTCCGTCAATTCCTCTTGAAGTGCCACTTTTCTTTTACTGGCCGTTTCTGAGCGTGCCATGGGAGATTGATCATGGTCCATGCCGGGGAAATTAGCATACGACTGCTGTCAACCCCCGCTCCAAAATCAGCTGAATGACAAAGCGCCTTATTCCTTTTGGGAGCTGCGTTTAGCAAAGACCTGTCCTGCTCTGCCGTTGCTCGATCCAGTCATGCGGGGGCTTTAGAGGGAAAAGCCAGAGGAAAAGAGTGCATGTGAGAGAAGTCGGCGGCAGTTTATAGTGCATGAAAAGGGAAGATGTCGGATCGCACGGTGACTAAGAGTTTTGACAACGTGTGCAGCATGTTTAATTGTCGCTCTAGAATTTGATTTCTATAAAGTAACACTTGAACAGGCTGTTTAAGGACATTTGTAAGGCCTTCTATGCCGGCCTGAATACAATCAGAAACACCGATCTACATTTACAACTTCCATTACAGTATTCTAGCACCAGGATATGTTATGAATTAATTCCCAACTGGGTATTCTCTTCATTTTGTCTCTTAGCTGCACCGCTTGCACTTCTAGCATTCGTTTGTGAGACTGATTTGTCCGATCAGATTTCAGCTTCCTGGTGTTGCCGGGCCAATCTAATCTGCCTAGGGCCTTCAGAATCAAGAATGCTGGCCCGTGAAAGCGTTTTCTGTAACACTCAAAGTTACCAGTGCGCTTGAATGCATCATCACACGACCAGGAAGCATTTTATTGAGCCTTCTCCTGAAGAAAGGAGACCGACACTGTGTTTTACATTATTATATAACGAATATATATATATATGTTTTATATACAGTAGTGTGAAAAACTATTTGCCCTCTTCCTGACTTTTTACTCTTTTGCATGTTTGTCACACTTAAATGTTTCTGCTCATAAAAAATACTTAACTATTAGTCAAAGATAACATCATTGAACACTAAATGCAGCTTTGAAATTAAGGTTTACGTTATTAAGGGAGGGAAAAAAACTCCAAATCTACATGGCCCTTTGTGAAAAAGTGATTGCCCCCCTTGTTAAAAAAGAACTTAACTGTGGTTTATCACACCTGAGTTCAATTTCTGTAGCCGCCCCCAGGCCTGATTACCACAGTGAGAGCCTTTATCCACAAATTACAAAAACATGGAACAGTGGGGAACCGTCCCAGGAGTGGCCGCCCGCCCAAAATTACCCCAAGAGCGCAGAGAAACTCATCCGAGAGGTCACAAAAGATCCCAGGGCAACATCTTAAGAACTGCAGGCCTCACTTACCTCAATTAAGGTCAGTGTTCACGACTCCACCATAAGAAAGAGACGGGGCAAGACTGAGTTCCAAGACGCAAACCACTATTAGGCAAAAAGAACATTAAGTCTCGTCTTCATTTTGCTAAAAAACATCTCCATGACTGCCAAGACTTTTGGGAAAAGATCTTATGGACTGACGAGGCAAAAGTAGAACTTTTTGGAAGGTGCGTGTCCCGTTACATCTGGCGTAAAAGTAACACAGCATTTCATAGCAACAGTCAAATATGGTGGTGGTAGTGTGATGGTCTGGGCTGGTTTTGCTGCTTCAGGACCTGGAAGGCTTGCTGGGATAGATGGAAGCATGAATTCTACCGTCTAGCAAAAAATCCTGAAGGAGAATGTCCGGCCATCTGTTGGTCAACTCAAGCTAAAGCCATCTTGGGTGCTGCAGCAGGACAAGGACCCAAAACACACCAGCAAATCCACCTCTGAATGGCTGAAGAACAACCAAATGAAGACGTCGGAGCGGCCTAGTCAAAGTCCTGACCTGAATCCCATGGAGATGCTGTGGCATGACCTTAAGAAGGCGCTTCATGCTAGAAAAGCCTCAAATAAAGCTGAATGACAACAATTCTGCAAAGATTCCTCCAGAGTGTGTAAAAGACTTGTTGCAAGTTATGGCAAACGTTTGATTGCAGTTCTTGCTGCTAAGGGTGCCCAAGCAGTTATTAGGTGCAGGGGCAATGACTTTTTCACACAGGATTTTTTTCTCCCTAAATAATAAAAACATTCATTTCAAAACTGCATTTTGTGTTTACTTGTGTTATCTTGGACTAAAAAGTGTTTGATGATCAGAAACATTTTGTGTGACAAACGCAAATGATGCGTGATGGTGGTGGTATTCACAGGTGAATTTGGTCCTTCAAGTCCCCACTGACCATTGGACATGAGCTTTGGGTAGTGACTGAAAGGACAAGATCACGAGTACAAGCGGTCGGAATGAGGGGCTGGGCTCTCCCTTAGAGGTATCTGTGAGCAACTGAGATCAAGACCGCAGCTACCCCGCATGGAGAGGAACCCGATGAGGTCGCTGGGGTATCTGGATAGGACGCCTTCCGGACGCCTCCCTTGGGAGGTGTTCAGGGCCCGTCCGGGGAAGACCCAGGACGCCTGTGAACTCCTTGGGGTCCGCCGGGAGGAGTTGGATGCAATAATTGGCAGGAGGGAAGTCTGCTGCCCCAACAACCCAACCTCTGATAAGTGGAAGATGGCGGGATGGAAGCCCAGGTACCAATATACCCGTCAACCCACTCCCTCTTTTCTAGTGCCCTCCTTTTTAAATAGTTTCCCATTTTTGATGAACTTTAATGAAAAAAAAAATCCTCACCTGTACTGCAGGAACGGCACAACTTCCAATCCACTCGACGACACTAGAGAAGGTTCAGACCTTCAAAATGCCGCAGTAAGCAGAAACCTGGGGTTCTGGTGTAAAGTTCCCTCATTTTTTTGGAAAATATCCCCTTATTTTCCACTGCAGATGTCGACGGCGTAACGTACGGGAAGATATGTATTGGCGAAGCTTCGATCACAATGTCTAACATGAATTGAAGTTTTCCATCAGGTGTAGGGATCTGCATTTTGGCTGTGCTATTAACAACCGCGTATGCAGCGTGTGCTGTTGGCTTGTTTTGTAGCTTTGACTTCAGGGAAGGTGGACTTTGGTCTGCTCACCATGGATCAAACACATGCACACTGGAAAACCCTGGAAAACGCAAGACCTTCACAATCATACGGGTCTGCGATTGACTGGCGGCCAGTACAGGGTCTACCCCCCCCCCCCCCCCTCTCGCCCAAAGCCAGCTGGGATAGGCTCCAGCATCCCCGCGACCCTAATGAGGATAAGCGGCATAGAAAATGGATGGATGGATAAATGTGTTGTATTTTTTGTGCTATGCTACATACACTATGGTGAATTTGCACACAGTGTCAATCTTGGATCGGTATCGCCGATACCGGCCTGAATTTCACGCCGTTTGGGATCGGAAACCAAATCGGTGGTATCGTTCATGTGTTACTGTATGATGTCGAATTTGCTCAGAAAGCGTTTCCGTGTTCCTGAGGGTTCCCGGTTACACGCGAATGATATGCATTTCCCGTGTTACCTCAGCACATCAACTCACACGCAGACACCAGCAAATATGTCCAGGTGGATAAACAACTATCCCTGCAAAACCGCTCCGTTCGCAACTTTTCCAAGTCCTCCGTCAGCCTCCAGGGCGTATTATCTTCTTAAACAGGCAGTGGCAGACAGAAGGACCGAGCCAGGACTAATCCTTCACATTGTTGAGGCTCTAAAGAGCTGATAAGAGACAACGCCGTACATGATGCGTTGCTGCATAACTTTATCAATACATTGTTGTGCGGCAGATTAGTCGTGTCGGAAAGGTTAACTCATGCATCATTTCGCTAGTCATCCATCCATCCATTTTCTATGCCGCTTATCCTCATTAGGGTCGCGGGGATGCTGGAGCCTATCCCAGCTGGCTTTGGGCGGGAGGCGGGGTACACCCTGGACTGGTCGCCAGCCAATGGCAGGACAGACAAACAAACATTCACACTCTAATGGACAATTTAGAGCGGCCAATGAAGCTAACATGCATGTTTTTGGAATGTGGGAGGAAAGCGGAGCACCCGGAGAAAACCCACACACGCACGGGGAGAACATGCAAACTCCACACAGAGATGCCCAACGGAGATTTGAACCCTGGTCTTCCAGATCTCCTGACTGTGTGGCCAATGTGCTAACCACTCATCCACCGTGCGGCCCATTTCGGAATTGAATTTATTAAACCGGAATGCGCTAGTTAGAATGCACCCACGTTTCCTCGGCCTTGGATGATACTGTAGGTGCAAGGAAAGTACAAAGTAGGTCTCCCAAAGCCACGGCCATGCAGCAAAGTTATCAGGTTTCAATATCGGGTTTTTTTGCAAAGCTTCGAGCAGGCTGGCTAATTAACTCCATTGGATTTGACGCGCCCCTGGTGCCACACAGTGAAACTTTTCAATAAGGGCCTCAGCTGGCAGGCGCGCTGGAATATGAGGATTGTTACATGTCATCCGTGGCTTGCGCCCGCGTCAGACTGGGAGATGCAAATGAATACGGGGGATAATGGGCCCAAAGGATGGCTTCAGTCGTCAAAAGAGTAATGCAGCGGAATACCGTACAGTATCTCTGAAACATCAAGTCACTAGAAGCAATCCAATCGTTAATAATGACTTTTTTGCAAGAGATATTGTTGCAAGAATCCGGTATAGAGATGAGGAATTGAATCTTGGATAGCGTTTGTTTTATCTTGTTTCTTTTTTCTTTAAAGGACACAAAAATCCGACAGGCGTGTCATGATTTTTTTCCAAATTTCTGCGACACAGATAATATTGACCAAGCACGGTCAACCTTTGACATTTCGTGTCCACCGATTTTCAGGTTATTGATATTAGTGATAGCTGAGCCCTAACGTACATGTGTATGCACTTTTGCTTCTGTACTTCTGCATGAAGAAACCAGGTTCTATTGCATTTACAGTATGTCAGCAACAAATCAATTGTTTCGGGGGTTCAAGGACCCCCGGAATGACTTGAAATCCTTGAACGACTTTGAATCCCAGATTGTCGCAAAGTACTAAGTATCGGATTGTCTCCGACCTGCAATATTGGGGTCAACTCTCCCCCAACACGGCTATCCAGCAGCTGCAAACATCTCATTTCATGTTCTCGATGCTGATTGGTTGGCTTGTCATTTTTTGAGAGGGAAGACATGAAAAAATGAGGGAGAGATCCTTCAGTGCAGTACATGAATTTGTTGTTTCAGTACATCACCTGAAGGTCTGAAATACTGGCATCGTATAGGTCTCAAGGTATAATCCAGTTTTTGGAGGTGACGTGACGCCGGACCAATGGGTCAACCAGTCCAATCGATCGATGGAATAAATTAACCACACTTATTTGAGCAATCCCACCTTTCTTGTGCTTCGATGCCATTAAACTGCAAAGGCTCGCTAGTGAAGTCAGATAGTCCGACAGGGAAGCGCCCCCCTGCAACATCTCCGCACAGCCGGCTGCCATTTGACGCTCCTGCACAAGCTGAAGCTCCATTGGTCCGTGGAATGATCATGATGATGGAAAAATCTCAGGTGGGATCTCCTTGTCATGCCAGTAACGTTGGAAGCCATCAGGACCGTCAAGGTAGAGACAATTTTCCTCCACCTCTCAATGTCCCATGTTTGATGCTCTCCTCAATTCCAAATGTTGTGAAACTGGAGACAAGGCCTCGGGAGACTTTTTTTGTTCTTCAAAACCTCCTTTTGCTTATGCCATCTGATGTTTGTTGGCCTCAGCCTTGACGGACAGCCGCTGGGATCGCTGGTGACATTTTTTCGGGTCTTCCACGTGGCTTTTTTGTTCCTTAACCCTCAGGATGTTTATGAAGTTGGAAATGGCTGTCTCACTGCGTCCAACCTAAGCAGCAATGGCGCTGAAGCTGCGAGATGCCTTGCTTATGCAGCTCAACAATCCCACCACGGACAAGACAGAAAGCCTTTTTGCCTTTGCCATCAAGAGATCATGACAGGGCACATACCTGACTCTAAATCGCATTCTCTCTACATTTTTGCAAAGATTTTTCCTTTTAGAGGTTGTGCTCTTCAACTTTTGATCAGCCTACTTCATTTTATTGCTTCTTGCCAATAAATTGCTTCATCCCGATTTGTTTTGTCGCACTCCCATTTCTTCTTTTCGCATTTGAAAGCTCTGCTTAGAAGCTCCTTGAGACCCAACAGTGCAAAATGTATTATCTTGCCATTTTTCAACCGGTCTTAACATTTTGATCAGATCTTCAAAAGATCTCAGCTTCCCTGTGGTCCGAAAGGTCATACTGTACGTGGGATAGTCTAGATACTGCTGGATTGCTTCAGTCCATATGAACCTACCTTGCTTGCAACCTATCATCATGTTCAATCATCTGAGTGTCTGGCCTTCCAGCTTCTCTTCATGAGGCTTGCTGGGTTTCAGTGCATTTATGAAACTGCAGCAAATCACACGTAGCTGTTTCTCATTGCTGGAAACAGATGGACGCTGTTTTTCAAGCGTGTGTGACTTCAAGCGCCACAAAAATGTCTGAACCAGAGAATCAATGAAATCAATGGGTCATCCTGCATTCTTAGATGCAACAATGCGTATCATCAATCGGAGATCTTCTTGGAAATCCCAGAAAGAAAACTGTGAGCTGTCTTTTTTTAACACCGTTAAGACTCCAAGCTTTTTCATATGAAACAGTCCTAATAATTAGAGCTGTCAAACATTTTTAATCAGATTAGTTTTGTTATTAGTTTATTCATTGGTTCCACACACGACAGCAACAAGTGGATTTCCGCCAAATGGGACTCAAATAGGACCAGATGGGAGTATCAATAAACAGCAAAATGTATGATGTTGGTTTTCAGCAGGGCTGTCAAATGATTCAAAATTGTAATCCAATTAATCAGTCTTCAAATTAATTAATCATGATTAATCCCCATTTGCCACAATGTGTGAAATATGCACATTTTGACTGTATTTTATGGACAGAAAGTTCTTTATAAATACATTTTAAATCAAGCTAAATGCACACACGCTGGAAAATGTATTTGTCGAATGTTTTAATAGTCCCAGAACATTTAAATTGTTGCGTTCAAAGACAGCTTGTAAGTTTAGATAAATTCACAATTGATGATTGATTCACAAGATTCAGAAAGATCTACTTCCGCAGTAAGAGTTACATTAGTGACGCATAATAAAGATGCTCGTGTGATGTTCGGAGTCTCCCTGAATGCACCATGCCTAGCGACATTGAGGGAGCGTCTTTCCGGGAATGAGCGGACTAGAGACGTTTGTGAGTTGGAGGAACATATATGGTGTTGGAATTCAACTGCTGTTGATGTGTTCAGGTCAGAATAAAGTTATTAAAGAGCGGCAGACTATTTGGGGCAGGCAGCTGTTTGGTCCTAACAGGGAAATGTGGCTGGACATGATGCGCGTGCGTTCATTACGCTAAAAATTCCAACGTAATTAATAAAATGAATTAGTTATTGCTGTTCTTTTTGAGCGTTTTAAACATCCATCCATCCATTTTCTATGCCGCTTATCCTCATTAGGGTCACGGGGATGCTGGAGCCTATCCCGGCAGACTTTGGGCGAGAGGCGGGGTACACCCTGGACTGGTCGCCAGCCAATCGCAGGGCACATATAGACAAACATTCCCACTCTAATGGACAATTTAGAGCGGCCAAAGAAGCTAACATGGATGTTATTGGAATGTGGGAGGAAAGCGGAGTACCCGGAGAAAACCCACACATGCACGGGGAGAACATGCAAACTCCACACAGAGATGCCCAACGGAGATTTGAACCCAGGTCTTCCAGATCTCCTGACTGTGTGGCCAATGTGCTAACCACTCAGCCACCGTGTGGCCCGTTTTAAACATAATAAATAAAATAAAAAATCATATTTAAAGCTTTGCAAAAGCCCCAGGACCTCCATGTTTGGGGGCCCGGTATAATTTTCCCACACTTTGACATCCCAGCCTGTATTTGCCTGGGAAGGGTTTTGTAGCCACCACTCACTCAAAGGTTAGTCATTCACTGGCCAAATTTGGGGTTTTTTAGGTAAAGTACTTAAGCACCACAAAAGAGCGCCCACTATTTGAACAGTGATGTCAATTCCTTGATTTTTATGGTAGACTGAAAACATTTGAGTTTGACATCAAAACACCTGGATCAGACGCACAGCTTAGAAGATACATACATAGCAGAGGAGAGCGTTTGCCTGTGTGGACTGAATTTAAAGGTGAAAACAAGATGAAAACTTCTATGGCTGAAAAGCAAGCAATTGTGAATCTGAGAGGAAATGGAAAATCAATCCAAACCGTCGGAACACTGGTAACAGCCATGACAACCAATTGCAATCCGGGAGGCATCCTAACCAGATGCCCGAGCCACCTCATCTGGCTCCTCTCAATGCGGAGGAGCAGCGGTTCTACTCCCGGTCTCTCCCGGATGACAGTGCTTCTCACCCTATCTCTAAGGGAGAGCCCAGCCACCCTGCGGAGAAAACTCATTTCGGCCGCTTGTACCCGCCATCTTGTCCTTTCGGTCACTACCCAAAGCTCATGACCATAGGTGAGGGTAGGAACGTAGATCCACCGCTAAATCGAGAGCTTTGCCTTTCGGCTCAGCTCTCTCTTCACCACAACAGACCGGTGCAGAGTCCGCATCACTGAAGACGCTGCACCAATCCGCCTGTCCATCTCACGTTCCATCCTTCCCTCACTCGTGAACAAGACCCCGAGGTTTTTAAACTCCTCCACTTGAGGCAGGACCTCATCCCCGACCCGGAGATGGCACTCCACCCTTTTCAAGAACCATGGACTCAGAATTGGAGGTGCTGATTCTCATCCCAGCCGCTTCACATTCAGCTGCAGACCGATCCAGTGAGAGTTGAAGGTCACTGCTCGATGAAGCCAGCAGGACCACGTCATCTGCAAAAAGCAGAGACCGAATCCTGCGGCCACCAAACTGAAACCCCTCAACGCTGCGCCTAGAAATTCTGTCCATGAAAGTAATGAACAGAATCGGTGACAAAGGGCAGCCCTGGCGGAGTCCAACCCTCACCGGAAACGGGTCCGACTTATTGCCGCCAATGAGAACCAAACTCTGACACCGGTCATACAGGGAACCAACCGCCTGGATTAGGTGGTACGATACCCCATATTCCCGGAGCACTCCCCACAGTATTCCCCGAGGAACACGGTCGAATGCCTTCTCCAAGTCCAAAAAACACATGTAGACTGTTTGGGCAAACTCCCATGCACCCTCAAGGACCCTGCCGAGAGTAAAGAGCTGGTCCACAGTTCCACGGCCAGGACGAAAACCACACAGCTCCTCCTAAATTCCCAGATACCACTATCCGACGGATCCTCCTTTCCAGAACCCCTGAATAGACCTTACCGGGAAGGCTGAGGAGTGTGATCCCACGATAGTTAGAACACACCCTCCGGTCCCCCTTCTTGAAGAGCGGGACCACTACCCCGGTCTGCCAGTCCAGGGGCCCCCGATGTCTACGCGATGCTGCAGAGTCGTGTCAACCAAGACACGCCCACAGCATCCAGGGCCTTAAGGCACTCCGGGTGGATCTCATCCATCCCCGGGGCCTTGCCACCAAGGAGCTTTTTGACCACCCTCGTAACCTCAGCCCCAGAGATAGGGGAACTCGCCTCAGAGTCTCCAGGCACTGCTTCCTTGTTGGAAGACGTGTCGTTGGGATTGAGGAGGTCTGCAAAGCATTCACTCCACCGGTTCACAACATCTCGAGTCGAGGTCAGCAGCACACCATCTCCACCATACACGGTGTTGACTGTGCACTGCTTCCCCCTCCGGAGACGGCGGATGGTGGACCAGAATCTCTTTGAAGCCATCTGGAAATCATTTTCCATGAACTCTCTGAATTCCTCCCATGTCCGAGTTTTTGCATCAGTGACTGCCAGAGCCGCAGACCGCTCGGCTAGCCGGTACCTGTCAGCTGCCTCCAGGGTCCCATAGGCCGAAACGGCCTGATAGGACTCTTTCTTCAGCTTGATGGCATCCAAACAGGTCCTAGGGGAGGAACCAGACAGAGAGTGGCTCAAAAGACCCTGTTGATGATTAAAAACATTGGACTTTGTTTTCCCTCGCCCGGACGGGGGTCACCTGGGTCCCCGTATGGAGCCAGGCCTGAAGGTGGGCACGGTGGCGAGCGTCTGGTGGCCGGGCCTGCACCCATGGGGCCCGGTCGGGTACAGCCCGATAAGGTAACGTGGGTCCCCCCACCCATGAGCTCACCACTCGTAGGAGGGGACAAAGGGGTCGGGTGCTAAGTGAGTTGGGTGGCGGCCGGAGGCGGAGGCCTTGGCGGTCCGATCCTCGGCTACAGAAGCTAGTTGTGTTTGCTTCCTCGAGTTGTTTCACAATCGAGCAAAAGTGCGACAAACACAGCAAAATGTCGGGAGAGAGAGTATTACAAGCTACCCAGCATGTCTTGCGGAGGGAATATATGGAAGTAATCATAGGTTATATTGTGTGTGACGTGTGTGTTGGGGTTTTTTTGTTTTATTGCCGGCTACCGTTTAAATGATAAAAGAAAAAGCACAGTGGACTGGATTAAGATGCTTGGCGAGCCGGGTGTGGCCCACGGGCCGCAGTTTACCCACCCTCGATCCAATCGATCTAGAGTCCAAGGTTCGTTATGTATTTTTTGGGGGTGGTATGTATCTCTAAAAAGTGTTGTTTTCTTGTAATTGCTTTTCGGGGCAATTCAACAAACCTGTCAGAGCGAGGAAGCGAGTAATTAGCAGCAGAGTTAAAATGGCCATCAGTCAGTGAGAAGTTAGGGAGCCTATGAAGGTTCTGGTACGTGTCCAAGAAAAGTGTGCGGCTGTTGGACCACAGATAGGAAACGAGTAGAAGACGAGAGCGATGGGATAAAGCGGCATTACCGCTTGCATTTTCTGAGGGAAGGAGTGTTACGGTGTCTACCTTGCAAGAAGCTCCAAGGCAACCTGGTTGGGAAATCAGGCAAACATCCTTTCAGGTGTTTTCCCTCCTTCACCTGTCTCGGCTGTCCTTCCCACTCCCCTTTCCTGTCATTTCATTTCCCGGGTCAGGCCAGTTTCCATTCACGTTTCTATGCTATATTTTGTCTTCTCCTGTCTCCGAAAATCCCAAAAGCTACATCAGTATTCATTTTCTTTAACAAAAGCAAAACGTTAATATTTGTGAAGTTTTCACAGACTCACACATCATTTATTCATTTCTCCCGTCCTCTGATCAAACAACCACAATTCACTTTTAACCGCCAAACTTCCCCTTCACATTGATGGTGACAAATACGCAGTAAGGCAGCTTGACAGTTACAAGCGCAAAATGAGATATTTCAACGACAAAGTCGGACAAGCATGCATAATTTACAAATACAGAACCTCTCAACGTTCCAGTGGATGTCAGACAGACTGACGTTAGACAAAGTTAGGAAACATTTCGAGTGCTTATTTTTCAATGAATTAAATAGCACTCCTACCAGGGGAACCAGAGAATAGAGGGGGAGGGAGCCACCTGCTGTGGCCCAGGAGCGTGCACTATATTCGGACACAGGCTCCGAGCAGCTGGGGTGACGCCACGGAGGCCTCTGGCAAACCAAACTAATTGGAAGGACTTGAGATTTGACTTGGACTTGCACATCTTGGCGTGTGACTTGACTAATGAAACATTGACCCGATCCCACCTCTGATATGAACACTCAACAAAAATATAAATGCAACAAAAATCCCTCATTTACCGCGGTTTATTGGTTCCAGAGCCGACCCGAAGTGCATTTCCACAAAGCAGGGTTCCGTATTTATAAGTGGAATATTTTAATGGATAGAGCTTTGGAAAACTGTTTAGGACCTTATAAATACACATTTTAACATTCATATTAGAGCCCTGTAGAAATGAAATAACACCCCTATAGTCATCTTTACACTCCTATTACCCAATATAGTAGACATAATATAAAAAATAAGACGTAGTGCTTCTCAAATAGTGGGGCGGGCCCTCCTAGGGAGTTGTGGTACTTTCAATGTTCATGCAGCCCTGCTAACATGTGCAAATGCACGGTAGTCAACTTGCAATTTGACTCTCGACTACGCGTCTGTGCTACACAGCTCTCCATTTTTTTTGCATTTTCTTGCTTTCAGGAAAATGGGGCGTGAAAACATTTATGTCCCTTGGAGGGGGGATGACAGAAAAAAATTGACTCACATGTTAGCATTGAGCGTGCTTCTTGTTTTACTTCCTGTCCTTTACACTACTTCCTGCGGTAGCTACTACCTCATCAATGTCATGTAAAGTTCCAGTGTGGGGGTGGACGGCAAGTGACATCGTGAGATCAAATTTCAGTTTTAGACCCTGTCCACATGGGAACATAACTTTTTTCACGTACAATTTTTTTTGGCAGGTCGGAAAAAAAAAAATGGATTAGTAAATATTTTCCCAAAACACCCAGATGGCCGTTTCCGCGGGGAGTCTGGGCCAAGTCTCTCGGCTCTCGTTCTACGGACCTGGTGTTGAGCCCGGGCGGAACGCGGCCACACTAATATTGGTAGATAGAAATCAAATGAACCCGTGACTGAAACTGGCGAAGCGTTGACATTTTTAGGCTTTGAACTTCACCCAGTAAGAGCTTTAAAGGCTGAGGTTGTAGCGCTTGCTGAACGCCGATGAATGTTGTTTTTTTTTATTGCAGGGCAGTGTAACTACCCAAGGCCAGGAAAGATTTGCTATGCTCCCCTTTAAACTGAATTGAGGTTAGTTGTTCTTAAAAGCGCATCCCTTCCCGCCCAAACAATGTCTCAGTTTGCCAGAGAGTTTGCTGATATGGGGTTACTTGGATAGTTTATCCTCCCAGGGGGTTTTGGTTTAATTAAAAGAGTAGAGTCATTAACTCATCAGCGCTCTATAGAATAATTGCCTCTCGGTGTAGTCACAAGGAATGTGGGACATTTCATTTGAGAAAAGGCCTTAATAACTGCTGGCTTAAACCATACGGTGATATTTTTAATCACAGTTTTCAGTGAGGAGTTAAGTCGATGAGGAAAAGATGACATCTACGAGAATATAATAAGGGCAGCAGAGACTGGTGGACCGCAGTCGGAGACCATACACCGTCCAGTATGTTCACTATGTACCTGGACTTACAGTCAATAAAATATTTAACTACTACTACTTTTGATGCTTCTTTTTTCTATTTATAGTTCTTATTTAGCCTGCACAGTACTCAGCCAATCAAATCTGTGCAAAGGGCAGGAACATCGCGACTCTAAATACATCAAAGACAATTGAAGCAACTGACCGGCCGAGTTCTCCCGCACTTGGAAAGGCTTAACCATGTGTAACCCGGACCATGTCCAAATATTGATGTCTACAAACACTCTAGTATGCTAGAATGTGTTTTACTGCCTATATTTTGCATCAAGGTCTTACATTTCTTCCTGCAGGGCCGTCGTTGGACACAAAGAGCCGCTGCCTGGCGACAGTAAAGATAACATCACCATTTACACCCAAATCTTAGACAGACTGTTGGATGGATATGACAACAGACTACGTCCTGGGCTGGGAGGTAAGACTGATCTACGTTTGAATTCGGTTCCAATTCCGATTCCCTGTTTCGATCCCGGTTCCTAACGATTCGCTAAGTTTTTGGGATGAAATGTCAGAACTTCAAAGTAACTCTACTGTACTACAACTATACAATGAATTTTTTAAACCAGTATTAATGAATATCAGACTATAAGACTTGAATATAAAAATACAAATAAAATATAAAATATGAAGTTTGAACTTTTGTAGTATTACAGAATGACAATATAGTCGGTTTGCCGCCTCAACGTTTCTCTTCTTATGACACCTTACCAAGGAAAAAGAATAGTGCTCCTGCTTTCAAGGCCGGAAGCGTGTTGTTGAAGTTGAGAAGGTCCCTTGACTTTTGCTAACACAGACGGACTTGGCAAATGATAAAAGAAGCTCCCATCCTTTATTTACCCCCGACTTCCACCCCAGCGAGCATCCTGAAACCCTGGCTTACATTGGCACGAGACAGGCGTCACTTTTTGCTGTACCTCACTGATTGCGACTGTGTGGGATGAAGTCCGTAGCGCATCAAAGATGAGGTTCTGAACATGAACCATGTTGGTACATCATTGTGTTGCCGAGCCGCTATTTTCCTGAAGTTAAGCCAAACTTTCTAACCACTCCTTTGGTGTCCGTGGCTACTTCTTCCGGGTCCAAACCTTTTAGAGACACTGCTGGAATTGGAATATCGGTCCCGGGTGCCATCGGTGCTCAAGACTCGATGCCCAACCCCACGGATAAGCGTGCTTGATATTTAAACAACACGTAAATACCATTTGTTTTGTGTGGCGCCGAGCCCGTATCGGCTTATGGGTGCGCGTGGAAGATTTCAGCACATATGTCAGGAGGAAACGGTCTAAACTGTGCCGTTTCCTCCAAATCTTCCACAAAGCAAGGCCACATGCTTGAGCAGACTTTTCTCAGTCATCCAGCTGGAATGCTTGCTTCTGCTTCGCTGCTCGCTGCTGAGGCCACAAGCACAGCTACCGGGCTGCAGACCACCAAGCTACAGGACTTTGAAGCTCTAGCCACGCAGCAGAGGAATCAGGCGCAACACATCCACGCCTCGTTTGTCCTGGTCTGAGGACCTTGTCGGAATTATGGATGCGTTCGTTCAGTGTGACAGGAAGCCGTTACCGGTGCAGGCGGTTGCAAAGTGGAAATGTTCCTACTCAAGGTTGATTCCAGACGAGACAGAAATATGTGCAACATCTCCGATAATCAGACTGCACGGTATCATTTCATTTCCATCGGCATCCATTCACGCCGATGCATTGTCGTAAACAGAAAAGATGGCTAACTAATTCGGCCTCCCCACCCCGCCCGCCGATGCCCGCCATGCAAACCGCTGATGCAGCTCGGCGATAATCACATACTTTGCGAGAACCATTTGTGTCCTCGGGATGATTCATGTGAAAGTGGATCTCACCTCTCACGGGGGTTCTTCGCCAAAGGAGCGCAGATTTCACCTGTGGAGGCTCTCTTAGGTCTGGGACGGAGTTAGTATCTCCTTCACTTTTGGATAAAAACCTCATCACTCTCTAGTTGTTGTGCTACGGGCGGGGAAGCTACTTGTCTCACCAAGAGCCCGAAAGCCTGCTTCACACATCCCCCAAAGGAGCTGGTTCAACCTACGAAGTGGGGAAGACAGACTCTCACACGGTGTCCTACTTAATGCATCAAAATCAAGGCGTGTTTTTCCTTCGAATTGATACCACCGCTCTTAATTGAACTGTAGCGCCGTGATGGTTTTCTTATTCAGATCTTCAAAGATACGCGTAATGGTTCCTGGATATGAGCAGAAAAGACATTGGAGAGTCATAACGGATGATGATGTTTAATATGATTATGGTATTTCTACAAGGCTGCGTTCCAAATGCTTTGAGGCAGATGCTAATTTTGGGGTAAATAAGATGTTTGGGGTTTTTTTTTTGCTGGGGTGGACAAAACAAATACAGTACATTCACTAAACAATGAGCAAATACAGTAAGTAAAGTACAGTAAGCATACATACTTGTTATCATGAGTGTATCTATTTAGTATAATATTTGATATTATTTATTGGCAACTCTACACCCACCTCTTTGCCAAAGCATAAAGTTAGAACTGACATTTCTCCACGTTGCTTAGTCTAAGACTTCGGGCCGGATCTACCCTGTATCCCGTCCTGCTTTTTACACACATCAACCCAACCGGTCGAGGCAGACGGCCGCCCCACAGGGTTCTGTCACAGGGAGTTTTTCCTCGCCTCTGTCGCCAAGCGCCTGCTCGCGTGGGGTTTCATTTGGCTCTGTTTGTAAAGTGCCATGAAAAATAGAATTGGATGGATTGTGGATGGCGAGCAACAGTGCAGTTCGCCTTTACCAGTACGACATTACTGGTAAAGAGTACATGATTATTTCTCTAGCACTAACTAGCAAGAAAAGGGCCTGGTTCGTAATAAACAATCAGTTCCACAAGGCAGCGCCGATTGTCGTAAATCGAGTCGCACCTCCCGATCCAATGTGGCAGGAAGGATCCGGATCAGAATCAAACAAAAGAGCATGTTTCATGGTCCTGTAGTGGAGTGGATGGTCGTGTGAGTCACAACCAGTTTGGTCAGCTTTTGCCTAAAGTCTGCTGGGATAGGCTTCAGCGCCACACGTGTCCCAGAAGATTTAGATGTATTGGTCCCCGGGGGGAATTCGTCTTCATTGGTTATACATTAGAGAGACCACAGACCGCACCACAGATCCAAAAACGGATCTGCTCGACAGGAAGGGTGAACCCTGGCACTGTGTAACAAGGTCCACTCTTGTCGTTACAGAGAGCGTGACAGAAGTGAGGACAAACATTTATGTGACGAGTTTTGGGCCGGTGTCAGATACAGATATGGTGAGTACTGATCTCAGTTGTTTCATCCGCTGTCTATGATTAGCAAGAAAATGCATGTTAGCTTCATTGGCCGCTCTAATTGTCCATTAGAGTGTGAATGCTTGTCTATATGTGCCCTGCGATTGGCTGGCGACCGGTCCGGCGTGTGCCCCGCCTCCCGGCCAAAGCCAGCTGGGATAGGCTCCAGCATCCCCGCCACCCTAATGAGGATAACCGGCATAGAAAACGAATGAATGAATGAATGCATGAGGTTGGTCAATATACAGCGCAAGCTCAGTTTTTGGGATGAATCCGATCCAAAGAGTCCGTCCAAAACCCAAACTTGCGGCGTAACTGTGTTAGTTTGCAAAGAACGGCAGAGTAAACCGCTGAGAACATCATTGATGGGGAAAGGAGATAAGGATAATGACTTCCGACTCCGGTTTCCAGTTGAAAATCGGCTAACAGGCGAACACAGTTGAACTCACGCACTTCATTAATGGCCAAAAACCAAGGTTCCACTGTATTATTACATGTTCCTAGTCTACTGTTAGCAAAGACTGGCAGAGAGGCCCATGTCTGGTAGGGCATTGGCACCCTACCGCTGATCTGAACAGTAATCCCTCATTTATCACGGTTAATTGGGTCACACCATGTCAGGTGATTTTCCGCAAAGTAGGACTCAGTTAACTAGAAACCTGTAAGCCGGTTTATGACCTTCGAAATAACAAGTTTTCAAAATTTTGAGAGCCCTCTAGACACAAAATAACACCCGATAGTCACTTTTACACGCCTAATAATAATAAGTTTACGTCACATTGCGCAGGCTACGGAATCACTCTAGGGACAAAAAGAGGCTTCCGCTAGCATAGAAAGCTACAAAGCTAACTGGTTAGCCTGTCCAATTTACTCATTCTAAACTAAGATAGTGTTTCATTGAACTGGGGAAGTGGAAAAAGAAAAGAAAAACATACCACTTCCGCACAAAATGAGAGGAGAACTTTTTTTTTTCCCCCACTCAGTTTCAGCCCTGGCATGAATAGTAAGGAAGCGATATTTGATCCGTGACACGAGTTTTGATATTTTGTTGTAAAAGTCTGATCACTTTCTGTTGAGCTTGGACTTACAATCCTCCATTTTGGCAGTCAAAGGCATACATTCATTCGGCACAGCATACAAATACTGACTTGTTGGTGTCGACGACAGTGACAAGCTGTACCCCCTATAATCCGGTCAGGAAAGGACAGTCTTTCATGACTATGTGGCCACTACTAATGTGACTTGCGGTAGACAGCTTTGCAGATATCAACGACAGGATCACAGCCAAATAAAGAAAAAAGTTGACACGGTCTGCACAAACTGCACAAACCTTGGATGAGTGGCCTTCCACAGCAGGCACAGGACGTGGTTCATTCTTTGTCTCAGGACCTTACGCAGCGATTGACATACGCGATCATGCAGTTCTAATTGACTGCCTTGGGCGAAGGAAGTTGTTCTAGTTCGGCTCGAAGCCGTCTCGACATCTTGCTGGATGTAATAAGATTAGCGGGCTTTGGAGTTCTTTGGTCTTGCTTCAGTCCCTAACAAGAATCCGCACAAAGTGCTGCGATGTAGTTCAGGGCTTGTCAAAGTCAAACTTCACACAAATCCGCAAGGATCTCTTCAAATAGATAGAACACTAACGATAATTACGGCGGCTGAGTAGGCGCAGGGAGTCTCCGGAAAGTATTCCCTTTTCTTTCATTAAAGTGGTCTTTGCAGGAGATTATGTAAAAGTCTGTCCTCGCTATCATCGGGATGTCAAGTAACACCGGCCGAGTTGTAAAGACTTGATGAACTAATCACATCTAGTTCTTAGCAAATGCATGTGGAAAGTCAACTCCCTGGTTGTGCATGGCCAATATTAGGGGTGCCCGTTACCGGTCGCTCGCCAAGGGAGTAACAAAACACACACATAGACAGAAAACACTTTGGCTCAAAAGTAGTGGGAAGAACCCAAGCCTATGTACACCCACCCTCTATTAATAACACTAAAGCCCCTAAAGTCATATTAACACAATATGCATCAGGTTATACATAAACATGATACATAAACAAGATATTGCACCTACACACGTGTGCAATATGCATTATTATTAGTCCGTTATACGCCTGTACAGCTTATTGACGCAAATGTGATTACTCATTGCGGCGATGGTGCAAAAAACATGTGAGACACGTGGACAAAAGACACAAAAAAAACCCACTTAGGAGCAGAAAGAAACTACCGGGTGAGCCGGACCGAAGTACTGGACTGCGGGGAGACGGAGAAGATGAATCCAGGATGGAAGCCTTATAGCAGGTGAGAAGAAGACCAAACAAAGCAAAATCTGAAGGCACGACCAACGGAGAATCTGGGGCTGGCGTCCGACGGCGGTTGGCCGATCTTTCATTGCGTTGGGCTGTGCGGACCAGGGCAGGGTTGGTGTCTCTCCACACTTGACGGGCGGCCACCGAGGGGACAGAGCATCCTGACTCCTGGGAGAAAAATACAGGGGGCTGGAAGCCATAAACCACATAAAAGAGAGACACGCCAGTGGAGGAACACACCAAGGTGTTATGAGCATAACTCACCCATTGCAGGAAGGAGGTCCAGGACGTGGGATTGTGGTGGCACACACACCGAAAGGCGGCCTCCAGGTCTTGGCTGACACGTTAAGTCTGACCATTCGATTGAGGGTGGTAACCTGAGGATAGGCTGGCAGTGCCTCCCTGAGCCTTGCAGAACCCCCTCCAGGTGGAGGAGGAAAACTGTGGACCCCTGTCAGATACAAAATCGCAGGGGATGCCATGGGGCTGACCACATGCTGGACCAGAAGCTTGGCGGTCTGAAGGGGCGGATGGAAGCTTGCGAAGAGGAACGAAATGGGTGAATTTAGAAAACCTGTCCACTATGGAAAGTGTGACAGTGAAACCTCTTGAGGCAGTGAGTCCAGAAACAAAGTCCAGCAATACGTGAGACCATTGGCGAGAAGGAATGGGTAGGGGCAGCAAAAGTCCCACAGAGGCCCGGCGGGAGGACTTGCCTCTTGCGCAAACAGAACAGACCGCGACAAAGCTCTTGGAGTCCGTGTGAAGGGTGTGCCAACAAAACCGCAAAGACAGGAGGAAAGCAGTTGGTCTAGCTCCGGGGATGACAAGCCAGCTTGGAACTGTGAGCCCACGCCAGCACCTCTGCACGAAGGTCACGAGGAACGAACAGTCTCCCAGCGGGGCATCCAATGGGCGGGGGGGGATGTCCTTCTTAGCCGCCATGATGCGCCTCTCCACCTCCCACTGGACGGCACCAAAGATCCAGGACTGCAGAAGGATAGGCTCAGGATTGGCGCCCTCAACAGGCGGAGCAGACATCGGGAAAGCGCATCTGGCTTACCATTGCGGGAACCAGGACGGTAGGTGAGTGTAAAGAGTTGAACCTGGTCAAAAACTGGGACCACCGTTCTTGGCGGGGATTGAGGCACTGAGCTAAGCGGATGTAGAAGAGGTTCCTGTGCTCCGTGTAGATGATGAAGGGTAGGGACGATCCCTCCAACCAGTCCCTCCATTCTTGGGGGGGAAGGACCACCGCCAGTAGTTCCCTACTGCCAACATCATAGTTCCGCTCATCGGGCGATAAGATGCCTGGAGAAGAAGGCGCAGGGGTGCAGCCTTTGGTCCGAGCTGGAGCACCGGGAGAGCACGGCCCCGATTCCTGTGTCAGACGCGTCAACCTCAACAACAAAAGCAGGGTTTAGAATGGACAAGAACTGGAGAGGAAGTGAAACACGCCTTAGGTGTGGAAAAGCCCGGTCGGCCTCCGATGTCCACGTGAATGGGCCCTTCAGGGATGTCAGCTTGTTCAGAGGCTTGACAACTTTACTAAAATCCCGAATAAGGTGAAAACCCCAGGAACCTCTGCACAAGCTTTCTGGATGCAGGAGTGGGCCGTTGGACCACAGCCTGGATCTAAGCTGGGTCGGGTCTAACCGGCCCCTTCTGCACAGGACGCGTGAAATAAACATTTTTGAGCCTTGATATATAACAATGTCTGAAGAACGAGCTGAACGTGATGACGGTGTTGTCGCGAGGAGGAGGAAAAAATGTCGTCTAAATAAAAAACATGTTGCGAAGAACATCATTAATGAGACCCTGAAAACCCGCAGGGGCATTAGTGAGGCCAAAAGGCGTGGCGCAGTACTCAAAGTGGCCTAAGGGAGCGCTAAAGGCCGTTTTCCACTCGCTCCCCTCTCTTCTTCTAATACATCAAACATCATTTTAGTAGCATGAAATACTCATGTGAAAAAATATACAATGTAAGTCGTGATATTATGAGAAGAACAAACAAAACAACAAAAAAGACATCATTTTTGGACAATCAGGTTGTGGAAAAGTTCTAATGTAATGAGAATAAAGTCCAAATATTGTTGGAATAAAGTTATACTTGTGAGAAGAAAATTTAGAAAAAGAAAGCTGAAATAAAGCAGATATGAAAAAACATATCAAAGTCAAAATATTAAGGTATAAAAAGTTGGGGTACGTGGCATAGAGATAACTTACATATTATATATGTCCCCGCTCTGTATATGTATAATATTATGAAGATGATTTTAGTAGCATAGGCGGGAAGTATTAGCGGGAAAGTGTTGTCATTGTTGGAAATTTAAGTTGGAGAAATAATACAGGAATAAAATCATAATATTACGAAAATAAAATTTATGAAGATTAGTTAAGAAGAAAGTAGAGAAAAAAAACAGCAAAAATGGGGAGAAAAAGAGCAACGACCAAAGTTAGGCTTTTTCACCAGTATGACAGCTAAAATGCAGTTTTATCTTGAACTATATTTTATATATTATATTATATATATTAAATGTCTCCTGGAGATTAATAAAGTATCCTTCTAAGGTTTTAGAATATTTACATGTGCTGTTTGCAAAATAGTGGCAAAGTTGCATCCTTTCACTATGTGGCTCTTGTGGGAAAATGTTTGGACACCCCTGGTGTCATTTTTTTGACACGCACACAGAATTAGTTACAGTATGCACAAATAACCCATTAAAAAATACTGGGACACACGCATTGTTGAATTAGAGTCCGCTTGCGTTTTTGAATACCCTTGGAAAACCTTGTACATTGTGTGACTTTTCTCCAATATCACTGCGGTGCGAGGATCCATGAAGAAGGGAAGTAGTAGCCATCACAGTCTCTTTGCTTTTGGCACAGAGCAAAGCCAAAAAAAAAGACTTTCAAAAATGTTAAATATTTTTTGGTAAAAGCCCAGTTTGATGCCAGTCAGGACCATCTGCTACATTAAAACATTAACAGGCCGCGTGCAGGAGCGTCAAACTGGAAGGGTGCGCGCAACTGGACGTTTCGCCTCTCACCCAAGCATCCACTCAGTTCATGCTCAACGACTAGATAGGACAGCTCTAAACGGAGGGGATGGTACACGACAGGCAGAGTGAGACCTGAGTGTTTTGGGCGGAATGAGGGCGGTTCCAACCAAAGCACCACGAAAAATAAATAAAAAACACCAATCCAGTCCAAACTCACAAATATTGCCAGAACACATTTTTGACAAGCATTATTTGCCACCCGTGAAATATAGTATAGCCCTCCCTAGACGTAGCACACACGCTTTGCGTTTGCCCCACGATGGCAAGGGGTGCATTTCCGGCAAATGTGCCAAGGTCGTGCAGCATTGTTAGGCGTAGAACACCAAGTCAGCCCAAGACGAGGCGAGTGACTTGACACCCTACTGGTCGAGGTGCAATGGCACAGCGGTTGGTTTTTAATGCAGTGGGCGGGTTCGGTCACACCCCTGGAGGTTTTTTTAACTTGTTATGTTGTTGTCTTGCACCAAAAATAATTTACTGCTGGTGCACGTGTCCTCTTTGCGTTTGCTAACAGCCACATATTTCAAAGGTGAAATTTGCGGGTGAATTCTCCTACAAATGCTATAATTAGCGTAGGTCTGGCGACGCCGTCCGAGTCCACGGTTTTCCGACAATTTAAAATGCACACTACTGACAGCTACAGGATTTAGGAAGAACGGCCACAACTCTCAAGCACTATCACAGCAAGAATGTTGATCTAGGCGTTCTGTCATGCAGAGTCATGTACATTTAATGTCCTTTTTTTTGCACCTGTCATCTGGATGGTCATGGTTCAAGAGGTTCTGTTTTTCTTTTACGTTTATTATTATTACTACGTATGTGTGTGTATACATATACTGTATATATGCACACAGTATATGTATGTACTGCATGGATACGTGTATGTGCACATACATGTATGTGCATGTGTGTATATATGTGTATGTATATATGTATGTATTTATTTTGATTATTATTATTTCTTTATTTTCCTGTATTTTTGCTCATTTTGCTCTGTGACTGTTGTGATTGTTGCTGAAATTGTGACTATCATGGTTGTTTATAATATGGTTGAAATATGTTTGTGAGGTTCTTCTGCACCGTTTACTACATCCCACCATCCCCTTTTCACGTCAGGTCCGGCATAGAAACGTGGCTCAACAAAAATCATAACAAATGTCAAATGTCAAGGGAGACTCATTTAGAATATGAAGTTTCCCTCGGCAAAGGAATTTTGCTCAGCACTTAAAGGCAGCTTGATGATGCTGAACAAGACGGAAAAAAACCAACAAAAACAAGAATGTTGACTTTTGAAAAAATTGCACGCCACATGCTCAGCTGTAGGGATACAACCTTTAATGGTATTACCCCAGTGACAAGCTATTGTACCCCTAAAGGTACAAGAATGTGAAGTATTTATGCATCAATTTCCAGGCGAGGCATATCACCATCCTTTCTAACAGGCTCGCACTCTCCGCATTGTCAGTTGTGAATTGGATGTTTCAATATCACCCATCATTGCACAGCCCGGACTCCGTGTGCCCCCCAGGCAACCCTGTTTGCATTCTCCGTGAGCACATAAACACTACATCAAGGCTTCAAGCATTCTGTTTCAACACCGTCCACAGTCTCAGCTTAAAAGGTGCACCGCAGTCAAGTGAGAAAGTCTATTTTTGCACTCTGATAAAAAAAACATGTTTATTATGGCGAACATTGCGTCCTTGAAATTAATACATTAGTTACATTTGAGTAGTACATTGCAGTATTCGAACGAATGTTGAAATATGCCGAAATATACTCACTGGCTGAGGATGGAACCAGCAACCGTTGGTTGGGAGACGACCACTCTTCTGCCTGAGCCATGCCACTGTGCACAGAATACTAATAAAAAGTAAAATGATTTTCCACCAATAGGTGCTGACATTTCAATTGTTCATTTGTTTTCAATGGGAAAAATATCAGAAAATACTGAATAATGGAAAATTTGGAAATTTTTATGAGCTGAAGTGATGTGATGTGGGAGTATTTAGCAGACAAAAACGGCAGAATTTTAAACTGACTGGGTAAGCGGCATAGAAAATGGATGGATGGATGGATGGATGTAAAAAAATGAGAATGATTGTTGAAATCTGTAAACAGGTTGAACAACACAAAGACTAATGATTGAACCAGCAACCATTAGGTTGGGGGACAACCTCTTTACACCGTGAATAGGCCAAACACTACATGTAATTCCCAAAGTCAGCTGGGATAGGCTCCAGCATACCCACAACCCTAATGAGGATAAGCAGCATAGAAAATGGATGGATGGATGTTAAATGTAAAATTACTTTCCATCTATGGGGGGCAACATGGACTATTGTCCATTCATTTTCAATGGGAAAAATGTCACAGAAAATATTGAATTATACAAATTGTGGGATTTTTTTAGAAAAGCCTACACGTCCTGAATGAGTTTTAGAATGACCGTTGAAATGTATAAATATGTGGAAAGATTTGACGAGGACTGAACCAGCAACCACCGGGTTGGGAGAAGATCTAGCCTATATGTATTGAATGAGTTTGAAGAAAGTGAAAAATGTGTGGGTAGTTAGCAGACAAAGAATATTTGAAATGTATAAGTGAACGATTACAAGAGGATGGAACCAGCAACCATTAAGTTGGCAGACCACCAATCTACCACCTGAGCCATGTACCCTGCAGAATGAGTGGAACGTTATAGTAACGGAAAATTTAAAATCATTTCTCAGCAGTCGGGGGCACCATTTCATTTGTACATTGTTTTTTTTTTTTTTTTTTTATTTCTCAGCAGTCGGGGGCACCATTTCATTTGTACATTGTTTTTTTTTTTTTTAGCAGACCAAAAATGGCGGAAATGTTGGAAAGTAAAAATGCAAAGTGAATAACAAAATCGAATCGAACCAGCAACCATCGGGTTGGGTAACAACCACTCTTCTTCCTGATCCACGTCTCTCTGTAGAATAAGCATGATGCTACCATAACAGAAAATCTGAAATTATTTTCCACCAGTAGCAGACGACAAAATGAGCAACCCATTCATTTTCCACCAACATGAAAATTCATCCTTTTCCATGCCGCGTATCCTCATTAGGGCAACATCAACATTTTTGATGTCGGATGGGTTGGAATCGGACGAGAAATGTGGGGGCAGAAATAAAAGGAGGAAAAACGGTGCTTCTGGGCATTCACACTAGACTGAGAAAAACCGGCAACAGCAGTCCAAACCAAGCGGGTCTTGACTCCGGGCTTGAAGAAGGAGCGCTACAAATTGCTGAAATGGGTGCCCACGTCCAACGCGGAGGGTGGGCGTGCCAGTTGAAACGCTACCAAGGACCACAGCATCAAACCAGCAAAGCAGTTGGCTACGTTTCCAGCGCTCGTGCACGTATGATAAAGCCCGCGATGAGTCCTCTACCACTTTGACAAGAATAAAAGCGTGTTCTCCTTGACTGCGAGCTGGCTTGGCTATCGTAAACGCAGGCTTTTGTTCATACGCTTCAGGGACCACCATTTTTACAACAGTATCCCAGTTCCATGACAACCAACCCTGCAGTTCTTCCTTCAGGAATAACAGCAGGACAGGAAATGGTCCTTAACCCGGTTTGGTTTTAGATAAAGCTTCCTGGAAGTGAAAATGTCAACTTGTTAATGCGAGGATTCCTCCTCGGGGGGGCTGTGGCTGGCTGTCCTAAATGGGAAAAATGTAATCCAATAGCGGAGCGCTGGGCCTCCCTAAGGCCACACAATGCCAGGCATGAAGCGCTTGGGGAAATTGTTAGGAATGAGCTGTGGCCTCAAACAAATAACAATCCATATCCGAGGGATCTATTTCTTTGACATGCACTGTGTCGCCGCTGGTCCAATTACCCATCTCTGGAAGCTCAAGTGTCCCAGAAATGTCTTCGTTCCTCACCCAAAGCCTCCACTTGAACCCCGATACACCACACACACCTCGCTTTACTCTTTAAAAAATCCAGCCGCATTTTGGGGGAAAAAAGGGTAACTTTGAGAAAATAACAGGTAATGTTGCTGCAAGTCCGGGCAGGGATCTCAGCGTGAACGAGCGCGGCACATCCCTGCTGTGCGACACACCAAGGCCGAGAATGTAGGTTACGATCTTGACACTGATCTCCGCTAAGTAGGCGGGGGTGTGCTCCTTCATTTCTTGCCATTCTTACTTAGTTTGTGCATTTCTGTCCTCCTTCTTTCCCCTATTTGTTCTGAACATTCACTCCCAAGTATGCATGTGGACGTGTTCTGTTTATTCCGTCTGTTCTGTCTAAAAGCTCAGTGCAGGATCCGTCTAATAACTTCTCATAGACCGCGCACAAACACACACTCACCTAGCACAATCAGAGTTGCGCAACCCTTCATTTGTTTTCAGTGTGACGGTCTACTTGTTCAGGAGCATTGCTAAAACACGAAATCCACGCTAGCCTGTGACTTCTTATATCAAATACGCGAGGTATTTATATATCATATGGGTAAGAAAGTACGGCTTTTTTTTGGCCAAGGCTAAAAAGTATTTTATTCAGAGAGACGTGTGATCAATGGGCAAGGAAGCTGCTACCGTTGCACGCTTTCAAACGTGTGTGCAGTCCAAGGACATGCAACACCAACTCATGAGGTTTATGCAGAAGATTCCAAGGTGAACAAAACGCTGCATGAATCACCCACTTTGGCAGTCACGCCCAATTATGCCAGCGGAATTGTCACTTCCAAAGGAATTTAAAAACCTATCGTTGGATTCTTTCCGATTGTTTTGATTAATGGCCCTGGACAAAGTGGATCAATATTGTTGTGTTTTGCCTAAAACACAAAGACGATAGGTCTGCTTTCGTGGACCACCAAGGAAACTTAAACAATTACCTTTGAGAGGCTGAAATAAAGATATTTAAATGTTTAAATAAAAAAAAACATTAATGGAATACCAAATAGTTGACTAAATGGAAAATCGATTAATCATCGCTTCAAACGATTAATTTTTGCCCTCTAGATACCCGGCGAATCTGTGAATTGAGACCCCCATAAAAATAGTTTCCCTACCAGGCCCTCCTGTTAAACTGACGGGATGTTCTTATCTGACTTCGAAAGAACATTTACAATAAGGCTAAGTAGCTTAAGTGCGCTTGGACACGTTATCAGTGCACGGCGCAATAAGGAAGGAGACTGACTCGGATTTGTTCATCGTTCTGTGTGCACAACTGAACAAACAAACCACCTACACCGGCACACATGATGTAATCTGTCTGTAATGTCCCAGCTCTAAAGGAACCATTGGTCTTCGTGTTTTGGCAATCAACTAGGGTGTTAGGTGCACAGTACAAAAACCAAGACATATTTGTGGTGATCGTTTTTCCCAAAAACGGAATCCTTCAAAAACCGTGGCCAGCAGCTAAATTTGCGCCAGAATAACTCGGTCTTTTGTGCAGAATCGGGTACTTATCGAAGGTAACCACTTCCTCCTCGTTCCTTCCCACAGTGCCACGGCTCAGCACAGTCGCCGAGCGTCTACTAACTCATAGAGTGGGTTGTTCCACTGCGCAAAACTGGACGGTCTTTGGAAAAAGCTGTGCTCTGTCCCGCCCATCGGATGCTCAGCGTATCTGGGAGTATACGGAGCAGTGGGCTGGCTCGGATACTCGGATTCTGCATGCTGATTGGGATGATCGGTCAGAGGCGGATCTTTGTAATTTTGCATTCCCTTGATCTGAACTTGTTCAGGAGAATCAGGTACCCCGACAACTTTTGGCAAAAACCACCACGAACGTAGCGTCAAGTTTACATGTAAAGAAAAAAAAATACATTTATGATGCCGCTTGTTTGGACACGCCGAATCGTAAATGTAAATATACCTTCTCCAACGACGGCGCCAGACAGCTCGTTCTTTTGTCTGACTTGCAGGTCAACGTTGTGGTGGATCGTTAATATCCTAACATAATCAAAGCACGTATCGCCATGACTAAGTAGGCTTGGAGGTAATGAGTGAGCAATAAAGCAGGTTGCGTTCGCTTTGATGCCAATTAATGACGAGTTCTGGGGTCAGCGGTTATGGACCTTGTCCTTCGTTTGTTTACCGCCGTCTGATCACGTATGTGGAACAGAGTGTGCCCACGGCGGAGCGATAAGATGCCTCGGAGCAGGAAGATGAACACTGAAGATGATTGGAGTCGGTACGAGATGCTCGGAATCTCGCACAGGTTCCACTCCCAGCAAGGAGGGTGAACTCACAACGTGAACTCGTTCCAAGAAGGAGCGGTAATTAAGCATTCATCAAGTCTTTGACTAATCGGTGCAATGGCCAATGAAGGCCAAAAGAGTGGCGAAAATACATATCCCTGGTGAGGTGTTTCGAGACCGGGAAGTCTGGACTTCCCTACTGAAGCTGCTGCCCCCGCGACCCGGACCCGGATAAGCGGAGGAAAATGGATGGATGGACTAAAATAAAGACTAAAACGACCACTAAGCCAATGTTGCCGCAGAAAACAATAAGTCATGTCTTGTTTATATTCGAAACACTATTCCACCATAGCGACAAGGTTGCAAAGACTTATACATGTTGTATAGACATCTTCCAAAAACTGAAAAGATAATATTTCAGCAAAGTTGATGAATCATGTCAACGACCCTTTAATCCCTAAAGAAATGTAAGGAATTCAAGAAATGAATCGTTGGCGACGCGAGGCTTTCTTGCTCGCATCACATATTGAAGTGACTCTTTGTTGGGCCATGCGTGCACTTTGCAGCGGGTGCAACATACAGATACAGATACAGAGGGCCGTTTGGGGGTGTCATCCATCGAAACGGAGCAAGTACACCACACAGCCAAAGGGTAAAACTATAGAAAATGCAGCCCGGAGTGTTGACCAGGAGGAGACAATAATCAGGAATCCAATAAAGGAGCACATATAAGGGGTTAGGTGGAAGAGGAGTAAAACGCTGAGGCTGTGGGCAGAAAGGAAAGGGTTGAGGAAAGGAAGGGTAGGTCTTCGGAGTTGCAATGCATAGAAGACGTGGGCGGTCTGTTGTTGTTTTCCACCAGTAGTGCTTTCAAAGAAAACACGATAGCGACAAAGTTCCAGTTACTTGCAGCAGGGGGAGGGAGGGCGAACCGGGACATACGGCACATTCAAGGTTGCCGCAGGCAAGCGGACCTCAGCTGCACTGACAAAGCCGTAGTGCCTTCTCATTGGGGCCACGTGCCAAACGCCATAAACGATCTTTAACGGGCTCCGTGCAGACGAGAAGACGTTAATGACGTTGTCAAATGAATCCCCGGAGTTTATGGCCGCTTTCTGTCCAACACCAGCAAACAAATAAAAAGACATAAAGCGTGCATTTCCTTTTTACTGACTTGTGTGGGATTATTGGATCTCGTAAATAAAGCGTCAGGGCACAAAAAGGGCAGGTCGATATTCTGTATGCTAAGCTATTTCAAGAAACACCGACATCTTGGCTTTGTGTTGCGGTTGACGAAGCAAATAGAAGCATGTCCTATTACTAACTACTTCTTTTTATTTATAGAATATAAAAAACTGGCCGCTTGGCCGCACTACAGAATTTTCTGTCGTGTTCTGATGTGATTTGATTCAGCATTACCCCACCATGCAGGGCAGGGTTCAGGAAAGTCTTTCACTGTGTGCCGTTTCGCTGCAAACAGAAAAAGGGCAAAGTAGTAGCAGGAAAAATAAGAATGCAAAACTGTGAGCTCTGTGTACGGATTATACAAACAAGGGCTGCCTGCAAGGTAAAGTGAGGTGGCGGTTGGGGGTTTTTAGCGACACCTTGTGGGCGCAGTCATTCATTGCGTTGAGCTTGTGACACATAGCGGTTAGTTTGCGTCAAGAAAGGCTTTCTAATACGCATCTGCCTTGGAGACCACGTGTCTGTAAGTAATGTGCAAACTTAGGTATGTGACAAATGTGGTATTTTAGACAGCAGTGTTGTTTAATGAGGACAGCATTTATGTCTAGCTTGGTGATTGTAGCTGCTGCGTCAGCCACTCACTAGCTAAATACACACATGAGTCCATTTTTAAACCAATTGTGAATAGAAAAATGAGTTTTTTTGCTAAAAATATGTCATAAACAGAAAAGTTCATTGAGTTATTGTGTCCGTCTACTTAAAAATCACTAAAATATAGCAGTGAAAATATACATTTTGTACGCTTTCTACAAAACTAACAAAGAAGTACTAAAAGTAACCATTATATCAGTGTCCTTCATATCGCCAGGCGGAGGGAATAAACACTAATAATTCCCTTTCAACACGCATGAAAGTGTATATAGACAGCAAAGCATGTTTACCTTCAGATCATTTCCTCACAAAAGACAACGCTTCTCTCTTTGAGGGAAATTGTGCTATTGCGTAAAATGATCTCTACATGGCGGAAAGGGATGCCAGGATGGTGAAGGGGAGATTTGTTTTGTTGGGTTTTTTGCTGGTGCCAGTTTTTGAATTATGAAGATAAGAGAAAGTGTGCAGAATAAAATAAAAAAATACCGGCACACTGTCAGCCTTGTAAGCTCCAAGCAAAACGGGCTAGAAGAGCTTAAAAGAAGATACAGCAAGAGGGGTGAAAGGGTTCTCCAGCTTACACAACACACGCCGATACAGACGTGACAAACAAGATCATCACGACAAGTCGGCGTGAGTGCAAACCTTTGCAAAACCCTCTAAAGTCTAATCTCCTCCAACCTGCACACGCACGAAAGGTCATTCATACTCAAAAACAGGCTAACCGCTAAAATGTTGGCCCGTGCTTCAGAAAACATCAGAAAGGAGGAGCAGATCCTTTAACATGCTCAAGGATGCAACGATCGTACACTTAACAATATAACTTAATATAATATTGGGTGGCGTTTCTTTTTACGATGGTCATTTTCACTTCCATGGTGATGATGGCTTTCCTTTTCCTTGGCGCACGGCCACCACAGCAGCCTGACTCCTGCTTGAGGGACATAATGAAGAACTCATAAACTAGGGGTGTCTAAAACTGGTGGCTAAGCCAGGGGTGAGCAAACTGTGGGCCACGGGCCGCATCGGGTCCACAAAGCGTCTTAATCCGGCCCACCGGCAGTTCCCAAATTCCTTTCTGTAAAACTTTAACATGGAAGCTGCAGCGTTATCGTGGGACGCTTGGGTCACCAGAATAGCCATACGCAATCTGTAGCGTGTACAAAAAACACATCCAAACCACACAAAGTAATCTACCCACTGCACCATGTGGGCATATGAATATATGTCTAACAATGCCAAAAAAAAAACACCCATATATTCCCGCCGCAAGGCATGCTGGGTAGCTCATGGTACTCCTTCTCCCAGCATTGTGCAGTGTTTCTCCCGTTTTTGCTTGATGTTGAGGAGGGCATCGGAAAAGTAAACGAGGAGTTGACAATGTATTGAATGTTTTATTGTTCATAGTTCATATTGTTGTTGAAGTTTGACTACCAAGCATGCCCTGCGGGCATTTGGAAATAAAAATAGTTCTGAGTTATGTTTAGTGTAGTGTTTTTTGTAAGCAAGTATGCCATTCTGAGAAAATATATCAATGTAGTTCGAAAAATACGGTAATAATTAAATGTGTGCACGGTAGCCCTGTGCCCCCCTATCATAACGCTGCCCCCGCCCTCCCTTTCCCTCAGAGGGCACGCCCCCAAATGGCCACCGTTAGCACAACTAGTTACCCTCTCCAATTTACTTATTCTAAACTTAAGGAAGTGTTTCAAACGGAGTGGTGAAGAAGGATAAAGGAGCCAAAAAACAATACCACTTCCACACGGAATGCGAGGAGAACCTTTTTCTCATGACGGGTATTGTAAGGTAGAGGTAATGTAATCTCAAAACATTACCGATGCCTAGTGACCACAATACTACATATAACGTGTCTTTCTATATTTTCAGACTAATAATAGGCCACAGTCAAGCATGAAACAGCCATCATTTATGAAGGAATTATTTTTTGAGAAACCACAACATTACTGTAGGTCCTGAAATGTTCATTAAACTTGATTTGTGCTTCCTCCCATCCAAACTCTGCTGCCTTTTCGTTCATTTCCAGACATTTGAGGTCATTTATACTACTAACAACTAACTACATTTATATACGATTGTATGTATTCTTGCAAAATGCGTCATTTTTATTGAAAGCTTTATGCATCAGTGTTTGGAAAAATACAGAAAATGGGAAATAAATAAGCTTTTGCGATTGAACTGCATCTTTTCTACGAACAAAAGGTGTCGTAAATCGCAAACGTGCTTGTTCGCATCTTGCATGGGCTTCAGCGATGGACATTAAAGCAGCAGCTGGTGTTTGGGAATGCAGGCGAGTAGAACCGGCCTGCGGTGTCGCTGTGTGTTCCTCCGTCACCCGCAGCCATTTACTGTTTGCAGCAGGCAAACAATCCGATGTGATTAGCATAACGGCAGATGGATCAGCTTTTATACGCCTTAATACGGGACAGCATGACGCGAGTTAGGCTTGAACATTTGTCTCGCGGTTTCCTGCGCTTATTTTTTTACTGCTACGTTGAGGACAGAGGCAGCGTAATGGTTTTCCCGTAGTGTTAGTCGGCAGGCCGCTGCGAGGTCAGGCACATCGAATAGCATCCATCCCGAAGTGTTTAGAGAGGCCATTTTGCCGTGTTGAGCGCAGGCGTAACAGATCCCCCTCTGAGGATGATGGCCTGGCGGTAAAGCCGCTGATGAATGCCCACTAGTTGCTGGGTTTCATTCACAGCCTGTTCCACCTCGCAGCCTTTGACCGTACCAGCAAAAGCCCAGTTATTGATTACTGATGTTGCTAGGACACAAACTCCTAATGAAGGAAAAACTGGAAACACAATCCCCACGGACACGGTACTCCCTGCACTGCTCTTGTTTGCTTTCTTCTTCTTTTTAACCAATAACGTCGTAGACGGGCAACGTTCCGGGGGGACGGTGACTTCTTTTTGGTAGAATCCCGACCACAATTAGTTGTTCATCACAATGAACCGGGATTAACCAAAATAATATCGGATCGTAAGAAAAAAATGCGGTAGGCAATTTATTAGAAACAAGCATCAACGTGATAGAGGCTGTTCGTCAGGTGATCAGCAGTTGAAGAGCACAGCTTTTCAAAGGCAAAATCTTGGCAAAAATGAGGACTGAATGTGATTCAGTGTCAGGTATCCACACTGTCATGGCCTCTCCAAGGCAAAGGCAGAAAAGCTTTCTGTCTTTGGTGGGATTGTTGAGCTGCATAAGGCATCGGCCTCAAGAAGAAGGACGCTACACGCTTGGACAAACTGGTGAGGAAGGTAGGCTCTGTCGTTGGCACTGAGCTGGACAGCCCAACATCTGAGCAAAGGACTTTGAGGAGGCTCCTTTCCATCATGGACAACCATCATCCACTGCACAGCATCATCTCCCAAAAGAAGAGCGATTTCAGTGGCAGATTACTATCCCTCTCCACTGACAGACTGAGAATATCATTCCTCCCCCACTCCATGCAGCTTTCCAACACTACAGAGGGGGAGCGATAAAAACACACAGAACTGGACTTATTAACTTGGACCCCAAATAAGTCGCCCGCCCGCGGCAGCCATTCCTATGGCGCCTCCCAGGGCGTTGGCTCCAGTGCCTCCAGCGGCGCCTCCCACGGCGCAGTGTCCTCCAGCGGCGCCTCCCACAGCATCGGCTCCAGTGCTTCTGGCGGCATCCAAGTTTCCAGTCCTGCCTAGGCGGCGTCGTCCCGGCCGACCCCCGGATGGGTTTCGCCGACCTCGCCTGCGTTGTCGTGCCGGCCGACCCCCGGAGGGGTTTCGCCGGTCACGCTCGGGTCTCCGTCTTGGCCGACCCCCGGAGGTGTTCCGTCGGCGACCCACCACCAGTCTTCCCACCGCCTTTCCCGTCTCCTTGTGACTCTTGGACTTTTTAGGACATCTGGAATCCGTCCTTAAGGGGGGGTATTGTCACGATCTGTGTTTTGGTGTGCATGACAGTTTGGTGTGTTTTGAGTTCGTATGCCTTTGTTGTTGGTTTTTCCTTAGTTTTCATGTTCTTGTCCCTTTGTTAAGTACGCAAGTACCTGTGTTCCTTGCTATTTAAGTTCAGGCGTGTGCACCAAGAGTTGTTGGCCTCGTGTCGCTTCTATGTACCTGCCGCTGCTTCGCAGCATCTTCATTAAAGATTCCTCCTACCTACCTGCTTGGCATCCAGCTCTCTGCATCCTCGGGTCGTTTCACCATGCCGCGCCGAGCGTATCGTAACAGGACTCATTCAACGCTACAGAATTGCCCGTTTGGAATTTGCAGGAAAGCACCAAACACGGGACATTGAAAGGTGAAAGAACGTTTGAGTCTCCCTTGACGGTCCTGATGGTTTCCAACGTCACTGGCATGACAAGGAGATCCCACCTGAGGTGTTTTCAACACGGCACCATCATGCTTCTTCAATGGAACAATGGAGTTTTGGGTTGTTCAGGGGCGTCAAACGGCTGCCGGCCATGTTGAGACTTTGCAGGGGGCATCCCTCATGACTGGAGGCCCTAGTCTGTGTTGGGTATGACTGTCTTTTTCAACACTTCACAAAGGACTTCTTCCAGAGGAATAAGCTCAATATGCGTGTTCCCCTCATTTAAATCCCCTGGAGAACATTTGGGGATGGATAGATAAGCGAAGTTGAAAAAATGGACATCAATTCCAGGCAATGGGTGGAAGCCATTTTAGGTGGGGGTTTAATGAGCTATGGTCTACAGCATATGTCTAAATTGCTTACGCCAACATTTTTTGTATCACTCGCCTTTTTTCTGTTTGCATTTTGAAGTTCTTAGAACCTCCTTTAGATCCAACAATGAAAAATGGAAATTCTTGCCATTTGTCAACTGGTTAGCCTACAACGTGCTAGCCGAATCGGACACTCTCCAAAGGTGTTAATGTGAGTGTAAAGTCTGTCTTTCGCCCAAAGTCAACTGGGATAGGTTCCAGCTCCACACAACTCTGTCGGTAGAGAAGCAGCATAGCTTAAAAGTAAATTATGCCTCACCAAAGCCATGGAGCTTTCCCACTGAAATTCCTCATACGGTTTCCACAACTGTGTCATCTCAGCAGCACTCTTCTCTTCCCCACAGGAGTACACCATCGACGTCTTTTTCCGCCAGAGCTGGCGAGACGAGAGGCTGAAATTTGACGGACCCATGCAGATTTTGCCCCTCAACAACCTGCTGGCCAGTAAGATCTGGACGCCTGACACCTTCTTCCACAACGGCAAGAAATCGGTGGCCCACAACATGACAACCCCGAACAAACTTCTGCGACTAGTTGACAACGGCACTCTTCTCTACACTATGAGGTAGCAGAGGTCGCCGTGTTCCTGTTTGAATGAGTTAGAAAAGCGCAAACTGTTCGACTTAAAAATCATATTTTCCGGACTATACGCCCTTTTTTGCATCATTTTGTCGGCCCTGCGACTTAAGTCAGGTTCTACTTGTATATCAAAGTATACACTATGTATATAACGAACATGTGCTGCCTTTAAGTATACGTAAACCCCTTGCGCTAATCAATTAAGTTGTGACACAGTTGGCACACAAATATTAAATATTAAAGTACATACTAAGCGCTTTTTCTCACGGAATTCTTTCTAAGACGCCTCGGAGACTTTGCGCCTGTAAGTAATGTGCAACTACCATGCTATGATACCTGTGTGGCTTGAGAAATGTGGTGTTTTTATTTTATAAATTAGGATACTAAATATGTGCATTTTGGAGATTGTAGCTGCTTCATCAGGCCACTAAGTAACTAAATAACCACATATGATTTTTAGTCTATGTGTGAATACAAAAATGAAGTTTTGGTGTTTAAAATATGGCTGTTTGATACATTTCTACACATGCAGGTGTTTTGTCTCGTATTAAAAGGTATGGGTGCCTTTTTCTTGATATTTTTATTACTCTTGCAGTACAGTACTTTTCCACTGATGCTCGCAAGGGCCGAAATATACATTACTTTTCATTTCCTCTGCCAGTTCACTTACCATTTCAGGTATTCATTGGACTTCAGAGACTTGATTTGAAGTAAATAACTGGACAAATTTGGGTGTTTGAAAACGTTTGAGTGGTAGTGTATACTACACAGTATTTGACTTCTTTACAATATACGGTCGCCCCTCGTTTGTAGCGGTTACTTGGTTCCAGACCCAACACATTGAATGAATTTCCACAATATAGGATTCAATGTTACTAAGTTATATATTTTTGAAGTTAGAGCATAGATAACCTGCTTATAGTACAGTTTTTAACATTCTTAGAGCCCTATAGAAACAAAATAACACCCCTATAGCCACTTTTACACTCCTACTATTCATTGTTTACACCTTGCTTATGCTGCAGAGACTCGAGGCAGCCACTAGCTAGCGAGCTACCCAGTTAGCCTCAAATTATTTTTTTCTAAACTTAAGCCAAAAACTCACCACTTCCACACGGAATGGGAGGATAACTTTTTCACACAAGGTAATGTCCCAATGTTTTGTGTCATTACTGCCGCCTGGTGGCGGCATATAAGCTGGCTAAATATCCGTTGTATTTCAATATGTTTTGTCTAATAACGGACCACAGTCCACCACCTATTTATGAATGAATTCATTTCTGAACAAATGCGATACAGCGAGGACGCGGTAATGGGACTGTGGTATTGCAAGGGACAGCAAAAAGAAGACACGCATGCAAACACTAAAGACACAAAGTGAGCATAATTTTGCGGCACCCTCGGAGTGGCAAGGCGAGATGGGGGGGGGCATCTCTGTTGTGAATACGGGGGAATTGAACAGCAGACCCTTTGGGTCACATTCTTAACCACTGATCCGTGGCTACCCGCAAAGGATCAGATAAACAGTAGCTGACTGGGAGCAATAATAAATGATCCGGCTCCGGTGCAGTTGCTGCATCAGCTTCTGTGCTTTGCCCCCCCCCCCCCCTCCCCCCCTGACAGTGCAATCGTTTTACTTTATAAAAGAAATATTAAGTCACAAATTGAGTCGACTGCTTTGGATTCTCATCCATACATTCATGTCCCTGTGGAGATCAATTTGAATGCCGCCCCGCAATCTGATGACTTTTTGCTCCCCAGTCCCGCGGGAAGGTACCGGAGAAGGGAGACGAGAAGAATGCTGATGAGAGAGATGGAATAATGGCCTGAGATCGTTTGGCAGAGCAACGGCATTCGCGATTACAAATGAGGGAGGAAAGCTCATTAAAGAAAATATTCCACAGCAATTGTCTCTCAAATTGAAGTAAAATAGTCCCAAAATTTAGTTACCATATTTTCTGGAGTCCGGAAATGTGTCAGGAGGAAGAAATGCGGTATGGATGAAGTCGCCTTCATGGTGGAGCTGCCATCACAGCTGGTTTTTTGGCGTGTCATGGCGCAGCTCCTAAAAAACCTTAAAGGGGACCTATTACAGGACACTCCTTTTCAGGCCCTTGTGTTGCGTTCTGGAGCCGCACAGAAAGCGTTCGAGATCTTCCAGACTCTGCATCTTATCCGGCGGGGTTTCTATGGCTTTCCTGCCTCCCGCCCAAACGGTCCCTCCTCCAGGTACGCCTCCCGCTGAGCCTACTCTGCTCTTATGGGTCCCACACCAAGCGCTCCTGAAAGCTAAATGTTCCCGGCACCGTATCTAGGGCAATCTGGACCGGCAGCAAAGGCTACACAGGCTAGAGAGCACTGTGTAGCCAAGAACATGAGATCCAAAATTAGCATCTTCTCATGCCGGAACTCATAAACAAAACTAGCTTTCCCTCACACCCAAACAAACATTTCCTGGGAGCCATTGCTCAACATTGCTCATACAAGACAGTCCAGAACCATCCAAAACTGCTTTCCGGACTGACTTCCAAATGCCCAAATCTCATCATCTGACACATCGGCATGCTTTCACACGAGAATACAACTTTGTTACAACACTTGTACGTCCGAAAAGAGCAAAAGCATAGTAGGTCTCCTTTAAATGTACAACAGAAGACGACAAAGCCGGAGAGATGGGGGGCAAAGCTTACACCAGGGGTGTCCAAAGTGCGGCTTAGGGGCCATTTGTAGCCCGCGACACGTTTTAAATATAATTTGATGAGAAAACTACAAAGAGAACACCAAAAACACAGTGTTTAAAGTGTAAACAGGACAGGTTGAACAATCTACAAGTGGCTCTACTATCCAAAATGGACAACTATTAACGTGACGTGGTGGTACATAAAGTCGTGACGTGAGAAGAGCTTTTATTCCTGTAGTAGCGGTGGGGAAAATGTACCTTTTGACTGGTGCTCTCTCTCCTCCTCCCCCGTCTCCCTGCCACTTCCCCCTTCCTCACACAAGGTTGACCATTCACGCCGAGTGTCCCATGCACCTCGAGGACTTCCCCATGGATGCCCACGCTTGCCCCCTGAAGTTTGGAAGTTGTAAGTCACACCGAAAGCTCACCTCAAAAATCCGTTTAGCCCGACCCAGTCAAGTGCTCTTCACATCCCTGAAGGGTGTTTACATTCAAGGAAAAGTGCACTTTTTCCTTACCCACGTATTTCTCGTTTCCGTGCATTCTAAAGCTGTAAAAACAGCCAAAAAAAGGCAGCTAAGAATGCACGGAACCAAAAAGTGCCAGACAGGTTCCATTTACATAATGTGACCTCATATTACCAAAGCTACTACCACATTGTTACTATTATTACTGTTATCAACATTGTTACGCCCGGGAACTACTTTACTGGTGTAGTGACACCTCGCCACACCACACCGGCAAGCTACTAGCTTCACCACACACTTGCTCACAATGCTGTGCTTGGTTCACTTCCAATTTGTGGTGCAATAATACATAATAACTAGACCTGTGCAATTTCGGGGGAAATTGCGTGTGAATGCTTGCAACGTTGGGGCTAAACTGCAATGCTGCTGCATGCTAACACCCAGCATAATAACATGAATGTAGCTGCCCTTAGGTTTCAAAAATCCAGTCATGTAGGTGTTTTTACCACTCCCCCTTTGGCGTGGGGGGAGGAATGATGGTCTCAGTCTGTAGTGAAGCAGGACAGTGATAGTAATCTGCCACTGAAACTAGTGTAAGTATGAGGTGTTTTCTTGAAGGAGTCTGTTGTTACATGCTCACAGCATGGATAAAAAAAACAGAAAACCTTGTTGGAGCTTCTTGGAGACATTTTATTAGTAGAAGAGGTGTGTCCCATTAAGTGCATTAATTAGCTGCCTCTTATTAGTAGTTTTGTATCACACAGACAAGAGACAGACATGTGGTACTACATAAGGATCGTGGATGATGAGCAAAATTCTCCAAAAAGTGCACCTTTCCTTCAAATTAGAGCAAAAATTGAAGCAACCAAAAAAACGGACCCGACTACAGCAACAGCCTTTAGAGGCCATCCACACAAAGATAACTTATTCCCATAAATTCATAGCTACTTATACATCATACCCATCGTACAGTTGGTCCTCGGGTTTACCTATGCCCCAACAGAATTTGTTGTTTTTATGTACTATTAGTGGACCTCCCTGTTTGAACGAAGACTTTCTGTGTGCAAGAGTTATGGACAGCAGAGTGGCCGTAAAGTTCTAATGAGTTCTGAAGCCATGAAGTTGAAGGTCTTGGTGGAGGATGCAAATACGCACACCGGTGAACTCCAGCAGAGACTTCATGTCATCATAATAATGCTATAAACAGGTCCATCACCCTGCCTGTGGTGTCTGGGGTACGCTAGACACTCCTTAGTGGCAGTTTCGCCCTGAATTCCTCAGGGCTCCGGTCGTTGAGGTACTGTCTTGGCAGACACATCTCTGGGAACATTACCCCCAGTTCCCTTTTTTCAGGAAGGGTGACTGGAGAATGTGTTCCAAATGTTGTGGGATCACACTCAGCCTCTCAAAGTCTGGGCCCAGGACAGGTTCCCTGGGGAGGTGTTCAGGACACGTCCGACCGGTAGGAGGCCAAAGGGAAGGCCCAGGACATGTCGGAGAGACTATGTCTCTCAACTAGCCTGGGAAGGTCTCGGGATTGGTCCGGAGGAGCCGGACGAAGTGGTCGAGGAGAGGGAAGTCTCAGCTGTTCCCCCCTATAACCTGACCTCAAATAAGCAGTCGAAAATTGATTGATGGGCTCAGGGTAGAGCCGCTGCTCCTTCTTATTGATAGGAGACCGTTGAGGTGGCTCGGGGATCTAGTTCCGATGCCTCCCGGGCGCCTGCCTGGTGAGGGGTTCCGGGACCTAAGACACCTTGAAGGGACTATGTCTCACAGCTTGCCTTTGTGTCCTCCCGGTAGACCTGAAGGAGGTGGTCGGAGACCGGGAAGTCTGGGCTTCCCTACTAAGACTGCTGCCCCCAACGTGGACACGGATAAACGGAAGAAAATGAGATGGATAGATAGATAGAGAGACAGATACTTTATTCATCTCCAAGGTGGATGGATAGTTTCTTTTTCCAGTCCTTATCTGCAGTTCCAGGTGAAATCCACACCATTTGGGTAAGGTATGGAACAGTAGCTCAAAGGTCGTTTTAACACCAGCACCGACTCGTCCATGGTGCGCTGGGATGATCCAGACGCAGGAAACTGAAGTTTCGGGATAGCTCCTTTTCGTGACCGGCTCCCAATCGAGGAGCCGGGACATGATGGTAGCACGGGGAGTTTCCCGGTGGGCGTCATCAACAGTGGGCCGATTGGCGGCCGTTGATTGATTTCTTCATGTATTGCCTTGGTAACTACCATGACTGATTGCAGGTCAGTTCTGATTTTTTGTCACCTGCATCAGATTTTTCCATGTGCGTGTGAACTGTGCAATCTTTTCACGTGCGACCCAAGCCTCGTTCTTATGTAGATAGAAATCCGGTTTGTCTACGGTCGGGTTGCGGATATTCGACCTGTACTTTACTGTGCCAGACTGGGGTAAAGCTACTGGGCGAGAGAAAGGTAAATAAAGGTATGTAGGCACACATTCTTCTTGTCATCTGAAAACGATTTCTAAAAAGAGTCCGTGAAGAGGCTAACGGAAATATCCCACCACTCGGAACATCACAGCAAGTCCTCCACAAACTGCCAGAGCCAACGTTCCTGCCCTTTCCTACACCGAATCATTTGGTTAAGAAAATTTTGTCTCCTGTTGCACAAACTGATTGGAAAAAAGAGAAACAAACAGAATTCGTACGAGGATGAAACTGTTGAATGGTTCCGTACTTTTTGCTGGTTTCAGTACTTGCTGTTCTCTGAACGGCCAAATTCCCAACCAAAGCGTCCTTGGTTGGCTTCTAACCCATGTTCCTCTAATCCATGTTCCTTCCCCAGATGCTTACACCAATAACGAAGTCATTTACCTCTGGACCAAAGGAGACGAGAACTCAGTCGCCGTGGCAGAAGATGGCTCCAGGCTCAACCAGTATGACCTACTTGGACACGTTATTGGCAAAGAAACCATTAGTTCCAGCACAGGTACAGCACAGAGAGAATAACGCTTTCTTTTATGATGGCTGTCGTGGTGGAACGTTGTTTAGGTTCTGCTGCTTCATTGTAACGATTCGATCGGATCCGGGCAGTCCTGCTTCAGGATAGCGGCTCCAAATAGCCAATCAGCGTGAGTGGTTATCTGTCCATGGGTCCTCGATCGGTGGACCTCCGAGGTCCAGCCCGTCCTAGTCAGCTTGCTCGGAGGCCAGCAAGGCTTCAAACTTGTAGAGATGCTCAGTTAGAGGGATACGGTAAAGACCAAGTTCTTAGTGTTGATTCTGCTCCAAACGTCTTCTCCCAGTTTGGCAGCTTCTACGGGAGGCCACGTTTGCTTTATGGCATGGGATCGTGCCGGCAGCGGAAAGTAGCTTTTAATGGCATCGCGTTTGAAAAATAAAGGCTCATTAGTGGAGTCTGCATAAAATGGATTGTAAATGACCGACCTCCTTCTTTTATGTCGACACACAACGGCTCTCGGGAAGAGAGCGAAGGTTCGCTCGGGTTTTTCACACACGGCGTCCCTGATTCCCTGACGATAGGCAATCAGCGAGGAGGACGGCTTTTATGTCATCGCATTTACGAAGATACTATGAAGAGGCGCGTGTTTTAACGACCACTTGTGTCCATAATTAAGATTGAAGAGAACAGCAAGTCATAAATACAGCAAAGTGCCGTTTTAGAGTGAAAAATGAAAGGATGCAACTTTGCCACGTTGATATTTTGCAAAGCAACACACGTCAATATGATAAGTTATGTACAATTCGAGAAAAAACTGCACCTCAGCTTTGCCATATACACAAAATAGCCTCTTATTAGTATCCTTGCTCTTTTTCCCTCATTTTTGCTGGTCATGTTCTTTTTGTAATATTATGATTTTGCTCCCGTAACATTTTGACTTTATTCCCATAATATTATAACTTTTCTCCAGAAATGACAGCTTTATTTTCTGTTCTTAGTTTTTCATATTTCGTATTCAACTCTACGCTACCAAAACCCTTTTTGTAATAATATTATTGTAATATTATTTACTCTCCTAAATGTGTTTCCTGGGTAGAATATGACTTTTTCTTTTAATATTTGGATTTTATTCTTGATAAAAAAATGGCAAAAACAAACAGCGGATTTATGCATTTCTGTTGTTTCATTTAAACTTAAGTTACATTTTCCAACTATTTCAACTTTTAATAATTTTCTTCTCATAGTTCATAATTCAAATATTTTGATTTTCTTTTCATAGCGTTAAACTTTTGCCACAACCTAATTTTCCCCAAATTACAACTTTATCCGTTTGTTTCTCATAATACTTTTTTCCCCAAACTAATTTTGCAGAAATCCATCTCTTTGCTGCTAAAATTTTCCTCGTAACACTTACAATTTTTTTCAAGTATGTCAGCTTTCTCCTTTTGTAATGTTTTATTTTAGTTATTTTGATTAGTTTTTCCTGAAGGTTAAATTAACAGAAATAATTACGTTATGAAGACTTTATTATTTTATTAGTTTTTCATAATATTTAGACAAAAAAATTAATTTTTTATGCTACTAACTATGCTATGTAATTTTTCTCATAATATTTATGACTTTTTACCCAACCCGATTTTCCAAAAATGACTATTTTATTTGATTTATTATATCATGACATATTTTTCTTCACTATTTCAACTTCATGCCACTAAAATCATCCATTTTATTCCGGTAAAACATTTTTTTCTCGTTAAATTCTTTTCTCCTAACATTTTAACTTTATTCTCTTAAAATTAAGAGATTTTTCATGTCTGCTGTTTTTTTTTTATTTTCCAACCACACCTTTTTTCCTGTAAATTTTCTCCTCATAATTATGACTTTATTCCCATAATTTTTTAACTTTATTTTCGTAATATTATATCATTTTCCACAACTTAATTTTCCCCAAATTATTACTTCATTTGTTTGTTTCTCATAATTTTACGGCTTTAAAAAAAAATCAAAATTTTCTTTAATATTTCAACTTCAAAATACTTTTTTTCCTCATAATATGAAGACTTTACTCTCATAAAATTATAACTTTTTCTCATTAGATTACAATTTTTTTCCTAATATTGAAACTTTCTTCCTGGTTATTTTTGCTGGGTTATATTTTGGTTTGTTTTTTGGTTAAATAAGATTTTTAGAACGTGCCACATGGTGTGGTCACCCCCAATGTAGATGTTTGTTCCTGTCAGCTTTCTGCATTGCCACTTCGGTTCGCTTTTCTCGGGAGGAGAGCCGCTTGGGTCACGGGGATCTTCTTTAAAAAATCACATTTTTGAGTAGAAGTCTTTAATATTTCTACTTCATGGAACTAAAATGACTTTTTTCCCCGAATACCAAAACGTACAACTTATGACTTTTTCTCGTCAGATCACATTTTGTTCTTGTAAAGTTATTGCTGACTTTTGCTGGGGGATTTTTTTGTTGTTTTTCTGTTTAAATGAAATTATTAGAATGTGCCGCAGGCTGCAAATTTGGACACCTCCGGCGTAGACGTTTGTTCCTGTCAGCTTTCTGCGAAGCCACTTCAGTTTCCGTTTGCTTTTCTTGGCTCTCGGAAGCCGTGCCGCTTGAGTCAAGGACATTTTCTTTTAAAAAAAAAATGTTTTCTTTAACATTTCAACTTCATGCAACTAAAATGATTTTTTTTCCCCTCATAACATCAAAACGTACAAAATTATGAAAGTATGTATGTACATCATAATCACCACCAAATCGTGTACATTTTGTCATTTTTTTCCCTGCCCTCTCTTTCTTTCTCTCTGTCTCTTTAGGCGAATACGTAGTGATGACAACATATTTCCATTTGAAAAGGAAAATTGGCTATTTTGTGATCCAGACCTACCTCCCCTGCATCATGACCGTCATACTGTCACAAGTGTCCTTCTGGTTAAACAGAGAGTCGGTTCCGGCGCGCACCGTGTTCGGTGAGTTGTCATCCTGTGTTTTTATGCAAGACAACGCGCTAAATAATAACTGACGTCCGGCTGGTGAGTATGGGGCTTTTAAAAGGCGAGGTAAGAGCGCGAGAAAATGCACGACGCGGGGGTGGGGAAGGAACACGACGTTGTATTGGATCTCATTAGAATGTGCAATGAGTGTATATTTTCCATCTTTTAATGCTGCATTAACATAAATTGACTCATGGGATTAAGCAGGAGCTAATGGAGTACCTGTCTATTCATTGTGTGATCATGCAACACCCAAAGACAGGAAGCAATTTGCAATTCCAAGTCTGGTTATTGTGGTGCTGCATAATGCATGCCCTCTTTACCTTTTCTACTTTCATTGGCATTCAAAAATGCAACTGTACATGTACTCGTGTAATACTGTACATTTTGCAATGCATTCATGGAAAAAAAGTCATGATAAAATCAGAAACCAACTAAACAAGATCAAGTTATCATTTGTGAAAGTTGAGGAAAAATAAGTCAGAGTATGTTAAATTGTAAAGTTGTGATTAGAAGAAAATCTGAAATAGTCGGACAGTTAAAAATAAAACAAAATAAAACATTTAAATAAAAAACTGCCATACTTTTACGAGAATAAACTCGTAATAATATGAGGAAAAACGACGTCATATTAGTAGCGTAAAGTTAATAAAGTAAAAATAAAGGGTTTTTTTTTATGTTATGTTTTTTTTAAGTAACTTAAGTAAGAGGCAAGTATTTGGAAATTTACAAAAATTAAAATGGGAAATAAGTATTTTTTGTATTTTTGAATTCAATAAAGTCTTTTTTTTAAATGTATATATTTGCTCTATTTCTCCCATGTTTGCTGTTTGGTTTTTTTAATATCCAGAGCCAAAAACAAACAAGTCACTTGCAGCAAATGGCCCTCGAGCCGCACTTTGGACACCCCTGACTTAGGCCCTTTATGCTTATTTTAATGAAACCCTTGGGCAGTTTAAAGTAATGGCAGCAAATTCCCATTTTCCAAAAGAGGATACGAGCTCAGCCAAGCTCAGGACCAAGGATGAGGTATTTCCCTCATTTTCACGTGCAGATATTGCCAAGTATGGCCAAGATGGCAGTGATCCCCAGAACTTGGACGTGTTCTAACTCCAAATCCAACACTGTGTGTGTTAAGAATGTCCGTTAACTCAGAACCTGCACGAAGGATTTTGAGACATAAAGTGATACAGCTGGTGTCGATGTTTATTAGCCAAGACTTCACAAGATCTTTGCAGTTGTCTGTGGAGTGCAAAAGTGCAGTATTTTCCTTCTTGCATGTTCAAATCAGGACAAAAGGGCTCAGCTTTGACAAAATCCGAGGGATTTACTGTTAAATGGCAGACCTGAAGACAAATTCATCAGAGGAGTGAAGGACTTTTGACACACAATCGGCGTGAGAACGTTTTTATGTCATTTTTATGTTTAAGGAAGCATCAAGCCTCAATTTTTGAATTTTTCCATTTTCGTACTCAGCCTCCAACTCCATGCGCTCTTTCTATCACTGCTTGACTCCTGTCTGTGCTTTACCATGAAGTTCTCCAGGCTGTTATGTGGAAGATCATTTCTTTGTGGGATTGATTGAGACGGGTAAAAAAACTCGGGTAAAATAACCATCTTAATTACATGAATACGACCGATCATCAATGCAGCTTCGATTCACATACTTCACCCATCAGAGGGTTATAGTTTGCTTTAGTTATCGTATTAATTTCAGGAGTAATCTTAATTCCTTTGCATTAAGGATTTTATACTCGGCCACTGCGAGCTTGGACCTCGCGGACCAAAACATCACTTTCCGTCTGGGAGAAGTTTGGGCGTCTTCCGCCGTCTTCGTCCACATTCATACAAAACTTGCAATGCGTTTCGCCAGCGCCGCATTTAAAGGTGAGGAGAGGAGCTCTTTTGATTGGTGAAGATTTGACCCGGCTGTGTTAAGCCCAGTCACGCCTTCTCTCCTCTCTCTTTGCCACTTGCGCCGCTAGGCGGGACGAAATTGCAAAATGCGCCTAAAATACGCCCATTGGTCTACGAAATTCCAGCCCTTTGTGTCATCAATACTGAGAACTGGCCAAATGATTTAATTAACTGCAATATTGTTGGGATACCAGTTGACAGTTTGGACCAAAAAAGTATCACATCCTCCGCATATAATGATGTTCTATGTTCCTGGTGTCCAGCAGTTATTCCCGGTAGACGGGTTTTTCCCAAATCCAGATCTTGGCAGCACATTGGACAAGTATGGCCACTCACTCCTATCACACTTGTCGTGCATCCAAAGACAACAATGCAGTATTTCTGACGTTACGATGGCCATGAATTATATTGAGCACCATATTTACAAATGCGTTGCCATGGTTACGTACCCAAGTGGGGATGTACAGGCCAAGCCTTTTGGCAAGCTTTTTACGCAGTATTTTGGCATCAGCTCCCATAAGACTGATGGGTCTATATGATGAGCATTCAGCAGGAATTTTCCCAGTTTGGGAATCCAAGCTATTGTAGCAAGTCCTAAACTTGGAGGCAGAATGTTTTAAAAGTCTGAACAATTGTATAAAATTCTACAGCTTTGAATTCTTTCAAACCTTTCCCTTTGAGGGAGGTCCTCCCATGTAAGTGCCTGAAATGGGAGGTGGGGAAGAAAAGCATATCTATCAGAGGAGTTGCCAGCGCATTCTGACCTGTACCAGGATACAAATCTCTGAACACCTCATTGGTATCCTGTGGGTCCTAAGCTGATTGTGTGATAATGTCATTGGTGTCTCTTTCGTTCAGTTTTCAGTTTTTGTTGGATTCTGCCCTTAACGCCGGCAATTTCTTTTGTTTGCCAAAATCATCTTTCTTATTTATATTATTATATATAGCCCAAACAAAAACTGTCAAATAAAAAGCTGAGGTCCGCAAAGGGCCCCCGGGCTACACTTTGAACACCCCTGCTGTACAGTACCTCCTGAGGTGGCTATTGTTTCATCCAAGTAACATTACTGACACCTAGGGACCGGTGAAGAGCACTCTCCAGCACAATGTGTCTTTCAATGCCTTTTCTGAATGCCTAATATTCCCATCTTAGTTTATTTTTGCATGATTTTCGCAATATTTTGTGCCAAAAAGATGTCAAACTTGCTCAAATATGCATGTTTATTAATAACAGTCAGCGTTCTTTTTTAAAGCGATAGAGTGAAGCGGTGTGACGAGGGAGCACTGCATTTGTATCTTTATCTTTATTTGGATAACAGAGCTTTAGAGAGGCCGCTGATTGGATTTTGAAGTCAGCTGATGTCATGTGACGTCTACTGTGCATGTGCGGGTTACAATCGCCACACATGCCCGTACATACCCAATTCCCAACAGAGGCCAGGAAGAACTTGGAAGAATGTCCCGTGAGCTGGTAGGCACAATCTAATGAGACCCAATACCTCGCATCGTCGGATGTCTTTGGCATTCTGCAAGCGCAGCGTAGCGACAAAGCTTCACTGACGTTTTGACTTTATCCCCAGGGGTCACCACCGTCCTCACCATGACAACCCTGAGCATCAGTGCTCGCAACTCCCTCCCCAAGGTTGCCTACGCCACGGCCATGGACTGGTTCATGGCCGTGTGCTACGCCTTTGTCTTCTCAGCCCTGATTGAGTTTGCCACCGTCAACTACTTCACCAAGCGCAGCTGGGCGTGGGATGGGAAAAAAGAGGGCATGGAAATCAGGGTGAGTGGCTCCCGCTTGAAAGTCGCACGCACGTATGGAATTTAGGAAGCGTTGCTACGCGTTCTCCGCCGTGCCTCCGGTACTCAAACGGCCCGGCGGCTGCCGAGGCTACTTTTATTTATCCGTTAACAGCCGAACGGGACAGGGACAGTGGCGGGCGGAGCGGAAACAGAGCATTAAACTCCCAATTTAAGATGGCAGCGTATGTTCAAGCGCCGTCTTAAACCCATTCTGTCAAGACGAGACAGCATCTCGGGTACTCGTTTACGGAAAGAACAAGAAAAAGACACGCGAGCGTGCGTGATTTAGAGTATTATTTTCACTCCCAAATTGTATCCCAGCCCCACCGTTTGTCAACAGTGTGCGCTCGTCTGTGCTTTTAGGAGCGGAGAAGTAATTGGATCAGTGCAAGAAAGTTGAAATAAACATGAGAGCGCAGTGTGTGTGTGTGTGTGTGTGGGTGTGTGCGTGTGTGTGCGTGTTTAATGGATTGTGTTTCTTTGAAAGAGGAAGCCAAAATGCAAATGCTGAAGTGTAAATAGGTTAGGGTAAAATACATCATAACCAGCCAGCGTGCCCTAAAATCTATGATATTTATATGCCGTGCTGCGTGTACACTTCATTGCCTAAATATGCGCCAGAACACCACCGGCACGGCTGCTGAGCGGCTACTGACTTGGATGAGGAAGCGTAGAATGGCTTGTTCCTCTGCACCAAACTGGACAGTGATTGGACAAATGCCGGACTTCGTCCCGCTCAACGGACGCTCAGCGTCTGTGGGGAAGTGGTCTGGCTCGGCTTGATGATCTGTTTAGGGAGGAATGCCTTTCGATTGACAGTGAAATGAGCGAATGAGCCATTTTGAAGTATAAACATCCACGCGTAGTATTTGGCGAGTTTTTCATTCCGTTGTTCTGAACTGACCCGGAGTCTTTACCCATCCCCAGCGGCTTAGGTAAAAAGGACAAGCCTTGTGTTTGGCGATGCTCTTCTGTCCGCCTGCGGTTTCCTTCCCCAAGTCGCCTACTTGCTACTTCAGGGGCGCAGATCATTGTCTTGTATCGGGACGGGACGGGAAAAGAGACATTTAAGATGCGGCCCGGAAACAAAAGAGCTTCCCCTTCCTGGATGACCAGCAGTCGCCACGGATCATAACCTTACCTTTTGTGTACTTTGTGTTTCAAGGCTCCCTGACATGAATCATCGGCTTTGCTCGAATACGTTCTGCATTTGTTTTACGATAAACTCACAAAAAGGACATTCACAGTCCACAGTGCCCTTTCCAAATGTGACAAACGTGGATGTTTGCGGTGATTATACGGACGCCGTGTGTCAACACTTCTTGATTAGAAAAGAAGAGAGAAACATTTGGAGGGGAAATGGGGAACTTTCAGAACTTGGACCTAAAACTTAAGACAAGGAGATAAAGATCGGTTGCCTTCAGAACGCAGAATGGAGCTGCTAATCCTTCAAGTATTCTTGAAATCGGGGTCTTAATGAGGGTCTTTCTAGTCTGATTTCATGTGTGAATGTTCGCAGCAGCTGCCCCGCCCCCACAGTAAACACATTGCTGTGAAAAGATGTTTACACAACATGTATAATGCTTTATATAGCCTTGCCACTATGGTGGAATCAGGTTTAGAAGACATTATGTAAACAAGACGTACCCACTCTCGTGTGCCAACTTAGACGGAGTGGCGCTTCGTCTCGTCCTTTTCTCCTGTGCACCCGCGGATTGGCTTCCTTTTTCTTTCGCATTCATACTTTAATTTCAAGGCAAATAGCTAAGAGGCGTCGCCCCGATGATGTCACTTCCTGCAAAGAGACCAATCGGCGAGAGTTAGCTTGTAATAGTAGTCAAAGGAAATATTACAGTATTGTTTTAATTATTTTCATATAATTATATACAGTATGTACACATAATAATACATAATATAACTATTGTCCATTATTTATGATAAAAGTGGTTTATTAGGTCTAAACAAATGCACACAATTATTTAGCATCAATTTGTAGGCCAATTATCATTTCAATATTTGCATTGTTTTATGGATAAGTGACACCCCTCTACTGATAACTAACAAAAACACAGATTTGTATATATTTTACGGCTGTCAAAAGTAGCGTGTTAACTAATTAATTAGCTCATTGGTTGCATTAATTACGTTACATTTTGTCGCATAATTAATGCATGCGCACCACAGCAAGCCACGCCTCTCTGTTCTGATGGCGGGAATATGTCCCCACCCACAGAGTCACACAGTGTGACGCTTGTCAAGAATTTTATTATTCTGACGCCACATATGTTTCTCCCGCTCACAAAAATGTGTAGTCCGACACTTCCGCGTTGTCACTAGAGGGCAGCGAGATGCCTTCAGGGACACTCCGAACATTACAACATCTTTATAATGCATTTATGTGTGGTCTAGAATAAACAGAACGACAAAGAAAAACAATAAGTGGATATTTTTTAATTGCGGATGTACATGTATGCTCAGAAATCCCGGAAAACAAACTCAAAATATGTGAATTCAATTTAATATACGTGGTGTCTTTGAACATAACCCCTCATTGCTCATAATAGCACGGTTAAAGTGTGATCCAGTACAGTAAAAATTGGCATATTTTAGACATTGTTGGGAATGGTGATTAACTCGATTAATTAATTTGAAGTTATTAATCTGATTAAAATTTGGAATCATTTACCAGCCCCAGTTTACATACAATAGTGTTGAAAATAATAGCAGTCCAATGTGACTAACCAGATGAATCACTGTTATTAGTATATTTCTATTGCTACATGGCAAAGAAGTTACCAGTAGGTGCAGCAGATTCTCCAAAGAACCAGCAAGAACCAACAAACAAGAACCAGCATTCATGATGTGCATGCTCTTAAGGTTGTGCAATTGAGCAATTAGTTGAAAAGGATGTGTTCAAGAAAATAGCAGTGTCTGCCGTTGACTTCACAAACTCAAAACTATTTTTGTACAAACTTTTTTGGCAATCCTGTCAATGACTAAATTAATATTTAGTTTTTTATAACTGCTTAACATCTGTGTGGAATGGAGTCAACCAACCTGTGGCCCTTTTAGCTGTTATTCCACTCCAAGATTCATGAACAACATTCCATAATTCCAGGCCAGGGTTCTTTGGCAAATTGTAACCTCTTCTCCACATGCACATCCCGTTTGTTTTTAGCAGAGGGACTTTGCGGGGATTCTTGTAAATAGATTAGCTTCACACAGAGGTCTTCTGTCACAGTACTTACAGGTAACTCCAGACTGTCTTTGATCACCCTGGAGCTGATCATTGGCTGAGCCTTTGCCTTGCGGGTTATTCTTCCATTTTGGTAGTTTTCTGCCAGTGTCTCTGGTTTTGCTCTCCATTTGAAGGCATTGGAGATTATCCAAACACTACCGGATGTATAGCTAAGCCAGTGATGCAGTACTTTAAGTGCATTCAGTCCGCATAATTGGAGCAATTTTGTCCATGTTAGATTCCCGTGTTTTGTGATGCGTCGCCATCAGTTGAGATTGGCAGTAAGGAATATTGAAATGAAAGAATTATTTCCGTCGATGGGGATCATTTGCACTATAACGCACGAGGAGGGAGCTTTTTCTGTCTTGGTGCTGCTGAGCATGCAGTTGTCATGATAGATAATAAAGGAGCGGGTCACAGCGGGAGACACGACGCTGTCGGCCTCGGTGCCCCATTTGAATGAACTACTGGAAAGCAAAAAGATCCCACCACGTATATATGTATAGAAATAAACAGGGGGGGGGGGGTTGGCCTCATGAGACCTTTTGAAAATACAGTCCTCGGTCATCAGAAGCAGAGTTTCAGCTACTGGAACCAAACGATGACTTCATTTCCCGCAGGCGCTTTCTTTTTTGGGATGGGATATGGTCGAGTCAGCGTGCACTCATTTGCTTTGGAGGTTATGCCGCTCCGATGGCGTGTCATCCCCGCCGGGGTGACTAACAATCTGTTTAACCGACGGGCCAATCAGCTCACCTCCAGCCCGCTGAAAGTGCGTTACGGCAGGAACGGGACGCAGGCGCCGCATAGCTGGTTGAGATTCTGCAGGAGCGGAGCGGGGGCGCGGCGCGATGGGCGCACCTCCTGGAGCCGCTTCCCCCCGTGATGTCAGACGGACGGAGCGTGACACCGGTCACTGCTTCGGCTAATCGGTGCCTTCATCTAGTTAAGTCCTTATGATGGATGGGATTTTAATGCGCGCTAAAGCAGAACTTTTCACGCAAAATTTACACTTTAATCAAATTGGAAGAAAATATCGGGGCGGAAGTAGCTGAGACGCCCATACCAGTATCACTCGGACACAAACCAACAACACCATTTTATACTATTTTATGTATAGCCTGCAAATCATGCTGTTGAGGAAGACTTCCCAGCATGCCTTGCAGGTTAAGGATTAGAATAAAATAGCATGTATGTATGCATAGCACGTCTATCGGTGTGTAAGCGTGTACTTTATGTCGCACCGTGAGCGAGGTAGGCATTCGGCTTGAAAAGGCTCCTCAAGCAAGTCCAAGTTTGCCCATGGAGGGCAGATGGGATGTTCCGGACACCCAACATGAAGTACTTTTTAGGGTTTTACCTGAAAATGCACATACAAGACACATGAAATGTGTGATAAATGATAAATGAACATTTAACATAATGTACACGTGCTTGTTGCATTTTGTATGCGAATTTCTCTATTTGGTGTTTAGTTTAGTTTATTCTGGTGCATTTTTTGGGCGTAAACTATTTTCTCCAAAAAGGTATTTAGTTATTATTATTGGTAAATGACTGGAATGAAGCATGAAGCAAATGATCCAATGAATAGAATTCTTAAATGAAGAATTGTAATATTGATACATGCAGAAAACCTGAAGTATATGGCCGCTTCTCTAATGTGTACATTAAAGATGCCAACGTAGGCCAGCCTGCTGTAAGCTTGTAATCTAATCACAGTCATCACACCATGATAAGTGAATTTCCGTGAAGTAGGATTCAATATTAATGAACAAAATAGTCTCAAAGAGAGCATAGAAAACTTGTTTACGACTTTCTAAATTCGGGTTTTAACATTATTAGAGCCCTCTACAAACAAAACACCTCAATAGTCACTTTTACATTCTTTGTTTACATCAAGTTGCGCAAACTACGGGATCACTGCAAAACGTAGCAAGCTGGCGAGCTAACTAGTTAGCCTCTCCAAATTACTTATGGGGAAAAGGACAAAGAATTTACCACTTCCACACTGAATAAGAGGCGTCTCCAGTCTCCAAGCACCGTGAAAGGTAATCTCATAATAATACAATTAACAATACTACAATTAACTTGTCTTTCTATATTTTTGACTAATGATAGGCAACTACATCCCGCTCAAAGTCAGCTGGGATAGGCTCCAGCATACCAGAGACCCTAATGAGGATAAGCAGTAAAGAAAATGGAAGGATGGAATAGAGTGCTACAAAACAGCCATTATTTATTTATTTTATTTTATTTTTTGAACCGCAATATAGTGAGGGGGCTTTATTGGAACCGTGGTATTGCGAAGGACAACTGTATATCTCATTAGATTGGCTTTGTGCCAACTCGGACAGGCACACGGTGCAAAATGTACTGCAGAACCGGTGGATCCGGTGCAGGACGTGACCAAATACCGTACTGCCGTGTACCGTTACCTTCCAGAACCAGAACGCCACCAGACAAGAAACAATAGAATACGATACGTACAAAGCCTAGCGGGCAAATAAGTTGTCACCTCCGCTCTGATCTTGGGTCACTAGGCAACGTCTCACGCCTCCGCACAAAGACTTTCCAGCAGCTGAACACAGTGTGGTACATTCCGCCCCAGGATGTTCCATCGCACTCCAAGAAGATGTGACATTTGCATAAATCCAAACGTAAGGTCAGCAAATGTGTTGGATTTACATTTTGCGGCCGACGGCAGACAAATGGTCACAACAGAAGAAAGTTTGCGTGAAAATACGTAGCGCGTACGTCTGATGGTCAGTGGTCTTCTACTGATCAACACTTACAGCAGAGGACAGTGCGGAACTAGGAGCGAAGAACACGGAAGACACCCAGATAGCGCGAATAAGGTCACAGGATAGTCGCCATTAGCGCCTGCTGCTGGGCAAGCCGTCGAGAGTCAAGCAAGGTGTGGCGGAACCAGTGGCTGGAAAAGACGTTGCTTCTCCGGAGGGCATTACTGTGACTTTTGTCTTCGTGTCTCCAAAGTGGCTTGAGAGAGACCCCGCCTACTTTATTATTGTCTGCTGTTTTGGCAGAGGAGATGAAGATCGGTCGTCTTGAAAACACAGAATAGTGAGTGTTAATTACTCTGGAGTTGCTTATCCTTCAATCATTGGTTTCAATGGGCTTCTTAATGAGCGTAAAGGGTTCTTTATAGCCGGATTTATGTCATGTTTCGTCTCCTGTACAAACACATATCACTGTGAAAAGATGTTTAAATAACATGCATAACCTTGTCGCTATCATGAAATTGTGTTTAGAAGACATTACGTAAACATAAACATGAACAAACGCTGCAACTTTTTTTTCCCCTGTGTTCTGGCAGAATAGCACCCTTTTCCATACTGTGTTTACGCCCTACTTTCAAGCCAAATGCTTCTTGTGTTCCTTCATAGCAGTCATCAGTGAAATGATCACTGCAGACAGCAGAGCTCAAAGTGGGCGTTCTGTGCACTTAGTTTGTCCATTGTCTTAAACCTTCCTCTTTTGGAAAGGAAAAGCGACTTGCAGTATCGCTCGGAAAGTGTTAACATCCAGCAGCAACACCACCTTTTGATTTTGAAAATTTACCGAAACTCTGTTTTAGCTGAGAAGTGTCATCCTGGTGACGTCGCTTCCAGGAATGAGACTGAAGTATAAATGTCCCTTTTGCGAATCTACTGTTTGCTTTCAAAAATAAAACAATGTAAAACACGATTTCAAACTATAACATTTTTTTATCAAAGTTGCTTGCAATGTGCCTTGTTCTTCCATATAGGGCAGCAACATGCTGTATGAATGACAGGCCGAACAATGCAATGCGTTTCCACTAGATGGCAGAATGAACCGAATCCCTATTGGGGATTCTGCAACTGCAACATTGGTTTTGGCACAACCCGGTTTTTGCAGGCTAAAACTATGTCTCAGTCAAACAGTGCCTAACAAACTTGTTCACTTTGGTGACTCAGTCTCTGAGCAGAATGGATAGCGGTCCGTATAGTTGGGAGATTCTATAGACACTACAGACAGAACCATTCAATCATTTGATTCTGGTGCCAAAACTTACTATTTTTGGATGTCTAGAACTGATTACTAGGATTTCATTGATTTTTGGTTTGCGTACGTTTTGGTTTTCATCCTACATTTTGGAACAAATTCATGACTCAAACCGAGGTTTCACTGTGCAGTAAACCCTGCTGCTTAATCTAATATTTATCATTTGAGCACAAAAAACTTATTAGAGACCTCTAAACATGAAATAACACCCCTAGAGTCACATTTGCACTCCTGTTATTCAATAAAGTAGACGTAATAAGAGAAAATAAAACATTTAAAACATAAATAGGACTCGTGCTCGTGTGTGTTATTGTAAATATGTTCCGGTTAGGGGGCTGGAGTGGGGGGAGGACAGGAAGTGACAACAGGGGTTCAAAGTAGAGTTTTATCGTGGCGCATGTTACGTGTTTAATTTCATTCAAATTACAGAAAAAATAAAGAAATTATGAGTAGAAAAAATCCAGTCTGGTGCTTGTGTGTCTCATCCAGCAATACAGTAGCATTACTGACACCTAGTGACCAGTGTAGAATATAACATATCATCGCAACGTCTTTTAATGTGTCTTTTGAATGCCTTACATTTGTATTTGAGTTCTTTTAATCATTTTATGCTTGAAAATGCTGAAAATTTAGGCAAAAAATGCTAATATTGGCCATATTCTTCCACAAAGGAGCATTTTTTGGTTTTAGTAGCAGATGTTTGGTGGTGTTGCCTCGATAAAGGCTGGGAAACCTCGCTTGAAGGTATCGGATCAGAACAAGACCCCATCCTGGCTTTTCAGACCCGATTTGTGACTGCATGGCAACGTTAAGTATAAAGACGTAAGAATGGTGAGCAATGTGCACTAAAGAGATCCACCGTGAAGCAATTGGGAGCGCAAACGCAGGGACATTAGTTATGCTAATTAAAAAGATGGCGTGGAGGCAGGAGGAAGGACGCACGTCAAATGAAGCTGAAAAAGTGGAGCAGAAAACAAAAGCAGAAATGAAAACAGGGAGCACTGAGACACTAATGTATGTACCAGCGTGTTTTTCGTGGGAATGAAATGTTTACATTTCATGACCCCGTAAAATACACTCCAGTAAGTAGCAAAAGAACAATTCAATTCAAGGCGGCAATAACATGTAAATGTAGACAAAAACTCTTCCCTAGTGGAGTTCAAGGCGTGCACTTCACCTTTTTTTAGGTTTTGCACCGATTAGCTAAATACGTTACGTTAAAAAAAAAAAAGAAAAAAAAAAGAGAAAAAAAAAAATAATAAAAAGAAAAAAAAATAAAATTAAAAAAAAAAAAATAAAAAATAAAAAAAAAAAAAAAAAATTTTTTTACTTAATATTATGAAAAAAAAACAAACCAAACAAAATACACTTTGTCATTTTTAGAAAATTAGGATGCGGAAAAAGTTACAATGTTATGAGAATAAAGTCAAAATATTAAGGGAAAAAAGTCAGAATTACGAGAACAAAATTTACCAAAATTAATATGAAATTGTTGGAAAAAAACAGTAGAAATGAGAAAAAAATTATATGAGAATAAAGTCAAAATATTAAAAGAAAAAAATGTATTCCTACATAATATTATGAGGTAAATTTAGTCCCATAGAGTTATTTGTTGAAATATAAGAAGAAACAAATAAAATGAAATAAAGTTATTTTTGGAAAGTGGGGTTGCGGTAAAACTTGAAATGTTATGAGAATAAAGTCAAAGTATTATGTCAATATTATAAGTCATAATTACAAGTCTGAAAATTTTAAAACAGCTGTAATTTTAGGAGAATTAAATCCAAATAGTAAAAAAAGTCTACATTTTATGTTTAATATTATATACTATTATAACACAAATGAAAACGGCTGAAAACATTTTTTATTCTAATGTGAAAAAGGTCATCATTTTATGATTGGCAAAAAATGTATTTCCGTAGCGTAGATTAGAACTCCCCCCCGAGTCACCACCTTATCGTGGGGGAGGAGTTTGCGTGTCCCAAAGATCCTAGGAGCAAAGTTGTTGGGGGCTGTCATGCCCCTGGTAAGGTCACCCATGAGAAACAGGTCCTAGGGGAGGGACCAGACAAAGAGTGGCTCAAAAGACCCCAATAATGCACAATAACAAAAGGACTTGGTTTTGCCTCGCTCGGATTCAGGAGGAGGTGTGTGGTTTTCGTCCTGGTCGTGGAACTGTGGACCAACTCTATACTCTGGCAGGGTCCTTGAGGGTGCATGGGAGTTTGCCCAACCAGTCTACATGTGTTTTGTGGACTTGGAGAAGGCATTGGACCGTGTTCCTCGGGGAATACTGTGGGGAGCGCTTCGGGAATACGGGGTATCGGACCACCTAATCCAGGCGGTTGGTTCCCTGTATGACCGGCGTCAGAGTTTGGTTCGCATTGCCGGCAATAAGTCGGACCCGTTTCCAGCCAGGGCTGCCTTTTGTCACCGATTCAGAAACAAAAGAAAGTCGTTTTCGAAATTAAGTTGCAGAAAAAGGTCACAACAAGGTTACAAGAATTAAGTAAAAAAAAAAAACAACAAAAACTGCTGCAATTTTATGAGAATAAAGTCAAAATATAAAAAAGTCTAGTTGTTTTTTTTCCTTTTTTGTTTGTTGTTGTTTTTAGTTGTAATATTATGAGAACAAACAAAACAGTTAAGAATTTAGAAAATTAGGTTGGGAGTAACACGGGCCGCACGGTGGCTGAATGGGTAGCACGCTGGCCTCACAGTCAGGAGGTTCAGGGTTGGAATCTCCATCGGGCATGTCTGTGTGGAGTTTGCATGTTCTCCCCGTGCGTGTGTGGGTTTTCTCCGGGTACTCCGCTTTCCTCCCACATTCCAAAAACATGCATGTTGGCTTCATTGGGCGCTCTAAATTGTCCATTAGAGTGGGAATGTTTGTCTGCCCTGCGATTGGCTGGTGAGCAGTCCAGGGTGGGTGTACCCCGCCTCCCGCCCAAAGTGTGCTGGGATAGGCTCCAGCATCCCCGCCACCCTGATGAGGATAAGCGGCATAGAAAATGGATGAATGAATGAAAGGTTGCGAGTAACAGTGTATAAGAATAAAGTTATGATATTACAAAAAGAAAATCCATGAAGATGATTTAAAATGCAAGATTTAGAAGATTTTTAAAAAGAGGCAAAATGTGAACAAATGCTTTTTCACCTGCAGTATGTCCTAAAGCTGAGATGCATGTTAGCATTTCCACAAAGTTTGGGTGCTTTTGTCTACACCGGCGGTACGGATTGACCCATTTTTTGGGGTGATGAAATCCTGTTCTGCTAGGCTTTGGTAAATAAGAGCCTGACAGACACAGTCACACGTCCTTTCAGAATAAAAGAAAAGCCCCCATGGTTTTCCTTGAGAAGTAAGAAGCAGGCATTTTCCTTCCCCGCCTAACGCAGACTTTGTCTTATCGTGAGATGCTGGTCTGCAGAGGCCTGGTTGCTCTCGCTGGTTTGTCAGAATTGACTTCAAGCGTTGTTATTTTTCCTTCTTTTCCCGCCCCAGTCATGTTCTGTGCTGCGGCTGTCAGCGACGTCACACACCAGCCAGGCCAGTTGCACTTCGGTTCTTCCGATTTCAGCCCTTTTTTAAACTGAAAAGTAATGGCAGCTTTTTGAGGGCGTCACAAGATCTCACGAGATGAAAATGGGCACCTCGTGGGGGCTCGGGAGTCACCCAATAAATGAAAATGAACTGGATTGTTTTCCCAGTTTAATGCGTCGCCTCCAAAACAAGTTCACTCTGTGCATTCAGCACCTTCCAGGCACGGATGCACAAGGAGTGAGCCCTCATTCCAGGCATACAATCTCTTTGCAGTAGTAGTAGAGGAGCAGAAATGTAACGAGTAGATATTTTTTTCTTGCACTTTTCCTAAAAGGTCCCGCTTTGCTGAAATATGTTCTACATTGGTTGTGATTTTGCTCTACAATGTTGGATTTTGGAAAGCAATCAGTGGGTTCTCAAAAATGACGAATTTATGATGGGCTAGCTGTCGCTGTCCGGTCTCCTTTCCGGAAGAGACGCCATGGGAGTTCCATCATGGCGGTGTCTGACGCGGAGGATGCTTACAGTGATTATAGCAAAGATCTGAGTCATGTGTCAACAGTTTTCGGGAGAAACTTTTGGAGATGAAATAGAGAACTCTTGGAACATGGACTCAAGCCTCAGGACACGGAGATGTAGGTCGGTGGCCTTGAAAACATTGACTGGTAGTGTAAATTACTCTGGAGTTGCTAATCCGCCAGTTTTTGATATATTTCTTTCATATTTCATCACGGCCCCCGCCATCCATCATGAAAAGATGTTTATATAACATGTACAACGCTTCACAGCCTTGTCGCTATCATGGAATACTGTTTAGAAAACATTATGTAAACAAGACATGACTTACTTAGACGTCATTCATCTAGTCTTTTTTCAAAACGCGTTTATAACGTACGTGTTCCTGCGTAGCAGTTATCAGTGGAATGAACTCTCTCTCTCTTCTGCACTCGCTTTGCCCATTTTTGTCTTAAACCGTCTTCTTTAGGAAAATAAAACTCACTTGGAGTATCATTTGAACGTTGTAAACATCCAGCAGCAGCACAGACATTTGGCATGACCATTTGGATGGGATGGATACAGAACTTAGTCCATGATCTACCTCATTTCTTGACTCCGCTTTAGCTGTGAGCTGCCGCCCTGATAACGCCACTTCTGGAAACGGGACTGAACATTTAACTATTAATGTCATTTCAAAAACATAAATCCAAAGAATATATGACCAATGTAAGCAAAGTCATCATGCCAGAGAGCCTACAAGAATGATACCGGCTGTCACGTCGGGGTCTCCAATACCACAGGGACCCTTTAGAAGCAAAGTTAAGCTCGCCTCGTTCTTCAGGAGTGTCTCGTGACGCCCCTGCAGCTCATTTTTGTCTTTTTTCGCCCTTTTTCGTGCCACCAAGCCTTGTGTGATGCAGATTTGACAATAGTAACCGTGTCAAATGTAAACTTTTTTTCTTTTTCTACTTTTCCTTTCAGGAACCGTTTCAGGCTAACATGGCCAGGATTAACGATATGGTTAGGCTTTTGTTTTGCTCTTGTGTGTGTCGTGTCTCGTGGTGTTGCTTCTATTTCCTCTTTATGAGTTCAAATGGAAGTATTGTGGAGTCTGCTGCATTTTCCCCTGACTACCTTTTCCCCCTCCTTTTTCAGAGAAGAGAATCTGCAAGTCTCTCCAAAAAGGCAAATAACACCTTCAACATTGTCGGAACGACCTACGCCATCAACGTGGCAAAGGACCAGGGTTTGACGACCATTGCTAAGAGTGCCGGTGCCGGGGCGCCTGCCAGACACTCCTCCTACCTTCATAAAATGGATGACCCCTACACAGAAGCCAAGAAGTCCTACAACCGAGTCAGCAAAGTGGACAAGATATCGCGCATCATTTTCCCCATTCTGTTCTTCATCTTCAACTTGGGCTACTGGGCCACCTATGTCAACAGAAAGCCCGCCATCATCGAAGCAAACAACCTCAACTGAATCTGATCCCCAGTCAGTCTTCGTCTGGTTTAGAATGGAGAGAGACAGCTTAACGGGAGACCATGAAACATCTTGTTGCGTGTGTGCGTGCGTCTCACTGGATGTTCCTCCTGCTTCAGCTAATGAGATCCAATACACAGATATCAGAAGCCCGTTTCAGTACAACGCGGTACTGCAAACCACCAAAATAAACATAAGTATTGCCAAAAGCGAAGTATTATCGCCTGCACACAACATCCCGAGAGCCGTTGTTCATTAGCAGGCTCGTGCCGAAATCAGCCGTTACAGCGTCGACGGCAAAAACACACATTTCATCCGCAAAGGCAGAAAAACATACTATACTTATTGTGTTACTCGGCTGCAGAATAGAATAAAGAACGTACCCCGGAGGCCCAATCGCTGACATTAACACAACAATCCAGAAAATACAAGAAACAATTTACAGGCAAGAAATTCCCCGAATTCCCGATCTCATTTGAACACAGTCTAAAAATATAAGTCATTTTAGATGAATAACCGCAGTACTATCATGAGGAAAAAACATTTTAGTAGCATAAAAGTGAAATATTACAGAGAAAAAAAGGTTTTTTTCAAAGTCAAAATATGATTAGAAGTTATACGATTAGAAGTTACAAATCATTATTCGTTAGAAAATTTAAAAGAGCAGAAACAGAAAAGACAGATGTAAGCATTCTGAGAATTAAATCCAATCATTAAAAGAAAAAAGTTGTTTTCCAACAAGAAAAAGTCCCAAATTTACAAGGAAAAATGGTAACATTATGGGGGGATTCATTATAGTAGCAGAGAGTTGAAATATTTCACACAAAATAATCCAGCAAGTACAAGAAACAAGTTCACCGAATTCCCGATCTCTTTCCGCATCGCTGGCACACGGCACATTCTAAAAATATCATTTAACCAAAAAAAGCAACAGCAAAAATTGAAAAATCAGCAATAATTTTTAATCATTTTACAAAAATAACTGAATTAATATTATGAGAAAAAATAACATCATTTTATCAGCATAAAATTGAAATATTAAAAAATGTATTTGGAATATGAATTTTTGAAAAATTACAAAAAAATGTCAAAATATTGTGGGAACCAAGTCAAAATTTTGAGTTAGAAAATATTCCAAAAAACCCAACAGAAATGAAAAAAAATACAAGAACTAAATCTAATTTTTAAAGACAAAAGTAGCAAACTTACGAGAAAATGGTAATATGGGGGAATTTCATTAGGGTAGCATGGAGTTGAGATATTTCACACAAAACAATCCATACTGGTAACAAAACTGGTAAGACGGTTCATCGAATTCCCAATCTCATCCGTATCACGGATTCCCATAAGTTCCTCATGCTCGATGTCGCTAGCCGAGAGAGCCCTTTTGATTGGCTGTCAACGGTAATAAATGATAAAGCATAATTTGACAGACTACAGTATAAGTCGGCCAAACTATGACAAGTGCGACTGATAGCCTGGAAAATACTGATTGAGTCTTATCAAGTGGGCTAGCTAGTAGACCAAAAGCCCGGGCTAATCATTAAATTGGTGAGTTATGTAGAATTGATAATCGTGTATCCAATTACGTCATCCATCCCTTATTTATCACAGTTAAATGGGTTCCGGACCCGACCACGATAAATTATTTCCGCAATTTACAATGTTAATAAAAAGAATATTTATTGAAGAGTATAGAACACCTTTGTGACTTCAACACAGTTTTAACATAGTTAGAGCTCTGTAGACATGAAATAACACCCCTATAGTCACCTATACACTCCTATTCATGATTTGCATCACATTGCGCAAATCACATGCTGCCATTGTCATTGTAGATTAAACAAACTAGGAACTTTTTGCAGCATGGTGGTGCAACATAAAACAGGCTAGTAAAAAAAGATAAATAAAAATAGTAATAAAATTGTGAGGGCATGCAAAGTAAAAATAGAATATTCATCCATCCATTTTCTTCCGCTTATCCGAGGTCGGGTCGCGGGGGCAGCAGCCAAAGCAGGGAAGCCCAGAGGTCCCTCTCCCCGGCCACTTCGTCCAGCTCTTCCCGGCGGATGCCGAGGCGTTCCCAGGCCAGCTGAGAGACATAGTCTCTCCAGCGTGTCCTGGGTCTTCCCCAGGCCTCCTACCATTCGGACGTGCCCTGAACACCTCCCCAGGAAGGCGTTCGGGAGGCATCCTAACCAGATGCCCGAGCCACCTCATCTGACTCCTCTCAATGCGGAGGAGCAGCGGTTCTACTCCGAGTCTCTCCCGGATGACAGGGCTTCCCACCCTATCTCTAAGGGAGAGCCCAGCCACCCTGCGGAGAAAACTCATTTCGGCCGCTTGTACCCGCCATCTTGTCCTTTCGGTCACTACCCAAAGCTCATGAGCATAGGTGAGGGTAGGAACGTAGACCAACCGGTAAATCGGGAGCTTTGCCTTTCGGCTCAGCTCTCTTTTCACCACGACAGACCGGTGCAGAGTCCGCATCACTGCAGACGCCGCACCAATCCGCCTGTCCATCTCACGTTCCATCCTTCCCTCACTCGTGAACAAGACCCTGAGGTACTTAAACTCCTCCATTTGAGGCAGGACCTCATCCCCGATCCGCAGATGGCACTCCACCCTTTTCGAGAACCATGGACTCAGATTTGGAGGTGCTGATTCTCATTCCAGCCACAAACTGATTTAGTGAGAGTTGAAGGTCACTGCTCGATGAAGCCAACAGGACCACCTCATCTGCAAAAAGCAGAGACCGAATCCTGAGGCCACCAAACCGAAACCCCTCAACGCCCTGGCTGCGCCTAGAAATTCTGTCCATGAAAGTAATGAACAGAATCGGTGACAAAAGGCAGCCCTGGCGGAGTCCAACCCTCACCGGAAACGGGTCCGACTTATTGCCGGCAATGCGAACCAAACTCTGACACCGGTCATGCAGGGAACCAACCGCCTGGATTAGGTGGTCCGATACCCCGTATTCCCGGAGCACTCCCCACAGTATTCCCCGAGGAACACGGTCGAATGCCTTCTCCAAGTCCACAAAACACATGTAGACTGGTTGGGCAAACTCCCATGAACCCTCAAGGACCCTGCCCAGAGTAAAGAGCTGGTCCACAGTTCCACGAGCAGGACGAAAACCACACTGCTCCTCCTGAATCCAAGATTCGACTATCCGGCGGATCCTCCTCTCCAGAACCCCTGAATAGACCTTACCAGGAAGGCTGAGGAGTGTGATCCCACGATAGTTAGAACACACCCTCCGGTCCCCCTTCTTGAAAAGCGGGACCACCACCCCGGTCTGCCAGTCCAGGGGCACCGACCCCGACGTCCACACTATGCTGCAGAGTCGTGTCAACCAAGACACGCCCACAGCATCCAGGGCCTAAAGGAACTCCGGGCGGATCTCATCCACCCCCGGGGCTTTGCCACCAAGGAGCTTTTTGACCACCTCGGTGACCTCAGCCCCAGCCTCTCTGAACTCCTCTCATGTCCGGGTTTTTGTCTCAGCAACCGCCAGAGCTGCAGTCCACTTGGCCTTCCGGTACCTGTGAGCTGCCTCCAGAGTCCCAGAAAAACGTAGTCTAAGTTAGTTTAACTTAGTGTAAAAAATAGACTAAGTTAAAGAAAATTCAACAGTATAGTACAAATACAGTATAGTACAATATAATACATATACTAAACTTTCCATGTACAAAACGTACATTTCAGCATAACAGAAATGTATTTCTTCTAAACTTATGAAGACAAAAACTTACCACTTTCACACAGTTGGGGAGGATTTTTTTCTCTCTATCATGTCGGACATGCCATGGCTGACTTCATGCAAGTGTTAAGCTAATGTAATGTAAGCTAATGTCCCAATTTCTTGTGTCAATAATGCCGCGTAGTGACCGGAATACTACATACACTTGTATTTCCATATGTTTTGTTTAATAAAAGACAAAACCGCGATATAGTGATGGGGTGCTAATCTGCTACTCGAACCGCGGCCTTGCGAGGAACTGAGTTTAAGCTGAAGCTTTGCTGCCAACCTTAACACACCAACAGCGGCGTTCCATTGAAAAACACATGCCGGGGTGCCTTCAGGAACGGCAGATTTCCGAACACCGGCGCATACGAGGCAACCTGGGCACTTAACAGACACCGGTGAAGTCCCCAGCTGCGTTTCCGCGCCGGCGTGGTAAGAAAGCATAAAGTTCCGGAGAGAATCCTAACCTGCCGGTGCAGATAATGAGCAGATGGACCGACTCGGATGTGCCGCCCTTGTATCGGATCTCATTCGAGTGTGAAAAGAAGTTTCCGGTGATGTGTGATTGCCATGTGATGTTTAGCCCATCGGCATGAGCGGAGGCCAAACCCTCACATGACCTCGGCCTATCTACGCCGCGCGGCTTGATGATGACGACGCCACGCAAGCTCAGTGCGTCGCGTTTGTTTTGCCCCCATTTAGCTTTGGCCCTGTCGCCTCCTGTGAGCAACCAAGTGCTCCTTTGTTGTGTTTGTATTGTGCTTTTTTTCCTCTGTTTTGGAAATGCGAGCATGCGTGTCCGGCTGCATGCACGCCCACGCACACACACCAACAACGCCGCGGCGCATCGGCCGCCGCCAGGCTGGATACTTCCATAGGATCCTCATTAATAATCTTCGGTTTGGCCTGAATTTCAGCACAACGCGGAATTGCCTCCGCGTCCCCGTGGGGGCCGCCTGCGCACTTTCGAGTCCACTAGTCGGCTGAGCATGTTTGATTAAAGAGGAGCCATGACATGAAGGGGGGAGGGGGGAAACGCTAGGCAATGTAGATCTTAGCGTGTGTTTGGAGCAAGCTAACACACCCTGGTGGTGCTGCATGGCCCCGTCCCGCCACCCGCGGCCTGTGTGTGGGTCGGGGGGCCGCAGAGTGTAAAATTGCCCATCAGCATGCAACCTTGAGGAGACGTCGGCTGTCCTAAAAGTCGCTAAACAATGTCTAACTTGCGTAGTTGGGCAGTTCCTGTGCGATTTTCCATCGTCGGCCATTTGCAGAAAAAGTGACTGCTAGGACTAGGGATGTCCCGATCGGCATTTTTGGCCTCTGACCCCCACCTGACTTGACAATTTTGCAATAGATGATGGAACTGAAAAGGTTTGAAGCAAGTGTGGCCCATTGCTGTTCTTTTATTGATATAAAAATATAATTTAACAAAAACAGCAAAAATTGAAAAAAAATCAGAAATTTTACAAGGACGAGTGTAGTAACATGAGGGAAAAAAAACATCATTTTTAGAGTTGAAATATGGACGAAAAAATATGTTTTCGGAATGGAAATGTTTGGGAAATTAGGTTGCAAAAAAAGTTATGATGTCACAAGAATGAAGTGGAAATATTACAGGATAAAGTCATAATTACCAGTTGCAAAGTAAACCAAAAAAATCTACAGCAGCTGCAGAAATGGAAGAAACAGCTGCAATTTTACCATAATATAGTCAAATTATTTATATATTTAAAAAGATGCATTCTAATGGAGAAAAACTTGTTAAAAATCTTTTGTAATTGTTAATAGTAGCTAATAACTCACCCAAAGTTTTCATAAATTAAGTAATTCCTTCCAATGTGGCTGCGTAGACAGAAACTTGTAATGTTATGAAGCAAAATATGTCATTTCATGTGGCTTAGAGTAGAAATATTTCAAATAAAAACATATTTGATATCTTAACATAATGAGATACAAACAAAACAAAATAAAGTTGCAATTTTTAGAAAATTACTTTGCAGAAAAACGTACAATGTTATGAGAATAAAGTCAAACTATTATGGGGATAAAGTCATAATTATGAGAACAAAATTTACAAAAATCAAGTAAAAACAGTTGGAAATGTAAAAAAAACAACAAAACAATAGAAATAGAAAAAAATATGCTGGAATTGTACGACTCAAGTCAAAATAATAAGATCAATAAATTGTATTCCAACAAGACAAAACATAATATAACATAAATGAAAAAATAGGAAAAAGAGCTGTAATTTTATGGGAATAAAGTCAAAATAAAGAGTAAAAAAGTAAATAAATAAAAAAAGTCGTAATCTAACAAGAAAAACTATTTTACACTTTTATGACAATAATGACACCAAAATAATGTAATCATTTTAGTAGCGCATGTTATTATTTTTTTTTGCAACATTATGAAAAACAAATATAACAAAAGTGCTTAGTTGGGGAAAGAAAACGGAAATAGTCATAAAAGAACAGAAAGCAAATTTAGTGAAAAAAATGTTTAAAAAACAGCAAAAATGTGGAAAAAGTTTTACTAATCGAATTTGAATCGAAGCCAATGCAAAGCCGCTGCAGCCCCCCCTTGAAATTGTCATTTTGCACTTGCCATGGAAGATGGGGTGGACGCACGCATTCTCTAAAAAGGCCAAAATGGGCCCGATGCCGGGACATGTCTGGTTCTAACACGTGATGAAGGAAGCTAACAAAGCCTAGAGAGCTGTGGTTGCTCCTTGAGTTGACAGCGCCCCCCTCAAAGGGTCCCTGACATCAACTTTGCCTAAATACGTTACGTATTGTTTGTAATCGTTTCCATATTGTTCCATTTGTGACAGCAAACGGTCAATTGGCCAAAATGTTCATCTTCAGAAGTGATGTTATCTGGGTGGTGCCACTGAGAGTCGAGGGAGCTGCTCGACTCGGTTCGGTATTTTTGTCATCAAAATAACAAAAATGGGTGAAGCGAGCGCGCACAACGAGAGACAGACGGACGGCCACCTCGCGTTTTGTTCTTTGCACTGATCATTTCACTGATGACTCCATCTTTACGAGACTTGAAAGTACGCTGGAAACGCATTTTGAACAAGAATAGGAGTTTAGACAAGACAAGAGGAATGATGTCTAAGTTGCCACAGAAAAGAGTAAGTCATGTCTAACATAAATCAGGCTATAAAGATAATTAATAATAATCATTAATCATTTCCATTCTGTCTTTTGAAGGTGACCCGTCTTCTTCTCCATGGCTTAAGTCCACATTCTGCATTTCATCTCCAAATGGGTCACATCTTAGCAGTAATCACCGTAAACATCCTCTGTCTCGCGCAGCGCCATGTTTGTTTACCCAAGAGAAGGTACCCACATGGCATCCCTTCCGGAAAAGAGATGGAACAGCTCGTCATATACGCCATTTATGGGAATTTGCCGTTTCAAAATGGAACTATGTAATTACAAACAATCAATAACATATTTAAAAAGTTGGTCAGTCGTGTCAGGGAGCCTTTAAAAACAGTTTGTGATTTCACGTCGGGGTCACCAACAACACCATGTGATGGGAACGGGTTCTGCTAAAAAGCCATTCCGCCATCCCGCTTTGTTTCTATTTTTCTGCGTTCCCTCAGCCCATTCCAAAATTCCTAAAGTGCGGTTTGCACTTGTGATGGAAATGCAACAAATACAAATGGGTGTTTTGTATATGAATATTTTAAAAATGCATTCTGCACATTCCGTTGTCATGCTTGTTGTTTTGCCCCTGAGGTTCTTCTTTCCGTCTCGCCCAAAGCAACGCTTGATTTGCTCACGTCGTACTTCCGCCCTTTTCAATATTTGATTGCGTCGAGCGTGTCTTTGACTGCATACGCTCGTTGTACTGATTTTGTGTTCTGGAGTAGGCAGCCAGCAACTGCCGTCGCCTTCCAAAGGCAGTAAACGGGATATGGCGGTACATAAACTCCAAGAATACTCGCCTTTGCACCTTCAGCTGTAAAGTAAAGAACAATCGGCACCCTTTGCTTTAAACGGGTTTTGGAGTCAATAATACACGACAATCCGGACGCGTGCGTGTCTTCAAGAGCGGGCCGTCATTATTACCACGTCCTCTCAACGGTGAAAGTACAGAACCGGCCGCTGTGTAATAACGTCGCGCTCATTTACGCGCACGAGGTTATGTTTGCAAGCATGCAGGTTTTAGGAGTCTGCTTCACCTGCGAGCACCGTTACTCCCGTAAAAAGCTGGATGGGCTTCCTCCCTCGGGGAAGTGAATCAGGCGCTTTCCCATGGCGGGTGCTGGCCAACTGCCCAAAGTGCGGCCCGGGGTCATTTGTGGACTAACATCATACATGTCAAACAGTGGTCATTTCTTCCGCCGTTACAATTTGCTAGACCGTGGCGCACCGCGATGGGTGTGGCGGCGCAACAGGGGGAGGTGCCCACTGATTCAGCCTGGCATAGAGACAGTTTAGGTGCGCTGAGAGCTCGCCAGCTCCAACCGGGTCTACACTCGGCATAAGGCGAAGCGCAGCCGGTCTAGTGGTAATTTGGCTGACCGGCGCTCAGTGCGCACACGTCACCAAAACATGTCGGGCACATTTGAATGTATTTAATAATCACAACAACCGCCGTTTAAAGTAACTATCTGAATCAGCACATACATTTTACTATATTATTAGAAGACGATAACATGGAAAAAAAACACCAGAAATGGGAAAAAAGACCAAAGAGTAACGTAATAATATGTATTAATATGCTTATCCACCGATATCAGGGGAACTGTATCTGCATCCTTTCATTTTTCCCCTTGTGGCCCTCGCTGGACAAAGTTTGGACACCCCTGACCCCAGTATTTCCTACAAATACTGTATACTATGTATACTGTAAACACAGTATTTCCTACAAATACTGTGAATACTGTGTATGATCATGCCATGTAGTGATGGGGGGCGCTGGTTTCAGCAGCTCCTCTCCTGCAGGGGGATAGAAAGGATTTGACCGTGTGGTTAATTATGCATAGCAGGGGACTGAAATGAGCCATCACATTTCTCACAGCAAGTGTCAAAAATCTCCTGTCCTCCGAGCGAATCAAGGGTTCTATTGTTAAACGCAACAGCATGCAGATTACGGGGTACAGAACACCCAGTCACACTTTTCTAGCCGACATATTTAGCTTGCTTTTGTCAGATTGCTCAGCTCATTTTCGTCACTTCTGAGGTAGAAACTGAGTGGTCAAAATAAATGTTAAATCTGAAATGTTAAAACTGAATATTAACCCCAAACCTTCAAAATAAATGTTCAATTTAGAGGTTAAATATAAATGTTAAATTTATAGGTTAGATATAAATGTTAAATTCAGAGGTTAAATCTAAATGTTCCATTTAGAGGTCAGATATAAATGTTACATTTAGGGGTCAAATATAAATGTTAAATTCAGAGGTTATATATAAATGTTCCATTTAGAGGTCAGATATAAATGTTACATTTAGGGGTCAAATATAAATGTTAAATTCAGAGGTTATATATAAATGTTCCATTTAGAGGTCAGATATAAATGTTACATTTAGGGGTCAAATATAAATGTTAAATTCAGAGGTTATATATAAATGTTCCATTTAGAGGTCAGATATAAATGTTACATTTAGGGGTCAAATATAAATGTTAAATTCAGAGGTTATATATAAATGTTAAATTTAGAGGTTAAATATAAATGTTAAATTCAGAGGTTATATATAAATGTTAAATTTAGAGGTTAAATATAAATGTTAAATTCAGAGGTTATATATAAATGTTAAATTTAGAGGTTAAATATAAATGTTAAATTCAGAGGTTATATATAAATGTTAAATTTAGAGGTTAAATATAAATGTTAAATTCAGAGGTTATATATAAATGTTAAATTTAGAGGTTAAATATAAATGTTAAATTCAGAGGTTATATATAAATGTTAAATTTAGAGGTTAAATATAAATGTTAAATTCAGAGGTTATATATAAATGTTAAATTTAGAGGTTAAATATAAATGTTAAATTCAGAGGTTATATATAAATGTTAAATTTAGAGGTTAAATATAAATGTTAAATTCAGAGGTTATATATAAATGTTAAATTTAGAGGTTAAATATAAATGTTAAATTCAGAGGTTATATATAAATGTTAAATTTAGAGGTTAAATATAAATGTTAAATTCAGAGGTTATATATAAATGTTAAATTTAGAGGTTAAATATAAATGTTAAATTCAGAGGTTATATATAAATGTTAAATTTAGAGGTTATATATAAATGTTAAATTTAAAGGTTATATATAAATGTTAAATTTAAAGGTTATATATAAATGTTAAATTTAAAGGTTATATATAAATGTTAAATTTAAAGGTTATATATAAATGTTAAATTTAAAGGTTATATATAAATGTTAAATTTAAAGGTTATATATAAATGTTAAATTTAAAGGTTATATATAAATGTTAAATTTAAAGGTTATATATAAATGTTAAATTTAAAGGTTATATATAAATGTTAAATTTAAAGGTTATATATAAATGTTAAATTTAAAGGTTATATATAAATGTTAAATTTAAAGGTTATATATAAATGTACCCGCGACCCAAATGAGGATAAGCGGCATAGAAAATGAATGAATGAAATATAAATGTTACATTTTGAGGTTTAATATAAATGTTATATCATCATGTTAAATTGAAATGAAATTGTTGAGTAATTATTTGATAAAGCTTTTTTTTTTTTTTTTACAGTTATGGCCAGAGCTGTAAGTATTAAATGTAAATCTGCCGTAAATCTGCCAAGCGGTAACAGATTTAGATGAAATACTTACATTTAGATTTACATTTAGAATTTAGATCTAGACTTGCCATGTGCATTTTACATTTACATTTGGTATTTAGCATTAACCTTTAGATAGAGAGATACTGTAGATAGCTAGATAGATAGATAATAGCGTTTAGTTTTAGAAGGTACCATTTACATTTTACATTTAAATTTGTGTTTTTTTTTTATTTAACATTTAAATTTGGCATCAACATTTACATTTAGGGTAACATTTATATTACGCATTTACATTGAAATTATAGATTTAGAGTTAGCATCTACTGCATAGTTACATTTCACATTGACATTTATTTTGGATTTAACATTTATATTTAGCGTTGACATTTTCATCGAACATTTACATTCAAAGTTTAGATTTAGCCTTACCGTTTGGAGTTACATTTAAATGTGTTTTTTTTTATTTAACATTTAGATTTAGCATTTACCATTTATATTAACCTTTAACGTGCACATGAAATGTGGGGGGAAATGTGTGAAAAGTGAGGTCAATATTAAATATATGTATTATATTAAATAATATATGGGGTAGAAAAGCGTGAGGGAATATTTACATCGGGCACCCCATGTAAGAAGGTTTGGATTCAGCCATATTAGGTCAGGATTGTAAATACCTCGTTTGAAATATACAATATCTGAATGGGCGCCGACTGAACGGAAACCATTCTTGAAGCCCGGCTTGCGCCATTGTTGGTTTGTTAACCGAGCTGCGGAAAGTTTAAGAAGCACGTGGGAGGATGAACGTAATGCCTCAAACGCGGCCACGGATTATTGCAAATAAAGATACCTGCTGGACTGCAAAGACCGTATAGCTCGTTTAACGTCGTAACCAAAGATGCATTCACATGTCAGGTAGACGGACAGGAAAACGGACTTACACGGATTATATGTACACTCTGGTGGCCACACCCGCATCAAACTTTGTTGATCCAACACAAATTCTGCCTTTCATTTTCTATGACGCTTATCCTCATTAGGGTCACGGGGATGCTGGAGCCTATCCCAGCCGGCTCTGGGCGGGAGGCGGGGTACACCCTGGACTGGTCGCCAGCCAATCGCAGGGCACATATAGACAAACAAACATTCACACTCACATTCATACCGATGGACAATTTAGAGCGGCCAATGAAGCTAACATGCATGTTTTTGGAATGTGGGAGGAAAGCGGGGTACCCGGAGAAAACCCACACACGCACGGGGAGAACATGCAAACTCCGCACATAGATGCCCAACAGAGATTCCAACCCTGGTCTTCCAGATCTCCTGACTGTTTGACAAATTCTGCCTTGACTTTTGATTGACACAATCCCATGTTCATTTTTTAGAAATTCATATTCATGTCATTATTTCTGCTCATCTGTCAATAAAATGCAGAAAGCATAAGGGTCACCCCGTACTTTTGTGACTACACTACAAGGATGCCCAATAACATTTGTATGACTCATAATTATGGGCCTGCAAAGCGCTGCAACATTCATCTTATTCCGCCGCCAGATCATACAAAGTGTGTTATTGATATGATATCATGTATCAGAGGCAGATTATTTTCAGTACCGGATGGGATTTGATCGGACCTCACGGAGTATAATCAGCACCCGTCCCCTTTGGCCCGACGTGCTTGAGGTTTGAATGGCGTGTACGGTGTTTCGGGGCAACAGGAGAGCCAAACGATCGGCGAAGGACACCGAGACGTACGACTGACATGTTTTGTTTTCCTGCTACATGTTTTGTCTGGGTTGTTCTCACACGGGGCCGCAGTTAACGGACCAGAACAGAACCACGTCATCGCATCAAGATGCAGTATATTAAGAGTATTGAAATACACATGAATATATTTATGCGGCTGAGTACACCTTATGTTTTATACAACGTAACCTCCAAAATGTGGATGCAATTCTCCGGATGGGTAGATTGCCGTATACACGTAGTACACTAACACCCGGTAGCTGAGACCCGTGTAAACAAGTTGTGAATTTGTAGATATTGTGGAATCAATATATTGATATGTTGCGTCATTTCTTAGCGCTGTCTTAACGTCGAGCACACGCGTGTTGCGCTGTTTCACGCGTGTTGCGCTGTTTCACCCGCGTTCGCTAGATAATGCTCACTTACGAGATGTGCACTGTTTTCAGACTTAACCTGTGATTTAGCAGCTGTTTGCAAGCACCGTTGTACACGCAACACCACTGCATGTCTGTGTAGGCATAGAGCCATGGAAGACCCCCCCCACCCCCCCACCCACAAGGACGGCTCCAGGAACCCAGTGGACTCTGTTGTTGTTGTTGTCGGGACATGGCTCTCTATGTGCTCAGTGACCGGACTCTCCGTATGTTGACTTATCTCGTTCATGTGCTTACTGTAATGAGATGTAGCAAACAGAAAAGGAAATAAAAGGATGTTGCATTTTGTTCTGGGGTTCTTTGTCTCCATCAACACATGGGAGTTTCTGAAAAGCTTGTGGAGTTTTTTGTTTTTTTTTAATCTTTCCAAGGTACCGTAATCTATGGAAACCCATTTCCTCCACTGAAAGACTGAATGAGATGTAGCCGCAACGGGGCACAAGCCAGTGTCTTATTGTGGCGGTCCCAAGCTTGGATAAATACAGAGGGTTGTGTCAGGAAGGGCATCCGACGTAAAACTTTGCCAAACCAGAACATGCGAATCAAACAAATGACTTCCATACCGGATCGGACGTGGCCCGGGTTAACAACGCCCGCCACCGGTGCTGTTCACCGACAGGGTGCCGGTGGAAACTGGATTACTGTTGGCCGAAGAAGGAGAGGAGGAAGGTGTGTCCGTAGGAGGAGAGAGAAGAGGAATGCTAAGAGTCTAGAACTAAGAGTTGGGACTTTGAATGTTGGAACTATGACAGGAAAAGGTAGAGAATTAGTTGACATGATGCAGAGAAGGAAGGTAGACATATTGTGTGTCCAGGAGACCAGGTGGAACGGTAGCAAGGCTAGAAGCTTAGGAGCAGGGTTCAAGCTGTTCTATCATGGTGTAGATAGGAAGAGAAATGGAGTAGGGGTGATTTTGAAGGAGGAGTTTGCTAGCAACGTCCTGGAGGTAAAAAGAGTGTCAGATAGAGTGATGAGCCTGAAGCTAGAAATCGAAGGTGTGATGTTCAATGTGGTTAGTGGGTATGCTCCACAGGTAGGATGTAAGATGGAGGAGAAAGAGAAATTCTGGTCAGACCTGGATGAAGTGATGCAGAACATCCCTAGAAGTGAGAGAGTTGTCATTGGTGCGGACTTCAATGGGCATGTTGGTGCAGGAAACAGAGATGATGAGGAGGTGATGGGCAAGTTTGGTATCCAGGAGAGGAACGCTGAAGGACAGATGGTGGTCGACTTTGCAAAAAGGATGGAAATGGCTGTAGTGAATACTTTCTTCCAGAAGAGACAGGAACATAGGGTGACCTACAAGAGTGGAGGTAGGAGCACACAGGTAGACTACATCTTGTGTAGAAGGTGTAACCTGAAGGAGGTCAGTGACTGCAAAGCAGTGGTAGGTGAGAGTGTAGCCAGACAGCATAGGATGGTGGTGTGTAGGTTGACTCTAGTGGTGAGAAGGATGAAGAGGGTAAAGGCAGAGCAGAGGACAAAATGGTGGAAGCTGAAAAAGGAGGAGTGTTGCGTGACATTTAGGAAGGAGTTGAAAAAGGCTATGGGTGGCCAGGAAGTCCTTCCAGATGACTGGACAACTACAGCTACTGTGATCAGGGAGACAGGTAGGAGAGTACTTGGTGTGTCATCTGGAAGGAAAGTAGATAAGGAGACTTGGTGGTGGAATGAGGAGGTGCAGGAGTGTATACAGAGTAAGAGGTTAGCTAAGAAGAAGTGGGACACTGAGAGGACTGAAGAGAGTAGACAGGAGTACAGAGAGATGCAGCGTAAGGTGAAAGTAAAGGTGGCAAAGGCCAAACAAGGGGCTTATGATGACTTGTATGCTAGGTTGGACAGCAAGGAGGGAGAGAAAGATCTATACAGGTTGGCAAGGCAGAGGGACAGAGATGGGAAGGACGTGCAGCAGGTTAGGGTGATGAAGGATAGGGATGGAAGGGTATTGACAGGTGCCAGTAGTGTCATGGGAAGATGGAAAGAGTACTTTGAAGAGTTGATGAATGAGGAAAATGAAAGAGAACAAAGAGTAGAAGAGGTGACTGTTGTGGACCAGGAAGTAGCAAAGATTAGTAAGGAAGAAGTGAGGAGGGCATTGAAGAGGATGAAGAATGGAAAGGCACTCGGTCCTGATGATATACCTGTGGAGGTATGGAAGTGTCTAGGAGAGGTGGCAATAGAGTTCCTGACCGGGTTGTTTAACAAGATCTTAGATAATGAGAAGATGCCTGAGGAATGGAGGAGAAGTGTGCTGGTGCCCATTTTTAAGAACAAGGGAGATGTGCAGAGTTGTGGCAACTACAGAGGAATAAAGCTGATGAGCCATACAATGAAGTTATGGGAAAGAGTAGTTGAAGCTAGACTAAGGGCAAACGTGAGCATTTGTGAGCAGCAGTACGGTTTTATGCCAAAAAAGAGTACAACAGATGCAGTATTTGCTTTGAGGATGTTGATGGAGAAGTACAGGGAAGGTCAGAGGGAGCTGCATTGTGTTTTTGTAGATCTGGAGAAAGCTTATGACAGGGTGCCCAGAGAGGAACTGTGGTATTGTATGAGGAAGTCTGGAGTGGCAGAGAAGTATGTTAGAGCGGTGCAGGACATGTACGAGGACTGTAAGACAGTAGTGAGGTGTGCTGCAGGTGTGACAGAGGAGTTCCGAGTGAAGGTGGGACTCCATCAGGGATCAGCTCTGAGCCCCTTCTTGTTTGCTATGGTGATGGACAGGCTGACGGACGAGGTTAGACAGGAATCTCCATGGACTATGATGTTTGCAGATGACATTGTGATATGTAGTGAGAGCAGGGAACAGGTGGAGGAGAAGCTTGAGGGGTGGAGGTTTGCCCTGGAAAGGAGAGGAATGAAGGTCAGCCGCAGCAAGACGGAGTACATGTGTGTAAATGAGAGGGACCCAAGTGGAAGAGTGAGGTTACAGGGAGAAGAGATAAAGAAAGTGGAGGATTTTAAGTACTTAGGGTCAACAGTCCAGAGCAATGGAGAGTGTGGAAAAGAGGTGAAGAAGCGTGTGCAGGCAGGCAGGAATGGGTGGAGAAAAGTGTCGGGTGTGATGTGTGATAGAAGAGTTTCAGCTAAAATGAAAGGAAAGGTGTACAAAACTGTGGTGAGACCAGCGATGTTGTTTGGTTTAGAGACAGTGCCGCTGAGGAAAAGACAGGAGGCAGAGCTGGAGGTAGCAGAGATGAAGATGCTGAGGTTCTCTTTGGGTGTGACCAGGATGGACAGGATCAGGAATGAGCACATCAGAGGGACAGCACATGTTAGAGGTTTTGGAGATAAAGTCAGAGAGGCCAGACTGAGATGGTTGGGACATGTCCAGAGGAGAGATAGTGAATATGTTGGTAGAAGGATGCTGAGTTTTGAATTGCCAGGCAGGAGGCCTAGAGGAAGAACAAAGAGGAGGTTTATGGATGTAGTGAAAGAGGACATGAAGGTAGTTGGCGCAAGAGAAGAGGATACAGAAGACAGAGTTAGATGGAGGCAATTGATTCGCTGTGGCGACCCCTAACGGGATAACCCCAAAGGAAAAGAAGACAAAGAAAGACAAAAAATATCCCAATGGTCATAAGTCATAACCATGTGATTACAAGATCAAAAGTCATTAATCTGAGATAAAGAAGTCAAAACAATGAGATAAAATAGCAAAATAATGAGGTCGAAATTACAAGATAAAAAAGTCATAATTATAGGACAAAAACTTTAAATGATAAGAAAGTCATAATTCAGATAAAAAGCCACAATTATGGCAATAAAGATCAAAATGATAAGATAAAGTCATTATCATGAGATAAAAAGTCAAAATTACAAGTTAAAAAACATGCAAAATAGGGAAGTAATAATTATGAGATAAAAAGTCAAAGTTATGAGATTAAAAGTCAAAAAGAGTCAAAAAAGTCAAATTGACAAGATAAAAAGTCATAATTTTAAGATAATAAAGTCATAAATCTGAGATAAAGTCATAACTGTGAGATTAAAAAGTCATAATTATAAAATAAAATGTTTAAATTATTAGATAGGAAAGTCATAATTGAGATAAACAGTAAACATTTCAGTCAGCAGCCAAAATTTAAAAAATGAAATGATAATTCTGAGATAAGTACGTCGTAATTAAGAACCAAAAAGTCTTAATAACGAGATAAAAAGTCATAAAAGGTCATAATTAAGAGAAAATGTTAAAATAATGAGGTAAGAAAGTCAAAAGTACAAAACGGCTAAATGAAACCGGAAAGTCCTACTTATAAGATAAAAGCCAAAATTATGCCATAAAATGTCAAAATTTTGAGAAACAAAATTGAAATTGACATAAGAAAGTCATACTCATGATAGAAAGTCAAAAAAATATTGCAGTAGTCGTGCTAAATGAATTGTCATAGAGCATAGAAAACCTGTATACGACCTTATAAATTCATTTTTTAACATTATTAGAGAGTTCCAGACATGAAATAACAGCCCTAGTCACCTTTGCACTCCTATTACCCAATAGCGTGGCCATAACAGGAGAAAATAAGACCTGTGTCCGTTGCTGCAAATGGGTTCCAGGCAAATATATTCATGGTTAGACCACGGAAAAGCTGCTGACACCTTCTAAATATGTTTTTTTAACATTAGAGCCCTGGAGTCATGAAATAACACCCCTATGTACAATAGGACATACATACCATTTGCAGGCGTGTTTCTTTATGTAGGTGTGTTACTGTGCTAGGCTAGCTCAGAGGAGCGTCTGAAGTCTGGTGCTTGTGTATCACCCGACATGACAGTAACAATACAGACATAGCAGCCTATGTAGAACACAACATGTCTGTGAATAAGTCTTCTGAATGCCTTATATTTTCTTTTCGTTAATTTGGCCGTTTTTATGCTAAAAGTGCATATTTTTCACTAATAATATGAAACAGCATGATTTTATGAACAAATATTTTGGAGGGAGTACTGTACTGTATTTATTACTGTATTTATCTATTTTGGGAGGAAAAATACATTTTATGGCCCAAGAATCTGGCTCGTGGGTATGCGGGGTGCTCTGTAAAAAGCGTCATTCTTATCTGGCCCAACCGAGCTTTAGTATCTTTGTAAAGGTTCAGTTCTTGTGCTGTTCGCAAGCGGCAGCTTATGAGGTGGACAGTGTACACCAGCTATACCATCATTTACCATGGAACTGTGGGATTATGTTCAATACATCCCATATAATGGCAAAATGAAATGGGGATTGCGTCATGCAGCAGGGTCGCCATAGCAACCGGAGAGCAGGACCAGAAATGTAGCCATCCTGTGGCCTCAATTACTGAAGCGTGTTATGGTTTCCACTAGAAGCGAGAATCATATTAATACTAAGTCACATGTGAATTATATACGGGGTGCATGGACAAAGTTCGGGTTTCAAAGGTGGGAAACCCAAACACAATCCATCTACTTACAGTGGCAGATGAACACAGAAGTTGGCCAACCGGCAAAACCCAAGTAAAGTACCGGTGCTGCCGTGTGACAGTGGGGATGGCCAATCGCGCGTTAGCAAGATAGGACACAGCCAATTGATGAGCTTGTGGGCGGTCTAAAGGGAAAGTGCTGGACATGTTTTCTTGGAATTCTGTAAAGTGGGGTCCAAAATGACAATAAAATATACCATTACAATTATTTGAAGAAATTATAATATAATTACATTTACAGTAATAATCAATGTTGTATTTGTTAATAAAATAAATAACTGAAGGAATACATTTGAAAATATAATGTAATGAATTACATAACAGTGTAAACAATACTACAAATAAAAATGGGAAAAGTGTAAAATATAATAAAAATACATAATGACTTCAATGTAAATGGAATAAAACACTGCAAATAACTTACTAACATAAAAGTGTAAAAGAATAATAACAAAATTAAGAAACGCACTCAAAAAATGTAAAAATCAATAGCTAACAAAATTACCTAAATAAAAGTGCAAAATACAAAAATCAATCAATAAAAAATAAAAAAAGAAACAAAAATAGATGGAAAAAATAGGAAAAGAACAATACATAAAAATAAGACTTAATTGGGGTAAAACATAAAAACTTATAGACTTAAAATGGGCAAGAAAATATAACCAAAATAAAAGTGTAAAAATGTCATTATTTAATAAATAAGAATATAAATTGCTTTTTAAAAATACCCCCAAAATACATACAAATCAAAAATGATTTCAATAAAAAGGCTAAATAGATAGTACAAATCAAAAAGGACCTAAATAAACATGAGTCACGACTTAGAACTAATGAGTATTGAAAACTGCGGGGCCCAGGTTGAGACCATTTGAGAACCCCTGCTATAACATAGCGCTGTTTCTCAACGACCAAAAAATGCAGGGGAGCATGGGCATATTTGGGCATGTTGTAATAAATCCTAGACCTGCGTGCTTCCTCAGTGGCAACAACGCAACCCCGAGTAGAACGGAACAATGTTGCATTTAAGTGTGTCTACAAATGACCGCATGGACACGGAAAAGGTAGCAAGTGGGTTAGTATAAACAATAAACACCTCACAGGAACCCCCACGAGTTGACTTAGCACAGTCGTGAAAGTGCACTGTAAAGTGTGAGGAAAGAATGGAGAGGGACGCATGTGGCCTCGGGCAACAGGAGCAGAACGGGCGTGGCGTACGGTAGCAGCAGATCTGATGGACCAAATGTAAAAAATGGGAACTATGGAAGAAATGGCGAGCTCGGGATCCGATCGGGGAGCTACAGGAATACACACACATACGGAATTCCTTTTGTGACCTCCAAACTCATAAAAAAACCTAACCTGGCAAACCGCAAAGGCTCCGATTGGTCGGCTTGTAGTGCAATACTTCTAGAGGGCCTAAAGTCAACCTCCGCCAATTCCTTCTCCGATTTCACGGCCACATTTGCAGCAGAAACGCTTTGCATGTAACCGATGAAGGTGAAGTGTGCCACTTAGAAATAAAGTTCAAGCCAAAAGTGAGAACAAGAGCACAAATCTTTGTCTTGAGTTGATGAAATCCGGGTTCTCTAGCGGCCTCAACCCGCAGCCACATTTGTGAGGTACAGTGATGTCATTTTGCTAGCACGCCGGACAAACGACACATCTTTTTATGTGTGAGCACTTGTGGGAAGATGGGTTGCAGAAAAGGGTAAAATTACAGAAATAAAGTGATGGGAATAACGTTATAATACCTATTTAGCTGTAAAACCTTGGCAAACGTTTCATAAAGTTATAATATTCAGTTCTAATATCTCAGTTCAACCGGGAAAATAAGGAGATGACAGTTTCACAATAAAAGTTCTTGCTTGAAAAAAGAATTACTGGGTGTGGCGAGGAGTTGAAACAAGCAGGGGGATGCTGACAGTCAGTCCTCGTTGTTATTGCACCATCTTTGATTACCCAGTTGCTGACTGTTTTTCCATCGATTTCAAACGAGCGCGCGTCTGAGGCTCTTTTGCGTGCTTGACAGTCCGGGATAAAATGTGGAGTGGAAAACTTAGGTACCCTGAAGTCCCGGGGGGGACAGCCTAACAGCTGTGCTTTACTGTACTGAAAAGAGGCATTATGTAAAATGGCGATTGAAACAAATACAACATTTTACAGTAATCGTTCAAATTTCTCGCAATCACAATTTTTCAAAAATGTATTTTTTATTTAAGCAAATTGTACATATTTCTTACCGAAATGAAGCAGTTTCAAGGATAAAAATAGCTAAATTTACTAAAATACAAATGTAAGTCACTCAGAAGATGCATTCAAAGACTTTGCTGTACCACCATTTTTCAAAAATGTATTATGTCATTTTTTATGGACTATGATTTGGGGTTTTTTAATGCACATTTAAACAAATTGTACAGATTTTTGTGCCTGAGTTAAGCAGTTTCCTGGGACAAAAAATACTAAATAACCTAATATACAAATGTAAGTCATTCAGAAGACGCATTCAAAGACTTCATTGCATTACTATTTATGGCCATTAAGTATTTTTTAAGCAAATTGTGTATATTTTTGTGCCTAAATGAAGCAGTTTCAAGGATAAAAATTGCTAAATTAACTAAAATACAATTATAAATCACTGAGAAGACGTATTCAAAGACTTCACAATCAAGATTTTTCAAAAATGTATTATGTCCTTTATTGTGGACTATTATTATTTTTCAAAATAATGCACATTTAAGCATATTGTACAAATTTTTGTGCCTAAGTTAAGCAGTTTCAGGGAAAAAAAAAAAAAACTAAATACCTAAAATACAAACATGTCATTCAGAAGACGCATTCAAAGACTTTACTGTATTACAATTTTTCAAAAATGTATTATGTAATTAGTTATGGACGATACGTTTATTTTTGTATGCATATTTTTAAGCATACTGTACATATTTGGGTCACGCCAAGCTAAACGTCAACTCTGAACCTCCAACGTCACATCCACTCCCATAGCACTTAGCATTATGTCGACTACATTGGGTAATAGGAGAGTATAGGTCACTGTAGGGATGTTATGTCCTGTCTAGAGGGCTCTAATAATATTCAAAACTATTTAGACGGTCATAAGCAGGTTTTCTATGCTCTAACTACAAAAATATAGTTTTATTATTAAGAAAACCTTCTTTGCCGACCCATATATGCTAAGTGATTTAAACAAATGTCAACATTTGCCCCCCAACGTCCACATATCACTGTGAAAATCTGTTTCATATAACATGTCTAATGCTTTGCAGCCTTGTCGCTATGGTGGAATAGTGCTTAGAATACATTGTGTAAACAAGACATGGCTTACTTGTTCTGTGGCAGCTCGTCCTGGGTGGCGCCATCAGCTCTTGATGTCATTTTTGCCAATTTAACATTGGATTTCAAAAATGGAACAATATAGAACATAACTAAGCAAACACTTCCCATAAGTCGCGCGTGGAATGAATTTGCTATGCTGCCAAGCTCCCTGCTTGCATTTGATGGTCTCTGCACCTAAAACAGCCCACACCACATCTCCTTGTTGATACAATGACATACTTAGCCATCCAGCTCCCTCCCTCTGCCCTCCACCCACCTCCTTCTCTGGAGAGTAACACGGATGAGCAGACTTATTCTCCTCCTGGGGGGCTCCCCATGCATGACTGATGCTCAGATTCATGTCCTCCTTTGCGTGGAAGAGGGCAGCAGGCCTATCATTGCATAGGAACCCCTCAAGGGTTGCACTGATTTTCCCGCAGTTCTTACAAACATACACCTCCTCTAGCAGAAAATACGCCATCTCTTGTCCACTTGGATGTGGTCTCCCTGGCCCAGCCGCCCACGTATTAGCGCGTAATGAAGATAAAGAAGAATTGATATTTTCTCATGTAGCGCTTGGCCCTCACAGTCTTAAAAATGTCACACCAAATGCACACAATGCGTTCCTAAAGAACACATGAAAGCATTCCATATGCAAAGCATGCAATAACACCACATAATTAGCTACCAAGAAGAGTCAATAAAACGCCAACTAGACGTATCCGCCATTTAAAGAGTCTCACTTCTGTTGTAGGTCATATTTGTCTATTTTGGATTTTGCATAAAGATGCAAGCAGTGGCTCAAGGTGACATCTTGGTGCCATCCTACTCATAAAAGCGTCGGGAATGGCAAAGATTCAAAGGTTTGGCAGACAAGTGGAGGTCCAGTTGCAGGAGATCATCCATCTGATTGCACCGGAACCCCAGAATCTTGTCTCTTTTAATGCACAGCACGGGGCCCATTCAATAAAACCATCAGATTAGGACAGACCGTTGGAGGCTCATTTGCAAGAGATGACCCACCGTCTTGCAGCAGGCCTCCAAAATCTTATCTCTTTTGATGCACAGCATAGGACACTTGGCCAAGAGTGGTGGTGTTGCCTGAGTGCAGCCTCTGGTAACAGGTCCGCAAAGCTCTAATGCACGACCCGTTCTATCCAAACTAGTTATTAATACTATCAAAACAAACAACCAATATATTTGTTGATCAAAATTGTTTTGTACGCACAAAATTATACATAAGGCCAAGAATTAGTTATAATGCATGAGTGGTATGTTCAAATATGATGTTGGTCTAATGAGTAATGACACTTGTGTGACCTTTTGGCCTTGGTCAGGGGTCGGGTCGCGACTATTTTTCTTGAAATTTACGACTTATTCCAGTGAATTTTATCATAAATTTTATTCACAAAATATCTTTTGTGAAGTTGTAAAGTTTTGTGAAGGGATTTTTGGAAAATTAGGTTGCAAAAAACTCATAAGATTGCAACTTGAGCAAGTAAGTATAACAGTAAAATTGAAAAATCTAAAATTTGGCAAGAATGAAATTCACATATGAAGTAGTCTAATGAGAAAGTACACTTGTAAGACGAGGAAAAATATCTCAGTAGGATCAGGTTGAAATATTAACAACACGTTTTTTTAAATGTTGCAATATTATGAAAACTCATTTCGGGAAAATTAGGTTGGGAAAAATTCATAATTTTCCAACATAAAAGCAGCAAACAGCAAAAATGGGAAAATGAGTAATTTTGCAAGAATAAAGTCAAAACACTTTACATGGAAAAATATCATTTTATTGGGTTCATGTAGAAATATCAACGAGACTAAATATTAAATAAATATATTAATATTATATAATGTGATCATATAATATATTATTATAATAATATAATCAATAATACAGTACATATATTAACTATTCTGTCTGGAAAGGTCTGAGGGAAATCACCAACTACAGACCCAAAGCCCCCCCCCCTGTTGACAACCGTCACCTAGCAGAAAGACTTAACACCCACTACTCCAGGTTCGAAGATTCACACCCCTCCCCCACCCCACTGACTACAATGGACATTGCAGGCATATCAGCCCTGGAGCCCCCCCTCTCCCCCACTGCCCTCACACTCTCGGAGCAGAATGTGGCCAAGACATTTAAAAAGCAAAACCCTCGGAAAGCTCCAGGTCCAGATGGTGTCTCTCCTTCCACCCTGAGACACTGTGCGGTAGAGCTGGCGCCTGTCTTCACGGACATCTTCAACATCTCTTTGGAGTCATGCCATGTCCCAGCCTGCTTCAAGCTGTCCACCATTGTTCCCGTCCCCAAGAAGGCCAGGATCACTGAACTCAACGACTACAGACCTGTGGCACTGACATCTGTGGTCATGAAGTCATTTGAGCGCCTGGTTCTGCCTCATCTCAAGTCCTTTACCTCCCCGCTCCTGGACCCTCTGCAGTTCGCCTACAGAGCCAACCGGTCTGTAGATGACGCCATCAACCTGGCCCTCCACTACATCCTGCAGCATCTGGACTCCCCAGGAACCTACGCCAGGATCCTGTTTGTGGACTTCAGCTCTGCATTCAACACCATCCTCCCAGCTCTGCTCCAGGACAAGCTCGCCCAGCTCAACGTGCCTGACTCCACCTGCAGGTGGATCACTGACTTCCTGACGGACCGGAAGCAGCGCGTGCGGCTGGGGAAGAATGTCTCGGACACTCGGACTATCAGCACGGGATCCCCACAGGGCTGTGTACTTTCCCCCCTGCTCTTCTCCCTGTACACCAACAGCTGCACCTCCGGCCACGACTCGGTGAAACTGATTAAGTTTGCGGATGACACCACCCTCATCGGGCTCATCTCAGACGGTGATGAGTCTGCTTACAGGAAGGAGGTGGACCGGTTGGTGTCGTGGTGCAGCTGCAACAACCTGGAGCTCAATGCTCAGAAGACAGTGGAGATGATCGTGGACTTCAGGAAAGTCAAAGCCCCCCTGCCCCCCCTCGTCTTGACAGACTCTCCCATCACAACTGTGGACTCCTTCCGCTTCCTGGGCACTAACATCACCCACGACCTCAAGTGGGAGCAGACCATCAGCTCCATCATCAAGAAGGCTCAGCAGAGGATGTACTTCCTGAGGCAGCTGAGGAAAGCCAAGCTGCCTGTCCAGACGATGGTGCAATTCTACACGGCCATTATTGAGTCCATCCTCACCTCCTCCATCACAGTGTGGTTCGCCGGGGCCACTGCCAGGGACAAACAAAGACTGCAGCGCATCGTGCGCTCCGCCGAGAAAGTGATCGGCTGCAGCCTTCCATCTCTCCAGGACCTGTACGTCTCCAGAACTCGGGGGCGAGCGGGCCGGATACTTGCCGACCCTTCCCACCCTGGACATGGACTATTTGAGCCACTCCCCTCTGGCAGAAGGTTACGGTCCATTCGGACCAGAACCTCTCGCCACAAGAACAGTTTCTTTCCTGCTGCTGTTGAACTCATGAACACTTTATAACATTTGCACATTTGCACTATGCTCACTTTATAAACAGTATTATTGGCACCTTATACTACCTGCACTAAAAACACTCTCATGCCTTTACTTATCAGTGATTTCAACTTTTTACTCAGGTTCTATGTTTAGTTAGTTCTATGTTTATTTAATACTCTATGTTTACTTAGAATTCTACGTTGCACTGAGTCGCCAAAGAAAGTTCCTAGTTTGTGAATTGTTCACTTACAATGGCAATCAAGTTTTTCTGATTCTAATTCTGATGAAAATATATTTATATTATATTATGAAAAAAAATGTTTAAACAATTGAAAAAAACCAGCTGTGAGGTTGCGGAAAGAATTGTTATGAGAATAATGTCAAGTACGGAAAAAGGCATAAATACAAGAGGGAGATTTCAATGATGTAAATTCTCCGTACTGTACGTGCGAATGTTTATATGTTTGCATGTTTTCTGCAAATATGGTGGGCTGGAGATGAAAACAAGGGAGTCGGAATGAGTTGACTCCGAGTTTTAAAGACTAACTTAAGGTTGGAGCTTTACAAATGAGGGTATTGTGTACTTTGTGTTCCCTTGCGTCTCCATTTCTTCCTGTCGCCCTAATTATCTCCTTCTTGTCCAATGCGTCACACTCGGTCTCAATTGTCATCTTCCCTCCCTGAGAGTATTTAAAACGCCTTTTTTTTCTGCCTCGGCTTGCCAGGTCGTTGTTGCTCTTTGTTGTGCTCCTTTTGTCTTTGTTACTCTTTTGTTGCCCACACACTGCGGGACTTTGACAGCAATGTGCATTTGGGCCTGTTCTGTTTTCGCGTTCCCCTCCTTCCGTTTTCAACCGAGTCCCGCCATTCAAGCATCAAATCGTTCAGCTCATTCGGGAATAGTTTGCTATCTTTTTCATCTGTACAAAAAAAAAGGCATGGGTTTTCCACACTTGCCCTTTTTTGATATTTCTTTGCCCGTTGAAAATGAACAGGGAATATTTCAAATGTCCATATTTCCCACCTTTCCGACCAAGACGGAATACTCAAATCATTCGGGTATTTTTTTTCTCAAACGGTTTTGTTCTGCGTCTTACGGTGTGGGAATTTTCTGTGAGGATTCTCTCAGGCGCCCTCTCTTCAGCTCTCTGTCGCTCCTGAGTGTGTGGAGCGGTGGGTCGTTGGCAAACGAATCGGCTCTTTGAAGTGAACCATCAGAGCCGGCTCGTTTTGTTGTTTGTTGCAAGCCAAAGTCATATGAACAACTCAACTCGTTGCGCTATTATGCTAGCCTAATGGTAGCACCTTTTGCCATTTTTATAAATACAGACTTAGGGAAACACTTGCTATCATGTTAAGTGGTAGAATGGGCTCATTTTTGTAGCATAGACATGAAATAGTTTTGAAAATATTGAAAGTATTTTACTAGATTGAAATATTATCAGAAACAAACAAAGAAAAAAGAAATGTCAGGAAAATGTAAAGAAAGAAACACCAACAGCAAAAATGAGGAAAAAGAAGCAAAGATTGAAGTTCCTACTAATAATGCGCTTTTTCACTTATCACATATCACAAAGATGTGACTCGGTGTTCTTTAAAGCTTATTTAACTACGCGGGTTGGGTGGTTTACAAAATGTCCAAGTGGCCCTTGCAGCCTTTCATTTTTCACTATGTGTCCCTCGGTGGAAAAAGTTTGCCCTAAATATTTGTGCCGTAAACTGTTTTTAAAAAGGGTGACCGGAGGGTGTGTTCCAACTATAGGGGGATCACACTCCTCAGTCTACTCCAGGGTGCTGGAGAGACCGTTAGTCCAACCTCAGTTACAGGAGCTGCAATGTGGTTTTCGTCCCAGTCCCGGAACACTGGACCAGCTCTACACCCTTGCAAGGGTACTGGAGGGTATGTGGGAGTTTGCCCAACCGGTCTACTTGTGCTTTGTAGACCTGGAAAAGACATTGGACCGTGTCCCTCGTGGTGTCCTGTGGGGGGTGCTCCGGAAGTACGGGATCGGTGGCCCGCTTCTACGTGCCATTCGGTTCTTGTACAATCCAAGCAGGAGCCTGGTTGGCATTGCCAGCAGTAAGTCCAGCTTGTTTCCGGTGAACGTTGGCCTCCGCCAAGGCTGCCCTTTGTCACCGATTCTGTTCATAATCTTCATGGACAGAATTTCTAGGCGAAGTCAAGGTGTTGAGGGAGTCCAGCTTGGTGACCTTAGGATCTCGTCTGAGTTATGGGTCATGACCGAAAGAACGAGATCGCGGATTCAAGCGGCGGAAATGAGTTTCCTCCGTAGGGTGGCTGAACTCACCCTAAGAGATAGGGTGAGGAGCTCGGCCATCCGGGAGGAGCTCAGAGTAGAGCCGCTGCTCCTTCACATGGAGAGGAGCCAGTTGAGGTGGCTCGGGCATCTAGTCCGGATGCCTCCCGAGCGCCTCCCCGGTGAGGTGTTTCGGGCATGCCCGGTCGGGAGAAGGCCCTGGGGAAGACCTAGGACACGCTGGAGGGACTATGTCTCACAGCTGGCCTGGGAACGCCTCGGTGTCCTCCCGATGGAGCTGGAAGAGGTCGCTGGAGACCGGGAAGTCTGGACTTCCCTACTGAAACTGCTGCCCCCGCGACCCGGACCCGGATAAGCGGAAGAGAATGGAATGGAATGGAATGGAAAGTAACTGTATTTGTCATGTATATGCATTAAGAATAGTTTTATGCATGTAACACTATTATTGTTCAACTATAAAAACATGATTTTGCTTACCATGATAGTTAGCAAAAAAGTACAAGGTCAACTGCTGATGATGTCTGGTTCCTTTTCCCATGAAATAACAAGCTAATATGCTGATTGATTTAAAAACAACATTAAGAATGCAGTCAGGTTAACGCGGTGTATTGATAACACCATGCATGCCAACCCGAAATGTGTGCAAACCGAAGCCAGATTTGGATGTAAATTTTCTACAAAAACATGCTAACCAGGACGTACAATAACCAAGGCGTACACTAACCAAGGTTCCACTAAATATACAGATTGTAAAGTGAATGTAGTGGGGTCAAACTACCACCATTAAAAAACAAAAAACACTGTGACATTTCTGCATGTAGTAGCAGCTGTTTTTGTTTTTAGATTTCTGGATGCAATCAACACCATCTAACGTTGTTGCCTACACTCAGCCATCCTGTAAAAATGGACCCCCTACTACACAGTGTGACAGACACACACACACAGCCACGATAATGGCATCGTGTCAGCATGGGGTTATTTCACAGAGTGTGCATTTGGCAGGCGCGGGACGCACACACGCATTACATGCATCCCATTACATGCTCCGATGTCGTCCTCCCCTTAGTCCATTCCCCTCCACCGTCATTACCCTATAAATAGAATGGCAGGTATTTCCCACATTCTTTTCTGACCGGTTACGTCAACGTATCAATTAATGTTTCACAACAAGGGCCGCCGTGTTCTCATTGGCTCACACCCTGGCTAAGATGTATGTATAGTAATTTCCTGCATTCATGGCACTGGCTGAAAAGTGTTTGGCTGTTAAACGACATGTTGTAAGGGGGCTTCAAAAAAAGGTAAAATTGTGTGTATTTTGTGTGCCATTTTTCCCCAGGTGACACTTTGACTACTTCGAAAAGTACCTATCCGTGTGGTTTTAAAGAAAGACCACCAGTATGGAATCACAGGAGTGCCACAATTAAAGAGAAATACATGTGGACATATGAAGAGAATCAATAATACAAAATACATTTTTTTGAGGATAAGCGGCATAGAAAATGAATGAATGAATGATTCTTTTTATATTGCCACGCCTACTTTTAGCACTCCTGTACATCCTGTACCTTATATCACACGTTACATCTGAAGTGTGTTTTACATTGCATGCTATGTTTATGAAATGATGATCAATGAATGCGTGAAATTAACTTAAAGTGGTTGAACTGTTTGCCCTTTTCCTGATTTTAAAGGCGTAGTGAAATACACTAGTCAGATTTCCGGGAAATCCTAACGCATCGCCCATTGCGTGTGTTGGATGCTCTCCCACGGTATAATTTGCCCTTAGTTTTGTCTGTCAGGCAATATGTATGTTGAACGACTCGCAACGAGACGGACTACCTTGAAATCAAATAAGAAACTGCGGCCAGATAATAGATAGATGCGGGCATGTGGCGTCACATTAGTGCCAAAATCGGTGCGCGTAAAAAACACTGCCTATTTTGTTTGGAAATTGCGGTTGTCAAGTTACCAATGGGACTTTGAATGCAACACAGTACGCCAAGGCCAATGGCATCGCTAGCTCGGGTCTGCAAAACCAAAATCGGGGATTGCGATGAGGTAGTGAGGTATGCTTAATATCTAAGCTAGCCAGCTAGCTGCCCGGTGCCGATGCTGTTGCTAACTCGGGTTGTGTATTAAATGGCTCAGACCGCGTATGCGTGCTTGCCTAAAAAAATGGCGACTCCGGTTGAGTGGGGGTGAATGCGGCGAGAAGCTTCTGGCGGCGCAACTGTTGGGTCCAGACGGTTTAGTGGCCGCCTCCTGCAGCTAGCTGGAAGTTTGTCATCCGCCCTATCAGGAGGAGGAGGAGGTTTGGCTAATTAGCAGGTTGCACCCGGCAAGGCGGCTTGTTCATGTCTTCCTCTCCACCTACTGCTGCTAAAAGGACATTTTGCAGTTCATGTTTCGCCAGGAAGCCGGTGTGACGTCTTTCATTCCGTCGTGTTCGTATCTGTTCCGCCACGAGAAGAGGAACATGTCCAGGTATAACATCTACAGCCTGTTGGACTGGGTGTACGGCGGGGTGGACCCGAAGTTTGAGGGCAACGGGGGCCCAGAATGCGCAGCCTTCCTGGCGCCGCAGCAGCGCATCAGCGAGAGCCTGGTGGTCCTGCTCGTCTCCATAGTGGAGATTGGCGTGGCGCTGAAGAACATCAACATCTCCAAAGAGCTGAAAGTGGCGGGGAAGGAGTGCACCAGGGCAAAGGAGGATAGTCTCGGCAAGAACCTGTTGCTCGTTGCACTGTGCATGACGTTCGGGGTGGAGGTGGGGTTCAAATTCGCCACCAAGACTGTCATCTACTTGCTGAACCCCTGCCACGTGGTGACCATGATCCAGGTAGGGCGGTCTTGACTTTGTAATTGTTAGTTTTTATGTGCAAGCTGCAAAGCGCTTTACCACAACAACCTGCACATTCAATATGATTCTTAATATGTGCATATATGTGTGTGTACATGATACATTGCCATTTTTGGATGCAATTTCTACTACGTACTACCACTCTTCTGCACTCGTGTGTATGCTAGCAGCCCCGTCCCCGTCCACCGAGACAAAGAATCTGTATGACTGTTTGGAGGTGGGAGACAACGCATGCACATGGCGATATAGTTAGTAGTTCATTTTACTTTATTGTGTGATTTATTTATCATCGCGGGCCTAATGCACACGACAGTTTTAATGTTGCCAGATCTTGTGGAACGAGATCCTGCAACACCCCTAACAGTTATTATTGTGGTTGCACCAAATAAATACAGGGCCAGTATATCCAATAAGAATATCTTCAAGATTATTAAATTATTTTCTGATTTGTGTTTGCGATTTTCCATGGTTATATTGCAAATAAAACACACAACATAGACTTTAGGCAAACAAACATGTCACTATTACATTATTATACAGTAGTTATTATATTCAAAAAACAATTTATAACAATGTAATAAAAGCAACTAACAACTATTCACGTTTTCCAGACCTGCCAACATGTACACATTTTCTGTACTCGGAAATTGAGTACGCTGTGCTCTCTCTTACATTTTTCCGGTTGTTTAAAGATTTCTAGTTCAGTGTCTGAAACGTGGATCATGCTCCTGTGTGAAGGCACCAGCGTACTCGACACCGGCTCGCTCCTCCACCCCACAAACCCTCTTTGGCTTAACGTGACATGCGCAGAGGCAGATGGAGACCTCGTTAAATGTTTAGGGTTGGCAGGTATGGTATAGCCTTTTAGTACGTAACACTGTTGGGGCAAATTAGAAACAAGCATAAAAATGTCTTTTTTATTATTATTATTTTTGACACACGGCTCGCTACCTCGTGCTAGCTTCATGTTGACGTCCTCCTCCAATTTCAGATGATTTCCAGTAAAAGTGGTTGTTGTAACGGCGCCAGAACCTTCCCCTGCATCGCTTCAATATGCCTCACACTCTTAATTAGGCACATTTTCAAGAGTAAAGTGTGAAGTTACTCGCCACTAATGAATGATCAAGTAAGATGACGGATCAACTGATGGAATCAAAGTTATAAATGTTTCACTTTTGCGCATCACAGCCAAAAAAAGGGCTGGCAAAAAGTGTGAAATGTCAAAAGCTTAACTAAAAATGTTTATCAACTATTAATTATTTTCTTAAATGGATTTAATCTGAGGCTTGTTATTTTGATAAATCGTGTAAATCGGTTAGGCCCTAAACCAGGTGTCTGCAACCCGTGGCTCTGCAGCCACATGTGGCTCTTCAGCTTCCTTGTTGCAGCTCCCTTCCCTAAACGCGGTGTTTTTTTTTTGCACCCCGAAGTAGGGGGAATGTGCGTTTTTGAAACAATTTGAAATATCTGACTCGCCACAAAGTCCGTGAATGCATCTAGACTCTAAATCAGTCAGATGTTCAGTGGCAAACTTCAAACGGGCCTGTACATGGACTTTCTTGAGCAGGGGGACCTTGCGGGCACAGCAGGATTTCAGTCCTTCACAGCGTAGTGTGTTACCAACTGTTTTTTGTGGTGACTATGGTCCCAGCTGCCTTGAGATCATTGACAAGTTCCTCCTAAGTGGTTCTGGGCTAATTCCTCACCGTTCTCATTATCATTGAAACTCCACGAGGTAAGATCTTGCATGGAGCTCCAGACCGAAGGAGATTGGCAGTTAATTTATGTTTCTTTCATTTGCGAATAATTGCACCAACTGTTGTCACCAAATGGCGATGTTCTTGTAGCCCATTCCAGCCTTGTGTAGGTCCACAATCTTGTCCCTGACATCCTTGGAAAGCTCTTTGGTCTTGGCCATAGTGCAGAGTTTGGCATCTGGATTGATTGATTGCTTCTGTGGACAGGTCTCTTTTATACAGGTAACGAACTGAGAGGCCTGCCAATGTCAGCTCCTTACCTGTATAAGATCAAAGATCAAATACCTCCTTCCTTCATGGAAATGCAAATTAATTTATAACTCTTTTTGAAAGACCAATAGTTTTTTCCCTCACTGTATTTGTTACATGCACACAATTTATGCTTACAGTCCACCTGGAATTATTAGTCTTTTTTTTTTTTTTTAACTGAATAAGACACCCGGAATATACATGAATAAAGGATGTGTGATTTACAATACAAACTATGAACATTGGAGTATTTAGGAGTATGTTGACATCCCTCCTTTTTTACTTTCCAGCCAGTGCATTGGGTAGGTTTGTTGTTGTGTGTCACATATGGGTTGAGTTTTTTTGTTTTGGGTTTTTTTTTTGGCACCATGGGTAGAGGTAATTGTCTGGATCGGTGCACATGAAAAGCTACTTAAGCCATCAAAAGGTTGTCTCGGATTGACTCTTTGCTACTTATAAGTCATGTTGTCAGCTTGTATGTTGAAAATTAAGTAACACTTTGGAAGCATCTGGCGGGCTGCTTTCAAACGCTGGTATGTGGCCCCCTGCCGTAGCCCATGAACAACTTGGGGCTGTTTTTAAAAGAAAAAGGGAAAAAAAAAGTAGTAAATTTACAAAAATAAAGACATAATATTAAGAGTAAACATTGGGGGAAAATAGCATAAATCTGAATAAATTTAAAAGGAAAAAAGTATAAAGTTGCAATTTTAGGACAATTATGTATGTTAAACGTTACAATACAATAAGTCAAAATAATGAACAAAAATTACAAAGAAAAAAATTACAAAAGTATATACATTTGCAAATTTAAAAACAGCAAAATTTAATGTCAGAAGAAAAAGTTAATGCTGTTAATAGGCTTCGTCAGTGATAACAAAGAGCCAAAAAAAAGGTCAATTGATTAATCATTGGTTGTTTTAACAGCAATTATGTGTATGTTGTACAGCTTACCTTTGTTATGGCATAAAAAAGGCATAATAATGGCGTAATGCTATTTTGTAATCCACCCCCCCAACTTCCGTTTCACTTACTTACCTCTCATATGTTCTGTCAAATTCGCACCATACCTCTGGTGCAAAAGTAAGTCCTAAGCCAATGATGTCCTGCGAAATCTCGATTAAAGAAAATATAAGTGCCATTTACCAACATGTCCCAGTACACGTAAATGCTACACAGAATGGAATGTAGAGATTTAGGTAGCACGTCAAATTCTGGTTCTCAAGCCCGTATACGCCTTTGCCACCAGAATGTTTCTCGTTGACACTTCACAGATTGCCTGACCTTCACGGTATGATTGGATTGCCGCAGGTTCAACTGCAAGTCGCTGCAGACGTGATCTTGAACATACAGTATACAATGCCAGATACTGTTGCTGGACTGATTGATTGAGATGGGACTGATTAATAGTGTGCTGTGAATTAAAATGACACTCGTCGCCGTTGGCTAAGCTTACTGCCAGGACTTCAGCGTCTCTTCAGCCATGCAGACATCATCACCTCTGGCTGGCATTGCAGTGGCACTACTGGACATCACATTGCATTAAGTAACTTCTTTCATTGACTGTTTTATATGACCCTTTCAGGAATTTCAACTGCCACGTTGTTGACGTGTGTGTATGTGTACAGTTGTCACACCAAGCCATCCTCCTTTGTGGTGAGTAAATTCAAATAGTGGTTGGATGAGATGGGCCCGCTGTATACAGTATAACTTTACAACTGTATACAGTTGTAACTGTATAACTTTACAAATCAGGATGTGTGGACGAGGAGGTGTTGTTAGCCACACTACCGTGACCCAAATGTCCCAGTAGTGCTTGTGTGACCAATAAGAGTCTGAAACAAGGCAAACCTCACTTAGGTGAGAGAGGCCCAAAGCGGCTTGACGAGTCTTGCCCGATGAGGTGGTGCTTCCCACCTGCAAGCGCATATTTCACTACCTACACCCCGCCCCTTCTCACTTTTCTGGTGGGGGAGCAGGGCTGTACGCTGAGCTTTATCACTAGGAGCACACATGCTCGTGAAAAAAATGTAGGAGCAATGTGAAATTTCTTAAACAGCTAAATATTAATGTAATAGATATCCAGGCCTACAGTATGTCATACACACATCTACTAAGCTACACATACAGTAACAAAACATGACTGATATCACATGCAATTACATTCCTAATGGACACTAAACACCATTGATATCAACCCAACCTATGACAACCGTGTCAGGCAATGTTTTCCACTGATAATAATACATTGCGGTGGCTAGATAGTTCTACTAGCTAAAAGCAATGTAATGTCATTCTGACATGTGTACAACTAGCCGATGTTAAGCTGCCTCATCTTCACTTTTAATAGTGGGGCTGTCAAACGAATAAACTATTGACGATTAGTTATTGCGATTAATCACATTTTGCCCAATTGACAACTTAAATAATTTAATTTAAGTTAACTCACAGATAGAAATACTATAAGTAGAGATGTAAACGGTTTGATACACAACTACAATTAAACTACCAAAAATTTTATGTAAAGGGATATCAATTTTGAAATATTGGCCACTATTTTATTCAAAACATAATATACAGTTATAAATCCCCCAGGTTTTTAATGTTTAAGACGTTTAATTTGTCCTACTTTGTTTGACGGTCCTTGAACACACCATCTGCCAGCGCTTTCAAGCTAAATTTACCAATAAAAATACACTTTTCTTTGTCCATTTTTTTTCAATATGCATTATGTTCCTGCTTGTGTCCATACAGTCACCGGCACTTCCTCAATCTACGGCGTGGGCCGAGGGTCAAAGAGGATGTGTGCACGTTAATTGCGCGTAAAAATGAAAAAGTGCCGTCAAAGGAAACTTCCGTTACCTTCCGTTGACGGCTGTAATATATAGTACTTTTATGCAATATGCTTTTTCATTTTTATTGAGTAAGACCCGTGACCCTAATGAGGATAAGCGGCATAGAAAATGAATGAATGAATGATTCTAAAGTAACAATACTCCTAAGTGAGTACAGTTTTGATGGCTACTCCACCCTCATCTGACTAGACAATTGATGTACTACCTATTTTTTCAATAAGTGTATCAATAAGTGTTCCATTTTCCTCCGCTTATCCGGGTCCGTGTCGCGGGGGCAGCAGTTTCAGTAGGGAAGTCCAGACTTCCCGGTCTCCGGCGACCTCTTCCAGCTCCATCGGGAGGACACCAAGGCGTTCCCAGGCCAGCTGTGAGACATAGTCCCTCCAGCGTGTCCTAGGTCTTCCCCAGGGCCTTCTCCCGACTGGGCATGCCCGAAACACTTCACCAGGGAGGCGCCCGGGAGCCATCCGGACTAGATGCCTGAGCCACCTCAACCGGCTCCTCTCGATGTGAAGGAGCAGCGGCTCTACTCTGAGCTCCTCACCCTATCTCTTAGGGTGAGTCCAGCCACCCTACGGAGGAAACTCATTTCCGCCGCTTGTATCCGCGATCTCGTTCTTTCGGTCATGACCCATAACTCAGACGAGATCCTAAGGTCACCGAGCTGGACTCCCTCAAAGCCTTGACTGCGCCTAGAAATTCTATCCATGAAGATTATGAACAGAATCGGTGACAAAGGGCAGCCTCGGCGGAGGCTAACGTTCACTGGAAACAAGCTCGACTTACTGCTGGCAATGCGAACCAGGCTCCTGCTTGGATTGTACAAGGACCGAATGGCACGTAGTAGGGGGCCACCAATCCCATACTCCCGGAGCACCCCCCACAGGACACCACAAGGGACACGGTCGAATGCCTTTTCCAAGTCTACCAAGCACATGTAAACTGGTTGGGCAAACTGCCACATACCCTCCAGTACCCTTGCAAGGGTGTAGAGCTGGTCCGGTGTTCCGGGACTGGGACGAAAACCATATTGCAGCTCCTGTAACCGAGGTTGGACTAACGGTCGTGCCCTTCTCTCCAGCACCCTGGAGTAGACTTTCCCATGGAGGCTGAGGAGTGTGATCCCCCTATAGTTGGAACACACCCTCCGGTCACCTTTTTTAAAAATGGGGACCACCACCCCGGTCTGCCAGTCCAGAGGTACTGTTCCCGACTTCCATGCAATGTTGTGGAGGCGTGTCAACCAACACAGTCCCCCAACATCCAGAGCCTTGAGGAATTTAGGGCAGAACTTGTCTACCCCCGGAGCCTTGCCACTGGGGAGTGATTTAACTACCCCAATTACCTCAGCCAGGGTGATAGAACTGTCCACGTACATATCCTCAGACTCTGCTTCCTCTACGGAAGGCGTGTCAGTGGGATTGGGAAGGGCCTCGAAGTATTCCTTCCACCGACCAACTATATCCACATTCGAGGTCAATCAATAAGTATGTCAAAGTTTTTTCACGACTTAGCCGAAGTTTCCAGTTGCCGCCTTGACATGTTTAGTTCAGGAGAGGGCAGGTTAGTGTTTGTGAGGACATGTTGCTGTGAACGAGAGGTCCGTGCGAGCTACCTGCGCCATAAAAGCACAGTGTGGGGTTGCTGCTGCTTTTGCTACGGAGCCCAACATCCAACTGCCAACGTGAAATTAACAGCGACTGAGACAAATAGCATATTAAATATTATTCAATTTTTTCCAGCAAAACCGGTGGAGTTTATTTAATTTAAAAATAAGCCTCTTGTGTTGATTAACTTGTTTGTACAACCAAACCTTGTATTATTTATGTGAAATTTGATCCCATTTTCCTGTTAAATGCAATTTAGGTGCCAAAAAAAGTGTTGCTTTGAAACAATCAGGTTATGAGTAGGGTTTCATTACATTTCATAATCTACATGAGCTAGTCTGTTTGATGCAATTTAAGGTTCGGACCTTCGCTGTGGGAAAAAAAATTGCATAAAGGAAGCTTACTCAATTTCAACGCCTGATACACAGTATATGTCACAGGACCAAACAATGGAGAAAAAAAAGTGCAACACTCTCGGGAAAATACAGTAACCCATTATCACCAAACCTTTCTCCTCTAGAACTCATTACTCGTGCAAGCCTCTTTTTTTGCTTCTTGGCTTCAAGTGTTTGGTTTGAATAAGGAGAATAGAGTATTTTATGTTCTCACCAGGCTTCATTCAGTATCCCTTTAAGTGAAACAATAGCAGCATTATCAGTCAATTTGTCAGGAGCAGTGTACACTATCGGTCATAGCAATGACACCAGAGATGTATATTGCGCTGAATGCGCTTAACGCAATCCTTTTTAGGATGCCACTTGTAAAGGTAGAGGAAGATCGGTCTACAGGTACGAGTAAAAGAGTTTATTTTATACAGCAGGTTCAGTAGTTTTCATTGTTTGGCCTCTATTATCGGTAAAACAAAGTCAAGTTGAAACTGCGATTGGAGTTTATGATTAATTTCAGTCAAACAGTCATGGAACATCATGTTCTGCTTTTGTTTTTAACCTTTTTCAGTGTGCCAGTGCAGATTAAGATGGACAAAATATAAATACCGAAGCACATATTCGTCCTAAGATGAGTTCTTATTAAATATTGTTTATATATACTTAAATATTTAATTTATTTAGTTAAATGAAGTTTACCCAAGTGAAGAGTAAGTTATTAAAAGCATCTTATTTGCGGGTGTTCATTCTGTAATCTTTTGCATGAGGAGGCACTATGGCTGATAATTTAGATATGCCAGCGTGTCCTTGAATGAAAACCTCCAAGTTGCAGCATGTTGTTGTTGTGAAATATTGGCCTTTGTATCAAAACTGATATATTTTGTCTTCTCTGCTTTTGGGATTGTGAGATGCACTGCAGCACCAGGAAAAATACCAGAATCACTGATGCATTTATACTTCAGCTGTAAAATGAAAAGGTAGCGCTGCCTCCATCCATCCATCCATTTTCCACCGCTTATCCGGGTCGCGGGGGCAGCAGCTTCAGTAGGGAAGTCCAGACTTCTCGGTCCCCAGCGACCTCTTCCAGCTCCATCGGGAGGACACCAAGGCGTTCCCAAGCCAGTTGTAAGACATAGTCCCTCCAGCGTGTCCTAGGTCTTCCCCGGGGGCCTTCTCCCAACTGGGCGTGCCCGAAACACCTCACCGGGGAGGCGCCCGGGAGGCATTCGGACTAGATGCCCGAGCCACCTCAACCGGCTCCTCTCGATGTGAAGGAGCAGCGACTCTACTCTGAGCTCCTCCCGGATGGCCGAGCTCCTCAACCTATCTCTTAGGGTGAGTTCAGCCACCCTACGAAGGAAACTCATTTCCGCCATCTCGTTCTTTCGGTCATGACCAATAACTCATGACCATAGGTGAGGGTGGGAACGTAGATCCATCGGTAAACAGAGAGCTTTGCCTTCCGGCTCAGCTCTCTCTTCACCACGACGGTCCGGTACAGCGACCGCATTACTGCAGATGCTGCACCGATCCGTCTGTCGATCTCACGCTCCAACCTTCCCTCACTCGTGAACAAGAACCCGAGATATTTGAACTCCTCCACCTGAGGCAAGACCTCACTCCCAACCAGGAGGGTACAGTCCACCCGTTTCCGACAGAGAACCATGGCCTCGGATTTGGAGGTGCTGAGTCTCATCCCAGAAGCTTCACACTTAGCAGCAAACCGTTCCAGTAAACGCTGAAGGTCACAGCCTGATGAGGCCATAAGGACCACATCGTCTGCAAATAGCAGAGACGAGATCCTAAGGTCACCAAGCTGGACTCCCTCAACACCTTGACTGCGCCTAGAAATTCTGTCCATGAAGATTATGAACAGAATCGGCAAAGTAGCGCTGCCTAATAAAGTTAATTGTGTCTTTATGCATTATACACAAGCGTGTGCATTTGCCAATGCACACGCTTGTGGCTATAATGTGGGTTGGATTGTTTACTGGAGCTGCTGATATTTGTGGACATTCATGGTGCAGGTGGATGATGGTTTTTTAGATGCAGGCTGAATCCTCTGGAGTCCTGAACATGACCTACAGGTTTTGTACATAGCTATTTTAATTTAGGTCATGGTTTGCTTCATTTTTGGTGCAGTAAGGGAAGAAAAGACAAACCATAATAAAAAATACTTGGCCAATGCTGAATATTCTTGGGTAAATAAATGATACTGTATACTAAATCAAAGGTTTAATTTTAGGAATGTGAAACAGTGCGGGTAAGTACAACAGTAAGCGTTTGGACAGTCTTATTAGTATCGTTATCCTTATTGGCTGAAGTGGAGCATTGATAGCCCCATCTTGTAGCTGAGCAATGCTAGATCATTGCTTTTGGCTTATATACTTGTATGTCTGTTTACATCAGGGCAATCCAAACTTTTTCCACCATGCTGGTGGCCACTCTCTGTCATTTTTGGAAAAAGGATTTTAAAAAAAAGTTATACAAGTTGGTAGGAGTGTAACAGTACACCAAAATGTCATTTCGGTTCGGTTAAGTCTCGGTTAAAAAAGGGCAGAAAAAATGACTACATGCTTTTGCTTTTTAGAAAATGCAAACATATTTTAAATAAAAGCGACTCATTTTGGATAATATTTCAAATAACTCACTGACTTTTTAAATAAACTTGCATTAAAAAATGTATAAAATGATAAATTAACAAGTTAAAACTTGAACACACAAACTTTGAACACACAGCAACAGCCTGAATATGACAAATGTAACTATTCAAGTTTTTGGCTAAAAAAAAAAAAAACTAAACCACATTTATTGCAGAAAGCACTGTGTACAGTGGTTGCAGGGACAATATTTCCAGCAGTGGAGAGAACCAGCTCACTAGCAACAGGAGTAGTGAGCTGAAGCTATTGCCGTTTGCACTAAGCTGCTGACGAACTCGGACTTCTTAGCATGTCATGACAGGAGCACCTGTATTTAATTACCTAGTAAATGCATGACGCAAGACACACTTCCTGTCTCGCTTTTAACACCCTCCACATGGGATTTCTGTGCGCCTCTGTACTGATCGAAAAACACAAACAGATCATCCCTGTCCACTTCCTTTATGCTGTTCTGGGATTCCGTCACTCCATTTCATTTTCCATTGGAGTCTGTCAATTGACTGTCTGGCGATTGTAACATGACTAACGAGGAAATAGCAGCTGTTGGGAAATGACTAGACTGTCCACATAACGCCCACATATCGTCTTGATGAAATGACAGCACCGTGTAGTTTGGCAGTTAATCCAATGTTCCAGATAAAACAAATATATACACAGTAGTGCAAGAGATTCCATATAAATCTCCCTTGAATTTGTCATCGCAACATTTGCATGACTCAAAAACCGTCATCGTAAGGAGCTTCAGCAGCGCTGGATTACATTTCTTACTGTGCAACAATATCACAACTTCAGCAGCCCAGCCAGGGATTAATACTAGCTAGCACATTATCTCAATCTGGTTTTGCCACGTGTCTTTTGGAACAGACAGATTAGCCATGTCCTCAAAAAAATTCTAACCATTCAAACACCAGCGTATTATTAGTATTTTTCATCAAATGTGTCAGCGGGGACATCTTTGAAGGAGTCCATTGCAGAGCGGACGAGCAAACACCTTCACTCAGTCAAGACTTTACACAGAAGCAGAGTAATTTGCATGAAATCCATTTCCAAGCATAATCTCTTGTGTGACGAGGGGAAAAAACAGCAGCAGAGATGAAGTCGCAGAAGGAGCCAAGACTTCCATTGGTGTCGTGTGTTGAAGTTTGTTGCCTTATCTCCTTTCAAGAGCTGTGTGGGGTGAAACAAAATACAACCTCTTCCACTCAGATTCATCGGAGATGTACCCTTGGAGGTATTTTGAAATTGTTAGCGGTATGTGAAATGGAAATTCCATGGTTGTAATTGTTGCTTATTGAGGTATGTGCAGTGACGATCAAATGAATTTGTCTGGTCTTTTCTGGATTGACGGTTTAATCCTGGATATTGGAGGAGAAAAGAAAAGGACACAAAAACCTGACAGGACTATAGAGACGTCCCTTTGATTTGTCATAGTTATCATTTCAAGACCCAACCATGATGAATGGAATTTCCACTAAGTGGGCATTTTTGTAGTTAGAGCATAGAAAATCTGTGTACAACCTTCTAAATATGGATTTTGAAATAATATCACATTATTACCCAATATAGTAGACAAGAGTAATCAAGACTCAGTTTCATTTGATGCGCTTACTGCACATTTATAAAGTAATACTCATTTAGTTGCACATCATTTTAGTTATGATTTAGTACATTTAGCCACTTTAATGTTTGAAAATGCATATTTTTCACTAACAATAGGCCAACTACGAAACTGACATGATCTTTTAATTAATATATTTGGGGGGGGGAGAAGCACAGCAATGAAGTCCAAGTGCAAAGTGGCGAGGGATGACTGGAATGTTTTTGAGAGGTTCTGATAATGAAGCATCTTGTTAAATGATCTGCGGCGGAAGTCAGTATTTACAATTTCCGGCCTACAGTTTTCACTTCACAGATAATATTGACCAAGTACACGAAGTTTGGAAACACAGTAATTGTTCACTTTTGTGTCCGCCACCGTCACGTGCGTTAATTTGTGTGGAGAAACTCCTTGAATGCCTCGTTTTGCCCTGAAAACACAGCTGCAAAGCAAGAAGCTAGGCTAAAGTTATGGCCAACTTATTCCACGAGAAAAAAACACTACAGCGCGTGCAAGCACTTTTCAAACCACGATAAAGCAAGGGACAACTGCATATATTTTTTTTATAGTTTAACCATAAAGGTCTATATAGTCATTCTTCCTGCTCTTTATTTTATCAAAGCGCATGTTTAGCATCTGCTCCATGGTCCTGTTGTGGATATTTTTAAAAATTGATTCCTGGTGTTTTTGTGTTCCACAGATCTTCCTGCTGGCCTGCCCCCCTTGTAAAACTGCAATGGTTGTGTTTAGGTGAGCTTCTGTGTCTGACTGGACACCGCATTAGGTACAACCGCAAAATCCAGATCCACTTGATCTGCCTTGACAAAGAAAAAGACTTGTTTGAGGGGATTGCAATCTCTACTCGTATCACTTCAGCATGGTATTTGCTGTTATATTAAGATTTGAATTGTTCCTGTCTGCTACGGTTCACCGGAGTAGAGTACACCTCGCACTACCGTTCACAAAGTGTCTGCATGACTTGACTCACCTGCTGGTGTTTCTGTCAGCTCTGCAGCGTGCAAATGTCACACGTCTTCACCCACTACGCTGCTTCACCAGAAATGTGTGAGCAATCGCTGATCCCCTGCAACCAGACTAAAACCCAAATTGGACCTGGTGTCTGCAGTGCATGCGCAAATGATGAAAAGTTATGTTGCAAAGTTTGGTCTGCCCTCTTGAACTGTCACATGGTTACGCATGCCTCCCCCTGCGTTTTGTCATTTAACAAGAAAGTAGCAATCAGTAATATGCAACCTTGGCACCTCCTGATCCACAACAAGCAGTTTTTTCAGGCTTTGTCTAACATTAAATGGCTTTCTGGTCACCCAGTGTGTTCTCTGTTTAATATACAGTAATCCCTGGTTTATCACGGTTAATTGATTATATTCCTTATGCAAAAATGGAATACTTTCATAGTTAGAACATAGAAAACCTGTTTACGACCTTCTAAATACAGGTTTTAACATTCTGAGAATCCTCTGGACATGAAATGTACACTACTATAACCCAATGTAGTTGAGATAAGAGAAAATTAGACATAACAGACTCACATGTCGGCATTGGGAGAGTGCCTTGTTTTTGGGTTTTTTGCCTTGATTATTGCACATTATAGCGCATACCAAACTTGAATTTTACCCTTTGGCGCGTTTTGAATCTTGTGGTATTAATGAAGACGTGAACGGGCTATTCCAGTGTCGCTTGGATCACACACATCCAACGGCAAATCTTGTGGTACCTAGTTTACACAATAAAAGGGCGTCCTGCAAGGCTCATTCATTTGGCAAACTGAAATGAGAACGTTACACATCCGGTACAAATGTTACGCAACCATCACAAAAATTCGATTCCAAAAACATTTGTTATTTGTGGAACATCAAATATTTTGGGGGGAAATGTGCCCTCTAAAGTCACTTGGGAATTAGAACCGACATTGTGCATGAGGCCCCCAAAGCTTCAACTCTGCAAGCGTCAGAGGATTAACTTTGCTTTTTCTTTGGCTTTTTGGCATCACAATTTCAAAAAGGGCGTCCACACAATAGCATATAGCAATAGTGCCCTGACGTCGCTCATCTTAGTGGTCCAATGAAACCAGGATATTTTCATCAGTTTCTGAAGACAAAATAAAACAGGACATGTACTGGCAAAGGAGGACGTTTGGTCACCATATAGCTGGGGTGCTCACACTTTTTCAGCCTACTAGCTACTTTTAAAATGATCTTTGTTTATTGTACACATAGCGTTCACCAACAGAACACACGGTCCATATGTGTAACGCCCAGTCAGCATTTTGCTGTCAAACATTAGAGTTATACAAGAAATGAAAATGATTATGCCGAAGACAATGCAGCAGAAGTCAAGGCAACATATTCAAAAGGTTTCCACAATGGACACATTTTCCAATTCATCATGGAATAATACTTTATCACACATTTCTATAGAGGAGTTCTATAATGGCAAACGATTCACTTGCTGCTCCAAGTGAATGGATGACTATTGTTACAAATACAGACATAATACCGCTTTTTACCACATAAGTTTAGCTGCGGAGGAATGACAGCAAATCAGGAGCACAGATCTACAAAGTGACTGATTTCCCCCATCGATTGATGGAAATTGAGTTTAGTTTGCAATGTGAAAAATGTTGGCTTTTTTTGCTGTATCAGATGATGTGTGTGTGTGTTTTTGCATGCGTGTTTGTGTTCCCAGGCTGCAGGTCCACATGTTGAATGGTGCTCTGCTGGCTTTAATGTTCCCCGTGGTCAACACCAGACTGGTAAGGCCACTAATTTGGCGGCGTACTGTAGTACCAGCCACAAGATTCAGTAAAATGTAAATTCTTTTTTACGTGTCAATAAAAACAATTTAAGTTCAATATTACCATAAGAAATATTGCAAATGTGATTATATAATTATTCATTGTTCATTATTTATTGTAAATTAATTATTCATTTATATTTTTACAATTTTTATTATAGAAACTAAAAAAAACTGTAGTATTTAGTAGGGATGAAACTAACAATTATTTTCTTAGTCGAGTAATCTGAATTGCGTAATCTGTAAGGCCCTAGACCATGGGTCCGGCCCGGGAGCTATATGCATTTTCAAAATATAATTTAACAAGAAAACAAAAACAGTCAGCGTGGGAAAATTCACAACAGTAGGAAATAAAGTCCAAAAATATATGAACAGGAAAAAGTCTGTTTTATGAGTTTTGTTATGTTTTATGCCATTTTAGTACCATAAAATTGAAAAAGTCATAATATTATGAAAAAAGATTTTGGGAAAATTGGGTTGCAGAAAAAGTTCTGAGAATAAAGTCAAAATATTAGGGAAATATTTTTTAAAGAAGGAAGTTGAAATAGAATTCTTTTTTTTTTTTTAATAGCACATAACACATTTACAAATGTTAATAAATGTGTTTATCATGGATTGATCTGAAAGCTTACTGCGGAAATGAAAAATATTTACATGAGAGGCTAAAATCAAAGAATATTTAAAGGTTTTAAATAGTTCAGATTTAAGTGTAGTTTGTGCACACCTCAAGGTAAAGAGTGGAAGAAATGAGGATGTGATTTGTCTTGATCAAATATCATGACATTACTACTACCATCAGGAGAACCAGAGTATAGAGGGGGATAAGCCACCTGCTGTGGCCCAGCAAGGTACACTGTATTCTGGCACCAGCTCAGAGCAGGCTGTGTGACGCCACGGAGGTCTTCGGCAAACCTTTTGCACTTTTTAAATGCAGTGGTGCTGGCGTTTCAAGTAGCTGATAAGGTTTTTTGTGCTCAATGACTTTTTTTCCCCCCTCATCCTGGAGCATTTGGTGCAACATCCTTCCTCTTAAAGTGAAGGTTTGTTTACAAGTGAGCTCAGGGGAAGTTAGACAGGCTGTTAAAGTTACAGGCAGGCGAAAAAAGGAGTGCTTGACAGGTAATCTCGCCTCATTGGAGTCATTATCGGGCTAGCTGAGCTATTTTTAGTGTTATCGGATTTATGGTATAATACTTCCTGATATTGGAGCGCACCCCAAAACAAAAATTAGAAAAATATACACGATTTGGTGATTAATTGTTGCAAAGCCAAAATTGTTGCAAATTAAAAGTAAAGCCCATCAGTAGAAGTCAAATAGTTGAAATCACCTTCTGTCACATGTGCAAACAACATCAGCAAGGCCGAGCAGTGTGCTGACGCCACAGCACGACGATACACAACCCTGCCTTGATCTTGATCACGCCTTCATCTTCCCTCTGTTGCGTCTCCAGCTGCCCTTTGAGAAAGAGGTCTACTACATCCAGCACTCCATGCTCTACCTGGTGCCACTTTACCTTTTCAGGAAAGGAGGTAAGGTGCTGATGTCCATCCGCATCATCCTCTCCACTGACGTTATTGTCCTGACGTCAATCCCTGGTTTGCCCTCTTTGTGTCCTTTTGTGTCGGTTCCTCCGACCTGTTCACATCCTACGTAGAAGCAAAAGGTTTTCAGACATCATTCAATAGTCCACGTGTCCAGTGAGGTCCCCCTCGGCCGCTTTTATTTTCCTCTAATTAACCTTTCGGGAGGCTCAAGCAACATGAAGGCCGTCCGTATCGAGTGAAAGCTTAATTGCGCGCTATCCTAATAGCAGCCCTTTTGTGTCAGAAGTGGTTTTGGGAAATGTTCTGTCTGGAGTTCCCAAGAAAACCATTCACTTGATTGTTCAGTCGAGTCTTTTAGAAGTTGGAAAGAAAACATATACTCTCTGGCTTTGGCGTTAATTACATCGGGTTGCGGGTCCAAATGGAAGCCCCAAGCAGTATTTATATGGGCGGAAGAAAAAGATATAAAAACAGCTATAAAGAGGCAGCTAATGAATGCATGTAACGGGACACACTAGAAAGGTTGCTGTTATAAACACCTCCAACAAGGTTTTATGGTTTTCTATCCATGCTGTGAGCATGTAGGAACAGACACATTCATGATAACATGTCATCCTTACACTATTTGGCTCACATTGGCGGACCTTTGATTTGACACAGCAACATATAAAGCAATGCTACGCCTAGCGTCATAAACAAGAACACAGCGGCAGTGGCGGCAGCTCCAATAGGTAGCGTTACCTTTCGATAGCGGCCTGAGTCATTGAGAGCGAGTGTGCGGTGAAGCTAGTAGCTAGCCGGTGTGCTGTGGCGAGGTGTCACAACGCCTTAAAGTAGTTCTCGGGCGCGACAATGTTAATAACAATAAGAATTTTGCTACAGCTTGATTAACATGGTGGTGTAAATGGAACCTTTTTCTGGGGGGGGGGGTATTCCAAAATATGTACAGTGTTTCTTTTAAAGAGCAGCAGCTGTATCATTACACCACCTGGGACTAACAGAAGAGAAGCTAAATTCTGCCATGTTATTCACTTACTCTGCTGCGTGCGGTCAATCATTGCGGCAACGAACATGAAAACCACCCCTAATATTTTGATTCCCTCATTAGGCAGCACAAGACGTGAAGCAGCAGTACCAAAGCCACGCTCAAGTGTCCCACTGCTCCGCAACGCTTGGAGCCGCACACAAAATGATGTGGGGAAAAAACAATTAAAGTCTCTCCCCCTCCACTAAAAACCAGTAGTGAGAAAACAGGAAATGCTCATCGGACACCACATCCTCTCAGTGCAGCTACAATTAAGTGTTGAAAAGCTCCTCCAAAACGAGGATGCACATTTTTCTGTTGTACACAAACACACCTCGACAGCCCAAATGCTCTTCTTTTCACAGTAAAAAATTAAATACATAAAGCGTAACATAAATAAATGTATTTCTTGGTGTGTTTCTCTTCATAGGCGTGTACAAGCCTGAGCCCCTGAAGGACATGTGGTGGGCGCTGCTCTCCACCGGCATCCTCTTCGTCTATCACTTTGTCTTCTTGCAAGTTCTTGGCCTGGTAAGACAGAGACCCCTGCTGGGCGGCCGTGGTGTTTCATTATTTCCTTCTCATTAAGTCGTTCTATGGCAAGATTTGCGGAACATACGGTATATACCATTTTTATTTTTATATGGGTAATGTGTCAAAGACGGGAAATGGAAGATGTTATTCTTAAATACTAAAAAAAAAGAACAGGTATAATGTAATCTCCTGCCATTTCACAGTTGTCTGTGAACTATATTTATAGATCTTAAGTTATGTCATAGTTAATTTACAGGCAGGATGAGAGCAAACTATCATTTCTTGCTGAGAAAGGGGGGGTAGGATTAAAAAGTCGCCTTTGCTTCCTTCTAATCCTTGTCGGCCTTATTGAATCGTATCAAGAATTGAAAAAAAACTTATTTAAATTGTGACCAATACAAAGCAACAGCTAAAATCACCCCCCAGAAAAAGTCCTGGAGAACTTTCCAGCAGTGGTGGAGGTAGCGTCTTACTACTAAGCGATTGCATCACCTCTTCGTTTTCCACCCCCCCAGGCGACTGAGGTTAACCTGAACAACATGCTGTGCCCGGCCGTGTCCGATCCCTTTTACGGGCCTTGGTACCGCGTGTGGGCGGCGGGCCACCAGACCCTCCTGACGCTGGTCCACGGGAAGGTTCTGACTCTGCTCTCGCAGCACACTGGCCCCGCGTGCCGATACCTGCTGGATACACTCCGAATGCGCAGCAAGAAAATGGACTGAAGGCCGCAAGCCTTTCACTCGCAATGCCTTTTTTATGTTGCTTTTATGTAGCGTCTTTGTACGTTTGGGACATTTTACCGTGGCTTTGATTTCCTCCAGGACGCTTCCTGTGTTGGTTTTAATAACCACTTCCTCACACGTATGGAAGCACTTGGTTAAGGCCTGGTTAAGTCACTTCATTTTTTTTATGCTGCCTTTTTTGTATGGCTGGTATAAAAAAAAAAAAAAAACAGGAGTTGCCCCAAAGGCCTCCACTGATGTGCTGTTGTAAATGTAACCGTGCAAGGCTGTACACTACTCAAAAAAAGTCGTGCAAAAAGTACCACAATTTTTTAACTGTGTCAAAATCAGAGATTTTAGATGCAATCAATTTTTTTTCTGCTTATAACTGATCAGGATAACCCAAATATTTTTAAATAACAAAACCTCCTTCTTAGCTTGCCAATACATGAACACGGACCAGAAGTCAGCTCTATTTATTCATTTCATTCCTACCTTATATACATTTAGAATTGATTTCTGCATATAAAACTATTAAAACATTTGTGTTGATATTTTTGGCTTTCTGGAAAGGATTGAATGAATTTACAGTCATTCCTTGCAAGATTGCATTTTTTCAAAAGTCTTGGTTTTGCAGTAGACTATGGTCTATTAGTCAAACCATTGATCATATTCTAAACACTAGGCGGCAGTAATGAAACATTACGTTACCGTAACACTGCATAGTCAGCCATGGCTTGTCCAACAGGATAGACTGAATAGAAAGTTCTGGTTAGCTTGGTAACTTGCTAGCTAGCGGCCATCTCGAGTCCCTGCAGCATAAGAGTTGCGCAATTAGTTGTCAGCAACGAATAATTGGAGTGTAAAGATGAGTATAGGGGTGTTATTTAATGTTTAAAGGGCTCTAATAATGTCAAAACCCCTATTTAGTAAGTCAAACAGGTTTTCTCTGCTCCAACTACAGAACTATAGAATTTATTAACATTGAATCCTTTATTGCGCATATTAATTTATCACAGAACCAATTAACCGCCACAAACGAGGGACGACTGCATGGTTCCTTACAGGGAAAATGTATGCGGTTAAGAGTATGGAACTGGGGTTCCACAATCGTTCTACCTTTTTGTGAGTAGTGTATGTTGAGGAGCGTAACTGCCATTTTACTTGTGTGTGTGTGTTTGGTTTTTTTATTTTTTCCTAATCTGCTGTAAATGTGAATTTGGTTCCAGTTGGAGGTTGTGGCGTTCAAAATCAGCTGTCAGCGTGCCTGAACGAAACGTGGGGGTTTTATTGTTTGAGAGAATCTGGGGTTAAGTGTGTGTTACCCTAAAAAAGATTATTTTTATACGAGCACATACTATTTTCTTGCGCAAACAGGGTCGTTGTCGAGATGAATGAAGATCGCACTGGGAGAAGTACACTTTCTGCTTTTTGTGTCATATTTCTGACAATGTTTGCCAGTAGAGAAGAGATGCAATCCTGCATTCGAAAACTTGAACTTGTTGCTCCTGTTGAGTGTCTCAACAACAAAAAAAGCCCCCGGCTCCGTCATTAGCATGAGGTCACTTTAGGTCGTTTGTTGATTGCATTTTGGAAAGGAAGCGTTAATATTTTCCAAATGTTGGCGTTGTTACGTATCATTTCAAGTGTGTTAGGGGGGTCCCTGTAGCATATTATACATAAAATATATATAGTACTTCAATGTAAAGGGATGCTTTTCTACACCTGAGGGTTCATTAAAGTTATTTCTGCTCACCATTGCTCTTCTGCTGCATTTCCTACACAGCCAAGGTCTTTGGGGGGATTTACACTCAAAGACTGTCTTTCCCCCACAGTCGTTGCATTGTTTTGACAAATATTTACAGTTTAGCCCAAAATTATGCCTCCAGGGGTCATTTGTAGTCAATCTGTATGTCTTGTCTAGCCAGAAGACATGTGATGTCACACGCTTTGGCCTGGCCATGAATACTTTCATGGCTGAACGCACATTGTTAGCTTTCTGGAAAGTTGGGCAAACTTACTAGAATTTATGGAATGCTTTGGAACACAATGGACCTGTAATAACGAACCCGAGCGGTCATTAGCTAGCAAGGAAAGTCATTTGGACAAAAAACGTCTTATTTAGCTTCGCTGTGGCGACATGACTTAACCTCGTCGAATTAGGACAAAATGTACACTTGACGTGAACGTTCTCACCTGCAACACGAATGCCGCGTTTCGCCTAGAAGCCTGCTCGTGTGGATCGGCGCTTGCTTTACCACGTCAGCGGGTCCGCCATATTTGAAGGCCGTTTAGCCCGCGAAAATGCCGAACTTCATAGCGCCTTCCACAGTGCCTGAATGGCTTTTATTCACGCACACTAGTATATTCGGGAAACGGGCACCCACAATTATCGCCTCATTGAGCGTTGGAAACTCGTGTGACGAAACGGACCGAACTTGATAAAACGCCTTTCCACTAAGTGGCTGGTTTGCTACGTCAGCGTGTCCGCCATATTGGATGAGGCAGCTATGCCCGGGAAACTTCTTAAAGCGCCTTTACCCCCACACACATCATATTAGGACACATGGGCAACACAAGTAATATATGGAAATGTCATGTCTAAATACAACCACAAGCATGTTTGCAGTCTTACCTGTGAAATGTTATCTCATGAGTTCGGAAGGCGTCCTCTACGTCCGCTCTTGCCACGTCCAATATGGCGGCAATGTCGACGGTTCAGCGCTCAACGCAGTCTAACCGTCTGGCTGAGATGGGACGTTCTAGAACGAGTCGAGTCCTTTGAACGACTTTTAATTATACGATAAACACCGATTTGGGTACTTTATGTGAATTAGGTGACTATTTTGTTAAACCATATAAAATCTCACTTATAAACCATGATGATCGCACTTGTGGGTGAATGTGCCAAAAGAAAACAACCCATTACGATTTGTGTTGACGTTTTTATTGAATAAATGATTTGAAAAGGTAATAACAATGTTTAAAACTACATTATCTTCATTGTCACATCCATTGCTTACATACTTAAGATAGTCCATCTAAATATATCTTTTTATATCTTTTCAACCCCACCCCAACTCATTTGCATTTTTTTTTATTTTATGTCCGTATTTGAGTATGTTTAACTTTTAATCTTTTACTGTCGGGGTCTTGCATGTGACAAAAACGCCCGTTTCAAGTCTTGTCACACTGACAGCAATTCAAGGAGGAGGAGAAAGGTTGTAGTTCTACAGGGGTGGGAGTTTAGCTTCCCCAGTTCATATTTTTCCATCAATAATTAAAGTAAATAAAACAAGAGTTCCAAAAGGACAAGAAAATGAATGTTGGTATGAGGAGTTACGCCAGGCAACCCTCCCGGCCTATTGGGCCACTGCAACTGAAAAAAAACCCATTTTGTACAGTGACACGCTTCTCGGGTGTCTTTTCAAAAGTCAGAACATAGAAAACCACTAAAATAATTTTGAAACTAGATCCTTTTCAATGTACAAAAACAGTCATTTTCTTTTTTTCATCTTTTGTAATAAAAAAGTCTCAAACACAAGTTTATTGTAGTTATTTCATTTTGTCATCATCATTATTGTTTTTTTAATTATTATTTTACTATCATCTTATCTATCAGTGCGATTGTACACCAGTGCAGCTACTGGGTCCAGAGTAAAGAAAACAGCCTTTTTCATCTTTAATGGCATTAAAAAAAAAAAGAAAAAAAATCCCATTTTTTATACAAAGTATAACTGCTGGTCTTTTGGGAAAAAAAAAACAAAAATTCTAAACCCATAAAGCTACGAGGCACACCATGGGAGTTTCATTTTTTTGTGAATTAGAGCAATAATAATAACAACAATAAACAAAATAAGTAACAAACTTGCAACCTTTTTAAGCCATCCTTGATGCCATGAACGGCGTCACATGAAATTTTTCATTGAAAAATTGGGTTGCTTCAATCGATCCACACACAAAACATGAAGAAGGTTTTTGTCGACGGCAGGGGTGTCTTTTTTTTTTTTTTTTTTTGGAAGGACAGGAAGCCAGGCCTGAAGAGCAGCATTTTGGACACACGGCCGCTTAGCATCTTTGGTTCAGTCAAACGTGACAACGTTAACACGAGCTTGAGCAATCCCGGAATGACCGCGGGAGGGAATGCCGAGGCTGAACGACCAGATCCTCCTCTTAATTAACACTTTCATCTGCTACAACAAACAACCAGAAAAAAAAGTCCAATATCCCATGAGGTATGGCTGCTTTGAATCTACGCTCTAATGCAAGACCTTCCGCTTAGGTTGAACACCAGGACTTTGCCGCTTCACGGGAGGTCAAACGATTCAGCAGCTAGAGGATAATGGATGTACAAATTACATCAAAAAAAAAAAAAAGCATTCGACCTGCCGGGACAGGCAAACGACCGCCGGGACAAACTAGGCCGCGAGGGGTGGGGTAAAAGGAGTTAAAGGTTAAAGGGATAGTTGACATGAAGTTGTATGACATCCCCATCATTAGCGTAGCACATCACCAGTGACTTACCCCACCCGACTGGCCCCATGAGTCCAGTTCTGGTCGAATTTTGGTGATGAAGAACGTAGATCCGGGTAGTTGCTGGGGCTACGAAGTCAAGAGTTTGGCTTCTCGAAACAATACGCGTTCAAAAGAGTAGTAATTTTGCATGACAAACAAAAATCAGACCTCAAAAACCACTCGGTTTTACTTTTCTTGTAATGTGCGCTATTGACTGTCTATTGTTATGCATGCGATGGCATCTTCATCTGCTGTGGAAGACGTTCGTAAACAAGACGGGAGGCGTTCTGATCATGTAAACAACGGACAGTCCCGTACGACGCGTTCACACGACCAACGAAAATCGAGTGATTTGTGAGGTCTGACGTTCTTACACATACACACACATATTGTTTCGAGAAGCCAAAACTCCTTACTTATGTGGACCCAGCAACTAACCGGGACTACGCTCTTCCTCGCCGCGATCCGACCAGAACTGGTTCCACTGCACCGATGGGCGGGGGCAAGCCACTGTTGGTGTGCTGCGCTGACGACGGAGATCCCAACTACCCCTTTAAAAAGGTGACCGTGTGACTTCTTGTCCTTCCAAAGCCGCACGTGTGGAACACAAACAAAACACCTGTTGAACAGATCTGCATATATCGGAGAAGTTTAAAAGGTCAGACATGTAAGATTCTCTCGTCACGCGTCTAAAACAGTACATTCCGTAGCGTCCGCTGACGGGACTCGTCCGTCCGTCGTCTTCATGACATGTGAAGGAATTATCAGGGTTCCCATAGGGAACTCACCCACAGTGGATTTGATGAGAGCGGGGGGAGGGAGGGAGGCTACATTTGTTTCTTCCTTCAGCGTTAAAAAAAAAAAAAAAAAAAAAAAAGTGCCGCGTTTTGCAGCAATTACACCAAAAGAGAAAACCTTACATGTAACATCTTTTTTTTTTTTGGAAACTTATATGATATGGTCGATGAGTCCGCATGACCAGTCACGAGCCGTGACCACCCCAATATGAGGTCAGATAGCACCATATTGTTGTCATTTAAATCTCTTAAAGAGTGTCCAAGCCATAGATCAAGCATAATATCTATATCATGGAGAAAACCATAGGCCTCATACTCATACGTACATGCAACTAGACACATTGCATGTGTACACAAAGACAGAGATGTTTAAGAGCATGGTCCGTTTGGTCTTGCAGCAGATCATTTCTGGTTGTGCTGTGATTAAAATCAAGCGGGAGACTGATGCTCGATTGACGCTTATTCTCCCCCCACGGTTTGACGATGGGATGCGGGGGATGGGACAGCGAAGGAAGAGCAGGAACCGAGCATCATCTCCCCCACTCTTGGTAAATCATTCATTTAAGGCAACACAACTTTAAAATGCGGGTCGTTTCGGGTTAGCTGTGGATGGAGTGCTAAAAGCCCTTGACGTGTTTTTTTTTTTTGCATAAAGAAAGAACTAAAAGAACCTGTCAGTTAATAAAGGCTTAAAAAAAAAGTAGTAGGTCGAGTGACGAGAACCTCTCAAAAAAAAAAATCCAGTCAACCAAACCCAAATGAGGCGTTCCAGGCAAAATGTGCCAACGACGAGCGTCTGAGTACATGATACGTGGCGGACGATGGTGAGCGATCATCTGAAAGGGGAGACGACGAGAATGAGTCGGGAGGTCACTGCCGTCCAAAACGCGACGACTAAAAATAGAATATGGCTTTAAGAAGCGTCCCTGCCAGCAACGCTCAGAGTAATGGAAACAACGGTGCCCACGCGGCTTCAGGAAATTTGCCCATCATCCACAAGCATTATGTGAGACAAGACGACTACGCATGCGGGCGCTAACATTGCAGGTAACGGGACACGCCTATTTCAATTGTAAAGCTCTCAAACAAGGTTTTCTATCCATCATGCATTTACTGGTTTGTTGATGATAACACGTAATACCATTTTGATCCTTTTAAACATCTGAGTCCACATAGCAGCACGGATTGAAACTGGCGCTACTTCCGCCAACAGCAGCCTGTCTGTCTGCAATTACAGTGGCACCTTGGTTAAAGTCCGCCCCCGGTTAACATCCACACTTTTTTGCCTCGGCTTGCGTACACCCCCACACCGGACCACTGATTGAATTCATTGAGGGCTGTGGAGAGTTTGTTTAGATCAGCGTTGTAGAACAAGCAAACGGACCGTGGCATTGCTGTTGTTTTTTTTTATGTAAAACTGTGCATTTAAAAAAAAAACTTCTTTGCATAGATTTCTGTGGCATGAGTGCAGAAACAATAATAAAAAAAAGATTGCCTTCCAAGCACAATCTCCTCTTATCTCCCTCTTTGCAAAATAGATCAAAGAAATGTTACAAGTTGTTATGTTTGCATCATTTTTTACATGTAAAACTATAATTACCATCTAAAAAATGTGTTCTGTGTTAACATTTGCAGGTTAATGGAACAGATTCATTAGATTTATATTCTTTTCTATGGATAAAGTTGCTTTGGTTGGAGTCTGTTTCGGTTTGATTCTGACCTTCCAGAACGGGTGAATGACTACAACCGAGGCGCCTCTGTGCTAATCATGACGGAGTTCGAAACTATTTTTGGAGAAATGAAGATCCAGAATTTTATGTTTTTGAGCCTGAATGTACAGAGCACGAGCAACAGATTTTAGACGCTGATCGGTCAAGAGTGAAGCGTCGGAGCAAAAGGGTGGCCAACAGAAATCAAGTGTTTCCACTGCCCTAGGTGGCATACAGAGTTGGATTGAATTAAAGGATTTGTGTGTATGGAGGAGGAGGACACCGCTCCAAGGGACTGCATCACAACAAGCTAAGCATTGTTAGTGCTAACAAACCCTGCAGTGGTAGAAACCTTTTCCCATCTACCCAAAATCATAAATATCATGGAGTAAGTCTCCATGATACTGTTTATGATACAAGCACATGACATCACAACACAGTCCATCTACAAAAAAACATGGAAAGCGAGCTAATACTTTACAGGTATTTCGGTTTGTCTATTCGTAATTTAAATGTTTGTTCCGGTTTCCTAGTCAGTACAGACTGGTGTCCTATCCCATTGTTTCGGAGTGGTGCGAGGCGCTGTGTCACTACGCCTGAAAAATAGTTCTTCATGTTAGTTGCTACAATAAGAACACCGTTGTAGTTTGGTTTATATACCTGTCAGTTATGTCACCAGGACATTGTTTTTTGATTGGTCCTATTACATGCATCGTTAGCTCTCTCATGCTTGCTGTTTTTCTCACTTCAGAACGCACAGAAAAAAGAAACGTGCGTGCTCATGTTTCACGTAAGGATTGTGAGTTTTCCTTTAAGACAACGGGAAATCAAACCCGGTCACGTCACCCCACTTTGAGAAAGACGCAAAATCAAATTACAAAAGGGTATCCTGGGAAAAAGTCCCTTCCTTGATGCCGGAACCACACAACACAAGACACACGAGGCAGGTCACGCAGGAACGCTCTACAACAAACTATCTTAAATCCAATTTCTATGAGCGTCAGTAATTCACACGCAAAAGCAAAAGCACACGGCTGTGACCTCATATGATAAAAGATAAAAAAAGAAATATAAATGGACACTTTGGGACAATACACATCCCCAACTACTACGCTACAAGCTAAAACAACCCTCAGCAACAGTCTTTTTTTTTGAGAGGAATCAGAGTAGAGACGACACACAGCCTTTGAGAACCTGCTACATGGTATTCATGATTTGTGGAGGGGGGGGGAGGGGATCAGCGTTCAACCACTGGAGGAGACGTCCTTCCATCCAGAGTCAAACACCTGATTAGGCTGCTGAGAGGACATGATGGAAAAGTTACAAGACGTGAAATGAGGGGGGGTTAGAAGATATATGTATGCTGCAAAACCACAAAACCAAAAAAATGGTGGATTTTCTCGCGATTTTCTCAATTTGATGCTTGGTAGCAGCCCGTTGCCATGTCAACGGCGTCTCGGGCAGACGGCTGGCATGGCAACGGAAACTATCATCATAAAATGGTACAGTAGTAGAAATAGCTAGACCAGGAGGGGGCGGGCTCTCCTGGGAAAAGGTCCGCGGAGAGGTCCAATGATTGGTCATGCGGCTCGCTGTCAGGAATAATGGTTGTAGGGTGGAAGAGGGTGCCCGATGCCATTCTGGTAGTGATGATGCTGGCGGTGGGCTATGTACTCCGCATAGCCCATTGTCATCTTCTCGCTACGATACCTAAAACGGGGGGAGGGGGAAGACATGTGGTAAGGTCACGTCATATGCGGGTTTGTCTCGTGACATCAGCCAACCAGCGTAAAAATGAAATATCGGTTCAAATCTGCTGATAATGATAGCAGCACGTGCAATGACTGTAAATCAAGGAGTGAGGCGCGTTCCTTTAATACCTCTGATCTAATTTCACACCCCGGGAAGAACCACATGCAGCTAAGATACTTGCAGCACCATAACAAGCCATGGTAGACAGGCTGCATGAGCCCAGTTGATCATTTCCCCGCCAGCCAACGTTGGGTATTTGCATCTCAATTCATCATTTTCAAGCATAAAGATGGCTAAATGACCCGTAGTTGTATTTTAAACTGCTTTCTAGGAGTCAATCATGCTACATTGATTAGCCACCACAGGAAGTAGTGTACAGAAATTTAAAAAAAAAATTAAAGAAAAATAAAAGGGAAATAATTAAAAAAAAAAAGAAAAAAAAAAGATTTTTTATGCTCTAGCTACAAAAATATTTGTAATGTTTGTCAATAAATAAGGAATCCTGCTTTTTGGAAATACTTAGCGCAGTCAGAAAAAAACAATTAAACACAATAAACAAGGGATTATTCTGTAAGGGATACATTCAAAGAGGTAGTATTCTATACTGGTTATTAGGTGTTAGTCATGTTACTGTGATGTGAAAATAGTCATTGCAGGAAGTATTGTACAAAACAGGTAAAAAAAAAAAAAAAAAACAAAACCAAAAAAAACAATTAAAAAAAATATAAAAAAATTTTCTCTTATTAAGTATACTATATTGGTAAGACAAGTGTAAAGGTGGACATAGGGGTCTTATTCCATGTCTAAAGGGCTCTAATAATGTTAAAAAACTGTTTTTTTGATTGTTGTAAACATTAACAGTAACATTTGCAAATAATCATATGCAGTCATGGCCAAAAGCAAGCAATTCTTGTGGAGATCACGACAATGAAAAATGAAGCAGCAAAGTAATGCTAGCACAAAAGATGAAGTCACTCGCAACATTTTTGGTGATGACTGTATATTAAAGAAGCCTCGTCTGCATGTCAGCACCAACTGACTGTCACGCGGGATTGGAAACGTGGGCTGGAAAGGTGAGAGGGAACATTCATTAGCAGCTGTTGGGTCAGGATTGAGGGGGGATCTAGTGGGCGCTGAAGCTGCCTTTTTTCTCTTATTTCAGTTCAGACATCAGTAGGTTTGGTCAAAAACTTGTGTCATGGTTCGACGTTACCACTTTTTATGAGTGTCTCGGCCTCTGAGCTCGAGATAAACTGGATTTGTACTTAAAGTCTGTTCCCTCTTGTCCCATTATTCTCTTCATAGAGCACGCCGTGGGTTATTTTTCTGTTGTCCCTGTCTGACTCGTCGACTTTCACTCATCTCGTTGTCCACTTTATTGGCATCAGCCGCTCGTTTTTTGCTGTCCACTTTATCAATATGTATCGTTTGGTTCTATCTTTTTTCTCTGCATGTCTTACTGTGTCACTTCGCTTCTCCTCCTTCGTCCGTCTCTCTATTTAGTCGCAATGTTAATTGTGGGACGCGTCTCGCTGTCTACATTATCCCCATCTATCGCTTGGTTTTCACGGTGTATGAATATCTCCTCCTCTCCTCCATCTGTCTCTTGTGGAGTCGCATTGTCTCTCGTATTGCACCGTAACTTTCACTCGTCTCGCTGTCCACTTTATCCCCATCAATCGCCCGTTTTTTGCTTCTTTCCCTGTATGTCTCACTTCTTCATTCCCTCTCCTCTATTTGTTTCTGTACTGTGTTGCAACGTTTCTTTTCTTTCCCTGTATATTTCACTCGTCTCGCTGTCCATTTTATCCCCATTCACCACTGATTTTCGCTGTCCACTTTATCCCCATCAATCGCCTATTTTTTGCTGTCTATCGGTATGTATCTTTTTTTTTCTCTCTTCTTTCCTTGTATGTCTCACTTCTTTATTCCCTCTCCTCCATCTGTCTCTGTACTGTGTTGCAACCTGCTAGCTAGAGATCGTGCTGACGGATTAGGGGATCAAATACTTATTTCCTTCAAGGAAATGCAAATTTATAACTCTTTTTGAAACACATTTTTCTGGATTTTTTGGTCATTGTTGACTCTGTGTTCAAATAAACCTACCATTAAATTTATATTTCTTTTTTAGTGGGCAAACTTAGAAAATCAGCTGGGGCTCAAATATTTTTTCCTCCGCACTGTATGTGCCACACATTCTTCCGTGTCACTCGCTTCACTCATCTGTTGTACCTGTGCCCGCCACAGTGCAATCTATAGCCTCAACTCCAATCTCCAAGAGGAGACACTAGGTCTATTTTGGGTGGATTTTTTCACAGTTATATGTTCTAGGCCAAAAGGTGAAAAGTGAAAACATCAACGTTGATAGTTTTGCGTGGCATGACGCGCTGCTTGCTACTCAGAAGGGAAAACTGTGAATACCATAGCAACTTTATAAAGCACTTAAGCAACAACAAAAGTGACGTATGTTAATAAAATAATAAATCAAATAACTCTATTTGCCTTTTGTGTATTTACAGCATCATTGTGTGTGTAAACATTTTCATGTGAGCTTACCTGGTTAACTTAATGGTCTTCCTGAAATCATTTGTGATGGGAGCTTTGTAACCTCCCTTTCGTAGTAAGGAATCTATGGTTTGAATGTGGTCCCAACCTATGGGAAAAACATGGGAGTTTACTAGACAAGTCGCTACACAAGATTTTCTTAAAGTACAACTAAAAAAATCCTCATCAGGGTCGCAGACTTTGGACAGGAGGCGGGGTACACCCTAGACTGGTCGCCAGTCAATCGCAGGGCCCAGTTCACTTATTAATTATTTATTTACCGCCCTAAGCCTAGTGCCCATGAGACGTTTGTTATTCTAGGATGACCAATCTTGTCAAGCTTTAATCTTGCGGAATATTGTAACACCCCTAGAGTTTACTCACAATTAAGATCGAATCGAGATACACAATCAGGTAGTTATATTATTATTATGTATCGGCAGTTGAACTGGTTAGGTGTGAACCTGCAATCAAAGTAAAGGCAAATCAATAGCGGAAAGTCCATCCAAAATGCTACTACTTAGGAGAACATGACTTTAAGAAGTTTCCTTGTTACAAAACTCCATGCCAGTAACACAACAAATATCTCCCCTTACGACACATTATTTACCTTGCTCCTTTGCGACCTCTGGCAGGTAGGTGGCGGTGCGCTTTGATCCTTTCTCATTGAAAAACTCTATCCTAATACCGTGAACACCCACCTAGAAAACAAGACAGATCTTGAGAGAACATTTTTATTTTCATTACAACAAGACTAACTAATATCACCTTGGATACAGGGCAGGATTGCGCAACAATTATCGGCAAATGACAATAACGAGGGAATTACGACGTCGTACCAACGGGGAAAATATACTCATCCAGCCTGAGAAGCACGAAAAACCGCACTGGAATGCTAGAGTCATTCACGCTCCCTACTTATCCGCCACATTGCTACGACGCCTGTGGCTTGCTGTTCCGTGGCGTTTGAAAACTGCACAACCGCCTCCGTGGCGACACCCCGAATGCTCGGAACGCGTGCCCAAATACAGTGCACCTTGCTGGGCGCCCTCGGCTTTATATTCTGGCTCTCCTGATAGTAGTGATGCGGTACTAGTAATCGTATTTGATTAGAACAGGCTAACATACTACGCATTGTCAGTCTGTGCCACTCACCTCCCAGTCAAGGTAATCACCGACGTCTTCAAAGTTGGTGAGAAGAGACACTGAGCAGAAGAGGCGAGGCAGCTCATCCCTTGTCATGGGGGGGAAGCGGCTGTCTTTAAGGGCACTGGAACCAGAGGGCACAAAGAAAACACCATTGATATTCATGACTCCACATCTCTATATCGCCGTTTTCCTCCTATAGCGTCTTTCATCTAAACTCTGTAGATGGGTGCGGTCGCACGGCATTTAGTCTTGCATCCAGCGACCCGACATGGAGACGAGAGTGGTGTGTGTTTACGTGGCTTTGACAAGTCCACTGTCTGACCTTGGTCAAGAACTGCAAGTACAAAGAGAAAAAAAATGTAGCTGCATACGCCATTTTGTTCATCAACGTGCTGTTGACTGGAACCTTCATAGACGTTTCTCTGTTTAGGACTTTTCTGCAGGTCGTTTCTTGTCACATGACACCCGATTCCCTCTGACACTGTCAGTTTGTGTGCATGTGTCTGACTTGTGTTGATAAGGGTCGCAGTGGCTGGTTAAACACAATGTAAACAAGGACAAAGTATATATCGCATATGACCGGGGCGTCACATGCCGACAAATGACACGATGCAATGACCACTTGTACATATACTGTATGTATAAAATATTATATTATTTTTAAAATATATTATTTTTCCTCACAATGTTACGAGTTTATTCTTGTAAAATTGTGACTTCCTTTTAATATTTATAGCCTCTCGTAAAATTACAGCTGATTTTTTTTCCCATTTCTGCTTTTTCGTCAATGTTTTTATCAGCCATTTAGTCTCAAAATTACAACTTCATTCGTTGTTTTGTTTGTTTCCGATAGTATTACAACCTTAAAAAAAATAATGTCTTTTTCTCAGTAGATTCAGACTTTTTTCTCTTAGAATTTTGACTTTATTCCTGTAAAATTGACTGCTTGTTTTTCTTTTGAAGTTTTCTTATTAAAGTATATTTTTAGACTGTTTTGCGGACCAAAAAAAAAAAAAGACAAAGTGTCCCCGTGGCACACTTGGCATAAAAGATCATTGGAAAAAAAAAATCACAAATGGTGGAAATGGCACAGTGTAATAGCATTTCATGATGTACTGCGTGCTGTGTCACATGGTGCTCATATTGCTTCATTGTACAGTACACACCAGCGTATAACGCGGTATCAATAGTTTACCTACCCATACAACAATGAGAACAATTTGCATTTGATGACTAGCAGAAAAAAGGGAAATAAAAACAGCAGCTTTATGTGCCTGCTTTTACTCACCTGGTAAGGGTGTACTCCCTGAGTCCTGAGTGCAGATTCATGGCAGAAAATGTACCTATACAACCCCTCAACCGTTTGTCTCTGCCGATTTTCCATGTGACAAACAGCGGGCTGAAAAAAAAATAAAAATTTTTTTTAAGAGTGCTATTTCAGGGGGATTTTACATCTTTTTTAACAGTGAACAGATCAGTGGGCTGGACACAAGCCTGGGGAAAACAAGGCGATCACACGATAACAGGCAGAGATAAACAACTAGCGCTGATCTGAGTTAGCTGTACGTTAATGAAAGGAAATCAACTCCAGTTAAAGTATGTTTCAAGAAAGTGCATGTTGATGGAATAACATTACAACACTAACGTCCAGGTATGTGGAGTTGGCTGAGGGCCCGCCACAAATACATTTGGACTGCAACAGATACATTTAGCGCCGCCTATTTTTGTTCCGTACAGTAGATGGCGCCCTAACTCTGAATGAAACCAACACCCATTCTGTTGTTAAATAAGGTTAAAAAGACAGTGAGACAGTGTATCACATGTAAGACACAAACCAAAAAGCACTGTTACGTTTTCCGGATTTCGGGGACCAGGGTCGGGAGGTTGCATGCCTGGAGAGTGGCGAGGCCTACGGATGGGTTTAGGGGTAAAATGCGTTAGCAAGTCTGTTAGTGGCTCTCTGGGATAGGAGAACACTTATGTGATCATGCGTTTATTTTTCTTAAGATTTTTGGCATCTACAGGTAAAATCCCAATGGCGACCCCTGTTTTACAGATTGGAGATGACACCCAATAAATATTACAGGAACCCAGACGGCAACATTTCACTTATTTGGTCCCATATCCCTTTAACTGCCTCACCAAGACAAAAGCAATACATTTTTTGCATTTCTTATTGCCTTAGATAAGTAATAACAATAATTGTGTATATATATATATATATAATATCAGGAAAGTTATGGTTTGAGTTCAAACAGAGGAAAAGACCTGTGAAAAGTTGTCATAGCATACTGTACGTTGGTGGGTTGGTGGCATCAGTGATGGTGGAGACCCCAGTGATGCTCGGTCAGCTTGCTGACCGTACGATGCCTTCTTATTGACTTGATTCAAATTATTGGCTTTATAGTCATGCTGAACCTTTCAAAACACATCGGTTTCTGCTTCAATAAGTCTTAGTACATTGCTCGAAAGGTCGACACATTTGTTGTCAAAGCGTTTTACTGGAATCACCCCAATCACTCTACCGACCAGGCACCATGGCCCTTATCACGAGGTCTTTGTCTGCCATCAAGGGAGTTCCAGCAGCGTGATTTGGATGTTCAGTACCAACGTACTTGATAACCTGTCCAAGCACTGATCCAGACCAAAACTTGAGGCTGTTTTATGGTTTTGCATAGTGTTGTCACCACTTAGTAGCATCTGTTCCTGTTCACTGAGTTGACGGGATAATGTTTTAGGGCCCACCAGTAGTAATAAAACATGGAATGTTAGTAATAGTAATATCATCACTGTAGCTTGTGTCATTTCGTTTCAAAAGAAAAGTTCTAATATTTATGATTTACAAACGTTTACTCTTCATTTTTACCCCAGGAACTAAAATGAACTAAAAAATTCACAAAAGTTATTCACTTCAGAATTTACTGAAATTATTCATGATGCGCTAATGATGATTAGTCATGTCTATGGTAATGGCAGATTTTAATGGGTCAAATGGTTTTTGTTTTTTTAATGACAAATAAGTTTTAATTACATTGACTTAATTTTACTACACACACCATAAACTGCCAATTCAACTGTTTGGTCAAGCATGATTATTACACATAGAATTCTATCATTTTTCTGCTATAAAGTAACATTCCTGTTTATCAAGGCCTCCATTAACAATACCATGTAGAAAGACTATTTCTGCCTTTTGAACTTTTATTAAAAAAAAGCTCAAAATATTTTGGATGACTTTCACCATGTGACATCATAGCTGGAGGAGGGTGAAGTGTGAGCGACCATTTACGGCCATCTGGTGGATTTCTTTAGCTTTGCATACCTCTACCAAGTGGTAGAGATGGATGAACCAGTTCGAGTGGGTCAAGCAGGCAGTTAAAGGGATATTCCAGACTTTCCAGCCAATTTAATACTTTTTTTTTTAGGGCTTGTGCACCAAAAGTTGTATTTAAGACTTTTTAAGGACCCGTGGGGACCCCGCCAATGGCACACCCACTTTAAAATTGCACTGCAGGATTTACTGGCACTTGGAAATTTGAATTACCAAAGCCTCTCATATGTCATACTAGGCTGCAGACGCAATTTTCCATAAAATGAGGCAATAGCCGAATCAAAGTACATCACCCTTTCTCAATTTGAAAGTGGGCATACTTTTCACCATCTGCTCCCACAGATTGCTTCACTCCCATTTAAAACACATCAGCTGCTATACTGAGAAATGTGCGGGTGAAAAGTTATTTTTCACTTGCAGAGCATCTAGTTTGCGTTGTAAATGTTTAAACCAACCAAAGACTGTCCAACGTTTAATTTAAGGGAAACCAGGTGAATCCAGTCTATTACAGCCCACAACCTTTAACACAAAACACAAGCATAGTCATCAAAGTTGCAGCATTGTCCTAATTCCACTTTTGGAACCTTAAAGAATGACTTTGTATTTGGTTATGCAGAGTAAAATTGCTCCAGCAAACAATAATAAATAGCTGTTGACATTCGGCAAATTATTAGAAAACTCCTTGATTGATAACAGCTTGGAAATGCACCACAAGACTGCCAATTCACCCTAAAAATGCACAACAAAATACAGCAGACATAACTCATGGAGACACAGTCCCCAACATGTGGATGATTTGTTTGGGAACTTGTTTCCTAGCTTGGCCGTACCATAATTTATCATTTTTAGCGGAAGTTGAATCGAGATTCCACTGTAGTTATTGGTATGCGGTCTGTGCTCAATGCAGAAAAACACAACGCAAAATGTATTACAACCGGTCCAGTCAAATAAATTAGTACAAGTCATTCAGAAGACATACAGTACATACGTATTTTTATCTATCATTTTCAAATTGTAATTGTTTACTCCTTCACTAATTTTTTCCAAATAACAGAAATTCATTGTAGCAACAACAAACTTTAATCCCTGAGGTTTACACAAAACTAACTGTGGTCAAGTCGAAAAGCGGAGGATCTATGAAAAAAATACCAGGGTTACTCAGTGCAGCCTGTGGGAAAGGAAATCACTGCTGGTCCGTCATGTTCCGATAATGAAGACACAAACGAATCCATGTGAGTGTATCACTTGACTGCTAACAGCCGGTATTCACATTGGCGGCATGGAATTCAACCATTACAGCCCAAACATTGTCATGCAATGACGCACTTAACATGATTACACAGAGGACATTATGTTCCATTTGAAGGCTGGTTCTTACAGTGGCCACTGGGCCAAGGAGACCAAATCTACACTAAAACTACAGGGAGTGCAGAATTATTAGGCAAGTTGTATTTTTGAGGATTCATTTTATTATTGAACAACAACCATATTCTCAATGTGAGCAGCAGTACGGTTTTATGCCAAAAAAAAAAAGTACAACAGATGCAGTATTTGCTTTGAGGATGTTGATGGAGAAGTACAGGGAAGGTCAGAGGGAGCTGCATTGTGTTTTTGTAGATCTGGAGAAAGCTTATGACAGGGTGCCCAGACAGGAACTGTGGTATTGTATGAGGAAGTCTGGAGTGGCAGAGAAGTATGTTAGAGCGGTGCAGGACATGTACGAGGACTGTAAGACAGTAGTGAGGTGTGCTGCAGGTGTGACAGAGGAGTTCCGAGTGAAGGTGGGACTCCATCAGGGATCAGCTCTGAGCCCCTTCTTGTTTGCTATGGTGATGGACAGGCTGACGGACGAGGTTAGACAGGAATCTCCATGGACTATGATGTTTGCAGATGACATTGTGATATGTAGTGAGAGCAGGGAACAGGTGGAGGAGAAGCTTGAGGGGTGGAGGTTTGCCCTGGAAAGGAGAGGAATGAAGGTTAGCCGCAGCAAGACGGAGTACATGTGTGTAAATGAGAGGGACCCAAGTGGAAGAGTGAGGTTACAGGGAGAAGAGATAAAGAAGGTGGAGGATTTTAAGTACTTAGGGTCAACAGTCCAGAGCAATGGAGAGTGTGGAAAAGAGGTGAAGAAGCGTGTGCAGGCAGGCTGGAATGGGTGGAGAAAAGTGTCGGGTGTGATGTGTGATAGAAGAGTTTCAGCTAAAATGAAAGGAAAGGTGTACAAAACTGTGGTGAGACCAGCCATGTTGTTTGGTTTAGAGACAGTGCCTCTGAGGAAAAGACAGGAGGCAGAGCTGGAGGTAGCAGAGATGAAGATGCTGAGGTTCTCTTTGGGTGCGACCAGGATGGACAGGATCAGGAATGAGCACATCAGGAGGGACAGCACATGTTAGAGGTTTTGGAGATAAAGACAGATAGGTTGGGACACGTCCAGAGAGATAGTGAATATATTGGTAGAAGGATGCTGAGTTTTGAATTGCCAAACAGGAGGCCTAGAGGAAGACCAAAGAGGAAGTTTATGGATGTAGTGAAAGAGGACATGAAGGTAGTTGGCGCAAGAGAAGAGGATACAGAAGACAGGGTTAGATGGAGGCAATTGATTCGCTGTGGCGACCCCTAACGGGATAAGCCCAAAGGAAAAGAAGAAGAACCATGTTCTCAATGAACCCAAACTTTAAATCTGTTAAATATCAAAGCTGAATATTTTTGGAAGTAGTTTTTAGTTTTAGCTATTTTAGGAGGATATCGGTGTGTGCAGGTGACTATTACTCTGCATAGTTATTAGGCAACAAAAAACAAATATACACCCATTTCTTTTTTTTTTTCACCAGTGATACCAATATAACATCTCCACAGTCAGAAATATACATTTCTGACATTGAAAAACAAATCAGTGACCAATATAGCCACCTTTCTTTGCAAGGACACCCAAAAGCCTGCCATCCATGGATTCTGTCAGTGTTTTGATGTGTTCTCCATCAACATTGCGTGCAGCAGCAACCACAGCCTCCCAGACGCTGTTCAGAGAGGTGTACTGTTTTCCCTTCTTGTAGATCTCACATTTGATGATGGACCAAAGGTTCTCTCTGGGGTTAAGATCAGGTGAACAAGGAGGCCATGTCATTAGTTTTTCTTCTTTTAGACCCTTTCTTGCCAGCCACGCTATGGAATACTTGGACGCGTGTGATGGAGCATTGTCCTGCATGAAAATCATGTTTTTCTTGGAGTATGCAGACTTCTTCCTGTACCACTGCTTGAAGAAGATGTCCTCCAGAAACTGGCAGTAAGACTGGGAATTGAGCTTGACTCCATCCTCAACCCGAAAAGGCCCCACCAGCTCATCTTTGATGATACCAGCCCAAACCAGTACTCCACCTCGCTGGCGTCCGAGTCGGATTGGAGCTCTCTGCCCTTTACCGATCCAGCCACGAGCCCATCCGTCAGGCCCATCAAGACTCACTCTCATTTCATCAGTCCATAAAACCTTAGACAAATCTGTCTTCAGATATTTCCTGGCCCAGTCCTGACGTTTCAGCTTGTGTGTTTTGTTCAGTGGTGGTGGTGGTTTTCCAGCCTTTCTTACCTTGGCCATGTCTCTGAGTATTGCACACCTTGTGCTTTTGGGCACTCCGGTGATGTTGCAGCTCTGAAATATTGCAAAACTGGTGGCAAGTGGCATGTTGGCAGCTGCACGTTTGACTTTTCTCAGTTCACGGGCAGTTATTTTGCGCCTTGGGTTTTTCCACACGCTTCTTNGTGATGTTGCAGCTCTGAAATATAGCAAAACTGGTGGCAAGTGGCATGTTGGCAGCTGCAAGTTTGACTTTTCTCAGTTCACGGGCAGTTATTTTGCGCCTTGGGTTTTTCCACACGCTTCTTGCAACCCTGTTGACTATTTTGAATGAAACGCTTGATTGTTCGATGATCACGCTTCAGAAGCTTGGCAGTTTTAAGAGTGCTGCATCCCTCTGCACTGACTTATCGGAGTCCTTTTGACCCATCTTGCCAAAAGAAAGGAAGTTGCCTAATAATTATGCACACCTGATATAGGGTGTTGATGTCATTAGACCACACCCCTTCTCATTACAGAGATGCACATCACCTAATAAGCTTAATTGGTAGCAGGCTGCTTGGAGTAAGACAGCATGCATAAAGAGGATGATGTGGTCAAAATACTCATTTGCCTAATAATTCTGCACTCCCTATACAGAACTACTGACACATGGCCGCTTTTGTTCTGTGGAGACTTTCATTTGCAGGCAGTCGCCAGATTTTCCTGTTATGAAAAAGGTAAAATGCGTCACGCTCGCAAGTTTGTGAGAAGTATTTTGGCAAGGAATGTTGGAAAAGATTTGGTGGCAGCGCCCATTGTTTGTTTAGACAATTTGATGACGGCTTGTGGACTGGAGCGGTGGTTCTCAACCGGTTTGGCTGCAGGAGCCACCTTTGAAGCACTGTTAAAACCACACGCACAAAAAGGAAGCGCGTCAAGTATAACTTCTAAAGGAAATGGATCCAAACAGATGCGCTAATTTCCAGTTTGAGCATTGACGGTTTTTCACTGCAATTTTATTGCTAATGCTTACAAGGAATTTCCAATGCAAATCAGCACATGTGTTTGGATCCACATAAACAAATGCGCTAGCTCAATGCTAATTTTCCCTGAAACGCCCGTATACAGCGCTTGCACGTTGCCATTTCAAACACCACCAAATGTGAAACAATCGAGATGTACATCCCACTTGCTAAGGCTCAACAAGCGACAGGCCTGACACATTCAACACCTCAATGGCAGCACTACAGAGCTTGGTCGCAAAATCCCTTTCAGAATAAAAGCACATGATTGATTTCAGATTCCGCAAAGACCCAGTTGAGAATCACCGGTCTAGAGCCGACACGGTCAGTACCAAAACCACAACAAAAATAATCTTTGTGGTAACAACCACTCATTTAGCGTATTGTACTCTAAAATATACTTAATAGGGATAAACGTGTACGACATCGGGCTGTATCTGACATAGAACACAAAGGGATAGGGAATCAACAACAGGACCGCTAATTTGACATGACACCCTGCCTCTGACATTTGTGTTCCCGTTTGTGCATTTCTGGCGTATTTCTGCTCCCGTCCGTGCTTGAAAGCCGATGCAAATAATCTTCAACATATCAGATTACCATCTTTGTGCGAGGTGGGGTCAAAACTGCTGATGGACAAAAAAAAAAGGGCAATGTTTGCGGTTTGCTTATTAAAAGCCCCATAATGATTACACTGCACACCCAATGTTTTGTATGGTGAACTGGGGGAGGAGGGGGCTACCATTGGTACCTGCAAACGTGTTTAAAGCTAGATAGCTTGACAAGAGCCATCTTTGTTGGCCGGTGCTAACGTTATTAGTTTGAAAAGCAGCGGCGTGACGCCTCAGTGGTACTTGGGACTTTCTAACACGTGGAATGTTTGCTTGAAATACAAGAAATGGTAAAAGTTCCCCGTCGGGTACCGACCACGGTGTCACCTTAGCAACCCTTTTGCCAAATTAATGTTAGCACCGAGCTAGCTTAGCTTTGAATGTAGCAATATGGAGTTCATTGAGTGCAGCCCTAGCAGGATTAATGAGCACGAAAGCTAGCAGCGGGTACACCACAACTTTATACGTTAATATATATTTGTTTGTGTAAAAGCGACTACATTGCAATCCTGCTTTTGGGAGGGGGGGGAGAGCCAAGCTAACAGCTAGCACAGCTTAGCTAACGTTAGCCGCCGATACACCGCGATTAACGCCAATATGGTAATAAAAAGGCGACAACATTTCACACAAAAGACGAAAGGCGCTCCTTTGGACGTGTGGGCTTTCAAGCGCACGTCAAACTAGTTCCTATGACGGTTAGGGGAATGTACCGCGACGCCGGTGCGGGGATCTCGGGCAAGGCCGCGAGCGCCAGCTAGCCAAGTCGAGTCACAATGGGGAGATTTTCACATTAAAACGGCTGGACCGACAACAGCCGAAGGGAATAAACACTCCGTTGTGGCCAAGCCTGTCGTTCGTCTTTGAAACAAGCAGCAAAAAAGAAAGACAATAAGTTGTTACTTACTAGGGATCGTTTGTAAACCTGGGTGTTCTCGGCGGTTGGTATCCGTACAGATGGCAATAAAGCACGTCAAAGCAGAAGCAGCACATCTCCGCCGATACCACCATTTTTCTGCCTCCACTTCCCGCTCCAGGTCCCGGGCTGAGATTCGGGGAGAGGCCGGACGAGGTGTAGCCGGCCGGGGCTGGAGACAGAGTGCTCGGTCCGCTGCTGCCACCGCTACTTCCACCACCAGCGCCGCCGCTAACGTTACCCCCGGGTGCCCCCAGGCCGTTCGCCCTGCTCACGTTCGCCGCTGCAGCCACCGTCGCGGAGGAGCCAATCCCCAGCTCCGATCCACAATGTCCGGTTCCTGTCAGGCCGCTTCCCGCCCCCACCCCGCCGGGACCCCCCGACCCGGGCGATCCCGACAGCTTCTGCTTCTTCACCCCGCAGCACCCGGCCGCCATCTTGGAACAATCTGCACCTACACACCGCTTCCGACCCATAACCGTCACCGCGGGAAGGGTGGGTGGTGGGGAGGGGGACGCCGACCACACGTACGAATCCCGCTGCGTCGACACGTATGGCGGACAACACTCCACCTTCACCGCGGGTGGTTGGCTTTTCTTTTGGTTCGTTCTCTCCCCCGAACGCCGACGAAGTGGAAAGAAGACTGCAGAGTCACGCTAGCGTTGCTTTAATAAGCGGACACCATTTTTACGCTCGGCACCCTCCGAGGCTGCCAATCAAGTCACTTGCCAACCAGCGCGAGTTAATGGGCCCGGATGGGCCCGAACAGGCCGCGGCGGGCCGGAACCGGGCGGTCCAGATGCGAAGCCGTCGCCCCGCAGCACACCTCTTCAACTGGAAGCCTCAAGCACGCCGGAGCCATAAAGTGTCATGGACGCTCATTCCCGTTCCGCCGGCTTGTTTTGGGCACTACTTGCAATTACGCAACACTTTGCTGTGACTCCAGACGGCGGCACCGCGCAGGCGTCAAATGGACTCTGTCAATGCGGGGCTGCCGTGGCGAGGTGGACCGCGTCGGCGCACGGCGAGACATTTCGGGAACATTCAGCCCACAGTTGGCACCTGCATCGCGGTCCCGACTCGGTAGAACCACAATAGCGAGACGCACGCGCGCACACACCCCCCGCGTCAAACGCCGCGCGGAAAGTTGGCGGCAGCGCGTCGCGGAGAGGCTGCCGTCCGTGGGAGTGGGCGCGGAACCCCGCGCGTTGTCCTCCGCGAGCCGAGACAAATCTTCCGCGCCCCGCACACCCGTCTCTCGGCTGCTACGGTTCGGGTAGGAGAGCCCTGTGCTCGGCCTGTGTGCCGTTGCCACGTCGGAACCGGATTCCGGAAAAGATGCTGCGTCTTCTCGCTACGTATAATGCGCAAAGTTTTTTGGGGGGGAGGGGGGAGGTGGTGTTACTCCTCGTGACGTTCGCGCTGGTGGGGGTCGGCGAGATCCAAACATCGATAGCATCGATACCGGGTATAGAATAGTAGTATAGGTCGCTATTGTCATTGTGATACATTCATACAGTATCCAACTGTACAATTGTAAGGCATTGGTTGATATCGTTTTGTGCCCTGTGGTTTATTCTAATTTTAAATGAAATGGAAAGAAAAATGACAAAATAATTCCGTTATCTGGCGCTGGCAGGACATTTTCATCCCACATCTTGCTTTTTATGCAATATTGTGGAAAAAAATCATTATTTACGAGATGTATTACTATCGCGGCTGTCAAATAATGAATAGCCATCTGCAACTTTGTGTGAAATGCGCCCTTTTCCCTGTGATTTAGGAACAAAGGGCTAAAGGACAGCACACGATCTGTTTTTGTAGCAACAGAGCGTGAACATGGAAATCACACTTTAACTGCGTTGCTACGAGCCACGACGAGTTGCATTCAAAGACATTTTTTTCGGCTGGATTGACTGTTGTGAGTGTAGATGGTTTTTCTGGGGTTTCCGAGCATACATAAATGCAGCAAGCTCTACTTCTTCTACCGAGTGATAATAATATCCACTTGCTGTGGTTCTTTGTGTGTTTATTATTATAAGTGACAGTATTATGAGAACTAAAACAACTTTTTGGGAAAAATTGGATGTGGAAAAGTTATGAGAAGGGAATAAAGTCATCATTCTAAGAAAGGATTTTACAAGGAGAAGAAAAAAACAGCAGAAATTGTGAAAAACCGTTGCAATTTTACCAGAGTAAAGTCCAAATATTCAAAGAAACGAAGTCTCAGTTTGACATGAATGAGCTTGTCGTACACTTGTAATATTATGAGGAAAAATAATGTCGTTTTAGTAGCAGAGTTGAAGTACAAAAGGAAAAAATATATGTAATAATCAGAATCAAGTCAAAATTCTATGGGAATAAAATCATAATATTATTAGAAGCAAATTTACCAAGCTTTTTTAGGCAGAAAATTGAAATATTTGGAAAATTTAGGGGGGGGGGGCAAAGCATTTGTTGATACTAATAATAATAATAGGCTTTTTCATTTATATCATAAAGCTGAGGTGCCATTTTTCTTGAAATATATGTAACAATACATTGTGTCATCTGTAATAGACCAAAGTGGCATAAACATGGCGAGTGCATAAGTAAATACATCCTAGTGACTGATATCAGACAGGGTGGCATTCATCCAATAATAATAAATGAATGATATCAGACACTAGAACTAAAATTACTGCACTTCACATAGTAGGTATCGTATCGCAAAATCGAGTGCCCGCCCCCCCAAAAAAAGCACTGATTCACCTTCGGTACATTTTTCTATTGAGTGCGGCCGCTTGATAACCCCCCATGGGGCCAAAGAAGGTGAGAAAGTCTATTGAATTTGGCATCAACTGTAAGCACAATGTACTTTTTCACGTCCAAAACGGCGTCTAATCAATCGCAGTCCGTTATAAAAGGATCGCTGGAGATTGATCGCCGATTACCCTGACACATTTTCAGGGCACGACCTCTGCGGTGTCGGGTGCTCGGCGGGGTAACGACACCATTTCATCACAGGGTTGAACGCATCATGTAAGGCGCGGCCCCCGAAGAATCGCTAATGCGTACGCGCTGCCATCACTCACGCCATGCGGAAATATCATTTCAGCGCTTGTTAGGCGGAGCTCCAAATATCTGTCGCAGAACGAGAGGCAGACGTCACAAGGTCACCGGAATGAGAATGGCGTGTCCTGATGAGGTAGAAAGCAAACGGTAAATATAAAGTCGAGTAAAGAGAAGTAGTCTGGGACTTTGTCGTCCATTTAACCGGACTCAGCTGTTTTCCCCTCTGGCTTCCAGTGGAATGACCTTTTTCTTCCAGCCAGAACAGAAAGAGTCACTGGCCATTTTTCACGCTGGGCTGAGAAGCCATTTCATCAAGGAGGATGATTTGTCACCCACTTACCTTCTACCATATCTTTCTCCTCTCTTTGCACTTCTATACAATATTTCTTTTCTCAGCACGTCTATCTTAAGGCGCGGAAATGTCGCCTGGATAGCCTTCTGGGATATTCTTTTTCCGTGCAAAATATTTTTGAGCCAAGTGCAGCCTGCTTCCTTTAGTCCCAAAACCCAGGGGGGGGGGGGTTGGGTGAATCCTCCACCAAAACCTTAAGTTTGTTTTTCTTTTCGCCGTCTTATTTTAGCAAATGGAAATGTAAGTTTCCACCTTGATTGGACCAACAACTCTCATATGCTCTTCCATTTGCGCGTCCCCTCCCGCTCCTCGCCGTGCCCTCCCATCTACAGTGCCAAAAATGGGGGAAAAAAATGTACCTTTGATATAATTACAACAGAACATCAATTATCTTACACCCCGATTCAAGTGTTTTTAGGTTACGTCAAAAAAATTTGTGCCAAAATGTTGACCCTTCCAACTGCCGGAGGACCTACGGGGGCCGGCCAGCTATGGGTAAGCAGGGCACCCGCCACCGACCCCCCCATGCCCAGAAGCCACCCGCCCCCCCAAAGCAGGGGACCCACCCAACACCCCGGGAGACCAGGCTGCCCCAGACACCAACTGCCACGGGCCATCGCCCACCCCGATGCCATAGCAAGGTGCAAGGGTTTTTTTCTCTTTTGTTGCCGTGTATCAGCTTGGCAATGTTGCAAAACATCATGCTGTATAAAAAATCAACACATAAATTACGTAAAACAATTCATTTATGAAAATAAATAATTTCTTTTATTAATAAACGAATTTTTTTAATACTATTATATAAAACACACTACTCTTCATCAAGTATTGATATCGATATCGCCGATACCAGCCTGAATTTTACTATCGCACATCACCAGTCCTGACGTACTGTCCTCCTCCTGTCGACCTGTTGGTGTCAGTAGTGAGCCAGAACTTAGATGTGAGTCTGCCACCGACGAGGAAGAAGAAGAACAGGAAGAGGGCGGAGCTAGGGGTTTGAAAGACGCGGGCAAGAAGCTAGGACTGCGCTCCTTTCATCCGTGTTGGCTCGACCTTTTGGATAAAAATGATTTCATGCCGCGCTTTCGTTTCGGAATAACCAACGTGGTCGTTGGTGAACGTCAGCCTCGTGTCCTGGACCCGTTCCTGGGAAATATAAACCTTGTCCCCACCCCGCCCCCCAAAAGCCGAGAGGTAAGTCAGGTCAACTTTATGCTAACAGCAGCCCTAAGCTAGCAGGAAACGGTGTGCACTATTTTCACTTAAAAAAATGCATATTAGCAGGGAAAAAAACCCTGAAATCGATTTTGCTCAACATTTCCCGAATCAATTAACGATAACGACGACGTCCCAGTCGCCTGACTGCTCCGTCGGGCTTTCCATCGTGATATTGTGAGATACTGCGTGTCAGTCCAAAGATGGCCGCCTCTTTGCTGTTTCTATTAGTGTTATGGGAATGTGTTTCCAGTGTCACATACCCGTCTTTCCACGCAAACGCATCCCTACACAGGAATTGCACACGATGGCCACCGAGGAGGAAAAGGTGATACCGGTGCGGGTGGCCTTGAGATGTCGTCCTTTAGTGCCAAAGGAAATCAATGAGGGATGTCAATGCTGCCTCACTTTTGTGCCGGGGGAGCCACAGGTCTGTATCCCACACCGAAGTCAATTGTGCTCCGACTCTTCTTGGTGTGTTTTTTCCTTTTATTTACGTGGGGGAAAAATTCAGGGGTCTTCTGAAGAAAACACAGAGCTGTTGTTATATTGTTTTTTTTTTAATGTTGTGTTGCAGGTGGTTGTTGGCACAGAGAAGGCCTTCACGTACGATTATGTCTTTGACCCCACTGCAGAGCAAGAGGAGGTCTTCAGTACCGCCGTGTCCCCCTTACTGTGTGGGCTCTTTAAAGGTACATGCATTTATCAAAAGATAATTAGTAATTGATGGTTTTTTTAGTGGTTGATTATGGCCTATTAGTCAAAAAAATGTAAAAAACAAGTTATATGTAGTACTGTGGTCAGTAGGCATCAGTAATGTTGATCTGAGCCGACATGCCATGGCTGAGATTGAGTGAGAAAAGGTTGTCTTCCTTCTGTGTGGAAGTGGTAAGATTTTTTTTTTCTTTAGCTTCTTTGTCCTTCCCCAGTCCATTTGAAACACTTAGACTGAGTAGCCTAATTAGTTAGCTTGCTATGCTAGCAGTCACCAGCTGTAACCCGCGCAATGTGATGTAAACAAAGAATACTAGCAGTGTAAAAGTGACTATGGGGGTGTTATTTCATGTCTACAGGGCTTTAATGGTGTTAAAAGCCCATATTTAGTAAGTCATAAACATGTTTTCAGTGCTCTAACTACCAAATATTACATGTATTGATAAATGATTCCTACTTAGAGGAAATTAACTTAACACACCAATTAACCGTGATAAACGAGAGATTTCATATTCAGTATGTGATTGCAGATGCTTTGTGATTTCATCCTCTTCAAGGCGTGTGATAATGTCAAATTTTTTAAAACAATTTTTTCACTCAAGTAAATATTTCCTGGGCCAGGGTGTGGGGGGGAAACCACTCATTGATCATCTCAACGGTGTGCATGGATTCTGAACCTGTTTTTCTTTAGAGGCGTTGTCCTCCCTCTCATCCCACAGCAAGACTGACCCTACTGTTGCTAGGCAACCGTAGCAATTGTAACTACTTTATTTCAAAGAATCTGTACCTCTGGGCCTATCAGAGTTAAAGTCGAGGGATTCGGCAACCAGTTGTGATCTTGTGCCATGCACGCCCTCTCCGGGCTAAAGCTAAGGTGCATCTGCGGCGGTCTAAATGTAACTGTGGCGGGTAGACCTAAGCTGGCACAGATGCTGAGAAATGGTTTGCTGTTTTACAGGCTACCACGCTACAGTGCTCGCATACGGACAGACGGGGTCCGGTAAGACCTTCTCCATGGGGGGCGCGTACACGTCCGCGCAAGAGAACGAGCCATCTGTCGGTGTCATTCCACGGGTTATCAGGAGGATCTTTGACGAGAAGGAAAAGAGGGCCGATTCTGAATTCTGCCTGGCGGTGTCATATCTGGAGGTTTGAGTTTGACTAAATTACGATTTTTTTTTTTTTTACATCAGTTTACTCAAGTTCTTTCTTTAAAAAAAAATCACAGATCTACAACGAGGATGTTTTGGATTTGTTATCCACCTCTAAGGATAAACCTGCAGTCAGCATTCGGGAAGACCCCAAAGAAGGTATTAAGGTAAGTGACCAAAATATTTAAAAAAAAACATTACCAGACACCAAAGCAGATTTTTTTTTAAGCTGTGGTGTTGGGCGGCATTTTAGCTTTTTAGAATTCAAATTTTTACATTTTACACTTTTTTAGCAGCATAGTGTGTGTGTGCTTTTTGGGTTAGCAAATAAAATGCCTGTTAATAAATTGCACAAATCCTTGAATACAACTTTGCCCAGTAATTAAGAAACCGACGTAGCCTGCATGCTAGCTTTTCTAATGGGATGTCAGCCTCTGCACACATTGCTACAAAATCTTCAACAAACCGTAATGCCCGTGCTTGAGATTAAGGAGGACGTAATCACCCAGTCAATTCCAACGGCAGATGTAAGATGTTGTTTCATGACACGCTTATTTTGTTTACACGGTTAGACGACTTGTAGCAAATGGCGCCGGCAGTGAGTTCGCTGTGTTGAGAATGTCAGTTGACCAATGTCTGGAAATGTCCAAGACGAACCAGGTGCAAAAAACCCAAAACGTGCTTCTCGCCTTTTTTCCCCACTCAGAACCATCGGGTATTGTGAAACGCTCTTTACATTATAGCGGTGAAAATATACTCATCCAGTCCTAGTCCCTCTACTCGGGCAGAGCAGGTGGCTCCTCCCGCTCTATACAGTGTTCTATACAGCTTTCCCTATTGACATCGTGGGTCACCTTTCGTGCACTTACTATATATTTGAAGGTTAGCCGCAGCAAGACGGAGTACATGTGTGTACTGAGAGGGACCCAAGTGGAAGAGTGAGGTTACAGGGAGAAGAGATAAAGAAGGTGGAGGATTTGAAGTACTTAGGGTCAACAGTCCAGAGCAATGGAGAGTGTGGAAAAGAGGTGAAGAAGAGGGAATGGGTGGAGAAAAGTGTCGGGTGTGATAGAAGAGTTTCAGCTAAAATGAAAGGAAAGGTGTACAAAACTGTGGTGAGACCAGCGATGTTGTTTGGTTTAGAGACAGTGCCGCTGAGGAAAAGACAGGAGGCAGAGCTGGAGGTAGCAGAGATGAAGATGCTGAGGTTCTCTTTGGGTGTGACCAGGATGGACAGGATCAGGAATGAGCACATCAGAGGGACAGCACATGTTAGAGGTTTTGGAGATAAAGCCAGAGAGGCCAGACTGAGATGGTTGGGACATGTCCAGAGGAGAGATAGTGAATATGTTGGTAGAAGGATGCTGAGTTTTGAATTGCCAGGCAGGAGGCCTAGAGGAAGAGCAAAGAGGAGGTTTATGGATGTAGTGAAAGAGGACATGAAGGTAGTTGGTGCAAGAGAAGAGGATACAGAAGACAGAGTTAGATGGAGGCAATTGATTCGCTGTGGCGACCCCTGAAGGGATAAGCCCAAAGAAGAAGAAGATGAACAAGCATTGTGTTTTGCATCCTGATTGGCTCAGGGAGAACCCACGTTTTGTATCTGCGTCCTGATTGGCTACGGGACTATAGACCATTGCCAATCTCCTCTGTGCCTTCCTGTGCAGTACAGAATGCCTTTGATTTACCAAATGTACATAAATGTTCCATCGCTAGAAGTGTGACTGTCTGTGTTCAAGTTTTATCCCTGACTGATTTTACCCACAACGTCGACGAATCGTTCTCCACCATTAAAGGCACCTGCGGCCACACCCAAATGGCAAAAGAGGATGCTAACCAACGCACAAAAAGTTGGACTTCTGGACATGTAGAAGTCACGCAGCGGTAGGGCGCCATTACACGCATTGTTTGGTGTTGAAACATTGTTGGTTTTCACTGTTACTGCTCAGTTGTGGGTTCTGTTGCTGGCTACTTTGCGCATTTCTCTTATTGCAGGCTATTTTGTGAAGTTATGCCCAGCGATAAACGAGGGAACACTCTACTCTGGTTCACCCGGTATTAGTGATGTTAGGACAAATCATCAGGTACACTTGGTCAAATCAAAATTTGTTCCAGTCCTTCTTACCTCCAGGTAGCTACACCGGTTAGTACCATACCAGTCTTGAGAAGCACAAAGTCGTGTTTGGTATCGGTTTGAAAAGATGGTGTCATGCATCTCTAATCGCGACGTCTTTCAATGCGTCTTCTGAATGCCTTGTAGTTGTTTTCATTCATTTAGCCACTTTTATGCTTCAGAATTGAAGCAAAACGAGAGATAAAATGTGCTTACCTGTGCGTATTTTTGAAAAATCGTTGCTTTATTAGTTGTTGCTGTCAACATTTCAGTTTCTTCTTTTACATTTCGCCTTTTTGCTCTATTTTTAATATTTTTTTTAGTTTCATTTTATTTCTACAATGTTCCACGGGCAAACACACTTTGGTCACCCCGGCGGTACAATAAATGAACTTTCCACTTAAATGTCCATTTCCAGATTGTGGGGTTAACCGAGAAGCAGGTGACCTCCACCCAGGAGATGGTGGGCTGCTTGGAGCTCGGAAACTCGGCTCGCACTGTCGGCTCCACAGCCATGAACGCTGCGTCGTCGCGCTCGCACGCCATCTTCACCATCACTCTGGAGCAGCGCAAAGGGAAAGACAAGTTGGTGTTGTTTTCTCTGTCTTTTCCGGTTCTGTACTCCCTGGTTACTTTCATCTTGTCTGAATCCTGTCTGAACACGAGGCACACCTTTTTGTTTTTGCAGAGTGGACTCCATAGTTTCTAAACTACACCTTGTGGACCTGGCGGGCTCAGAAAGGCAGAAGAAAACCAAAGCGGAGGGCGATCGTTTAAAAGAAGGTGCGGCACCTCCAAGCCTGGCGTGGCCTAACCTTGAATTAGACATTCAACTCCTGATGTATGCAGCGCCAACGTTCTGTGCCCTCTCGCCGTGTCCCCAATAACGTTTCCATCCGCAGGCATCAGCATCAATCGAGGCCTTTTGTCTCTGGGTAATGTGATCAGTGCCCTGGGGGATGAAAGCAAGAAAAATGCCTTTGTCCCTTACAGAGACTCCAAACTCACTCGCCTGTTACAAGGTAGGTTTTGATTTATTTTGAGGTCGCTCCGACGCGTCGTCCCCTTTGAGGACGTTGACGTGTAATATTTACAGCAAACATTGTGCACACTGCTTGTGTCGTCTTTCGTTTCGGTTTTCAAAACTTTCATGATTCACTTGCACATTAGACAGGGGCTGTGATGGTGATGTGGTTAGCATGCTGGTTTAGGCGGGATTTGTTTGTGTACGTGTGTCCCTGTGATTGACGGGCGCCCAGTCTAGCCCAAAAAGTCAGCAAGCATAAGCTCCAACCTCACCTGCAACCCTGAGCGGGATAAGCGGTAAAAATGAAATGTTTTCATCAGATTCCTTGGGAGGCAACAGCCACACGCTGATGATCGCGTGCGTCAGTCCTGCAGACTCCAACATGGAGGAGACCATCAACACGCTGCGATACGCCGACCGAGCTCGCAAGATCAAAAACAAACCCGTAGTCAACGTTGACCCCAGAGTGGCAGAAATGAGCCGTTTGAAGCAACAGGTACATAGAAAGCAACAAAACTTGCATGATCTTCCCTTGCGTTGAGGAAACAACTGCTATCTTGCAAGGTGCTAGCCTAACTATCCTGCCGGGGGATAGCATGTTAACTGTTAGCATGATAGCGTTATAGCTATTTTGCTCATATCTAAATGTAAATGCATACATAACATGATGTTGGGATACTATAGAACTGCCTTGGCACATTCAATATTAGGTGCTATCTTGCCAGGTCCCTGCATGCTAACTGTAACGTGGTAGCATTTTAAACTGTTCCGCTTGCATGTCCACATGCATGATGTAGGGACAAAATAGAACTGCCTTGGCACTTTTGCTATCCGGTGCTATCTTGATAGGTGCTGGCATGCAACCAGTCACCATGTTATGGTTTTAGCTATTTTAATTATGTCAAAAATGAAATGTAAACTATTTCTGTTGAAAATGAATTTAACCACAACCAAAAGCATGGTATGTTGTTGTTATGGTGATATACACCTGCCAGGGAACCTTTTGTATTTAACACACTGTTAGCATTTTACTCATGTCTAAATGCAAACGCATACATAGCGTGATGTAAGGATACTGTGGAACTGCCTTTGGCACTTTGGGTACTTAGAGCTGCCTTGCCAGGTGCTAGCATGCTAACTGTTAGCATCTTAGCTGTTGTTCTCATGTTTAAACTAAATGTATAGATAGCATGATCTACAGCAGGGGTGTCCAAAGTGCAGCCCGAGGGCCATTTGGACTCGTTTACGTATATCATATTTTTGCATGTTGTACAAATGAAATTAAACACTTAAAAACAGCAAAAAAAAAACCCAGATTATATGTTATTAATAATTAATAGCACAAAGCTGTGGCAAAGTAATATATGTTAATAGTTGTTTTGAAAGGCTTTTTATTAAATACATAAACATGTCAGATCGGCCCTTTGCAATGTTAGCAATGTAGCTATTTTACTCACCTCTCAATGCAAAATACATGCTGCATGCATGGCATGACACGATAGAAGTGCCTTGGAACTTGTTGTACCTAACATGCTGCTATATTTCTAGGTGCTAGCATGCTTACTATTTTATTTATTAATATTTTTATTTATTTCTTCATTTTCTACATTTACATGTCATGGTGCAAAGTCAGGACACAGCTGCATCAGTTGCTAATGTTAGCATTTTGCATGTCATTGAGATTTTGTTCTTCAACAACAATCTGTTCAAGCAAGAGATGTTCTCAATACATCTGCAAAGGTGGTTAACATGCAAGCTGTTAGCGCGCTAGCAAACGCTGGGCCAGAATTTCCCAAGTTCCTAATGACCTGTATCGTCTGAGAGCAGCTGATGATGTCGTGGGGCTGGGATATCGTTTGATTGCGTGTTTTTGTTCATAGGTTCAGGAGCTGCAGGTGATGCTGCTTCACGCACGAGGAGGAGTTGCACCAGTGCTGTCTGGGTAAGACACGGCTGCCGTAGGATTTATGTTGAATGGACTTTGTATGGATGTTACATTTCGGATTTTTATTTTTCCTCCACAGTTCCGAATCTGGAGAAAATGTGAATAAGCTGCTTAAACGGAACCATATCCTGCAAGATGAGAACAACAAATTGAGCAAGGAGCTGAGCGAGGCCGCCGTACAAACTGCACTCATGTTTGAGAAGATCATTATGGTGAGTTGCGTTGATCTTGGTTGTTTAATTTGTTACATTTGTATCCATGTTGTATACTGTTTTGTTACAGACTGAACAAACAAATGAGAAACTACAAAGCAAACTGGAGAAACTGCAGCACCATGCAGCGTAAGTTTGGAAAGACTTTTATGGATCGGTACGTCCCCTGGCATTTGATAGCCGCCTCCAAAGATGTACGTGTGGGTTGTATTTCAGTTGCACTGTGGATCTTGAGAAACTATTGGTGACACTTGAAGATCAGGAGTTGAAGGAGAACGTGGAGGTGATGAAAAACCTGCAGGATGTTATCTTGGAGCTGAAGGTATGAACAACCACGTCAGTTGTGTTTTGAATTTTTTTCAAGTTGGAAGGAGTCTTGGAGAACACAGTGGAACTTCTGTAATTCATCTTAAATTAGATAATTCACATTTTTTTCAAGCTTGAAAATGGCTACATGAACTAAACTACAAATATAAGGCATTTAGAAGGCTCTCTGGCTTTTGTAAAATTTTGAAATTTTTTAGTTGGATTCCAACTTTTTTTCTTAAGACTCCGTTTTTGTAAAATGACAGCTGATTTTTTTGTTAAATGGTATATTTCTGGACTATGCTGCCAAAACAGGGCCATACACTGCATTGTCAAGTACGATAATGTCCATGTCAACTAAGAATGATTATCTTTGTACAAATGTCGTGTTAATTCTGATTCGTAAAGGCTGAAAAAAAAAAGTATACATATGTTTTTTTCTAAGAGCGAGAGTGCGGGTATCGCCGCCTCGATTGACGCCATGGCCGCAGGAGTGGACGTGCCGGATGGATCCGCCAGTGGCAGTAAAAATGAAGCTGATGACTCCCCATCAGTAGGTTGACAGTTGCAGTTCCCATGTGTTGTTTGCATGTTTTGCCCTTTGCTTGCATGGGTTTTCTATTTTGGCTTCCCTCCACACCCCAAAACATGCTTGTTAGGCTAACTGGAATATTTAAATGGCGCATAAGTGTGCCTACCAGCGTGTGCCGACCACTGCCTCTCACCGGGGTAGGCTCCAGCTCACCTACGACAAGCGGTAGAGCAAATGGATGGATATTCATGTGCTCGCTTCCCATCATCAAAGGTTAAGCAATGTTATTCAGTGTCTTCTAATTTGAAAGTGCTTTCCCCTCTCTTGCACATTAGCATACCGACAACGCAACTGCTGGCAAGGATACACCAGATGGCTTCACGGCCCACCATGCATTGCGACAGGCCCAACTCTCCAAGGAGCTGATTGAGCTCAACAAAGTGTTGAGTTTGAAGGAGGCATTTGTCAAGAAAATGTGCCAGAATGACAGCCAGCTGGAGTCCGTGCAGTCGGAGCAATGGGTGAGAAGAGTTTAGCTCGTGTGACGATGCGCAGCCAACAGCTGCTCTGGTGGAGCATGATGTTGTCCATAAATAATTAGACATTTTCCACATAATCCTACAGCTTAATGTACAGTCTCTACAGTCTGCGGTGGATTCCCTGCAAAAGGAGAAAGAGGAGCTCGTTTTTGCACTCCAGTCTGCAAAGAAGGAAACCAACCAGGCGAAGTATGCTCTCGTAGATGTCACGTTTTACACTCCATCTTTATTTCACATGCACTTTTCTCTTCTAGCCTGAGCGAGCAGCGGAGGAAGCGTCTGCAGAAGCTGGAGAGCCAGCTGGGCGACATGAAGAAGAAACTTCTGGAGCAGTCAAAACTGCTCAAGCTCAAGGAGTCTTCTGTTCAGAAAGTCAGCAAGCTGGTGCAAGAAATACAGGCAGGTTTTTTGTTTTGGTGACCAGGGGGTGACGAGACGATACATGAAATCAAGACCAGAAGTGCTTTCATTCATATTTGCGTTTGCTTAGTTGTATCCACACCCTAGAAGCCCCGCCTCCACCTACTGGGAGAAAAACACTGAATGAGTGACTGGAGTGCGAGACCATACAGGGCAGTGATATCATTTGCAGTCGTGTCTATCAGGTCCTGGGAACCATGGACTATGATTTCAGTTTTATCTGAGTTTAAAAAGGAAAAGTTTGAGGTCTTCCTGTTTATAAGACACTTCTGGAGGGCTTTCTAAGGTACTAGCATGGAATCCTGTGGGATGCCATGACTATTACTGGTGGATACAAACGGCAGGTGATCTGGAAATCAGGACTAAAACAATTTTAATCCAGAGGACATGTTCTAATTTCCGTATTAGAATTTGGTGACCAATTGCGTCAAATGTCGTCGTCAGGTCTAATAAAACTAATACTGAATCAATGCTTTAGTCTGAGGTGGTGGAAACAGCTCTTGCTCTGTGGTCCTAGCTTTTGTGCCTGAAGGGCGGTGGAGTGTATGGGCGTGTTCACTGGTCAAAAAGCATGCCTGTTTGGTCCCTCTCCGGGAGGGAAGGGCACTGATGTCCATCCATCCATTTTCTATACCGCCTATTCTCATTAGGGTCGCGGGTATGCTGGAGCCTATCCCAGCTGACTTTGGGCGGGAGGCGGGGTAAACCCTGGACTGGTCGGGGCACTGATGTAATAATTTTTTTCTAATATTGCCGTAATCGACTGGCAAGTCCCAAAAATCGACCAGTAGGGTTGGTGACCCCTTCTCTAGGATCTTGGACAAAAATGAAACGTTGATATTGGACGTTAGGTGTCACGGCTCAGGTCGTAGAGCGGTCATCTCCCAATCTGGTGGTTGCTAGTTTGATCCTCTGTCTGTGACTAGATTTCAACACATTTCTAGGATACTTCAATATTCATTGTAAAAATAAAAAAAAAATTCCCATTCACATGCAATTTGTACTGAAATTGGTTCATCTGGTTTAGATTCAAAGTGGAGAATTCAGTCTCACGTGCTTCTGAGTAATTCTGTTTTTCTGTCACTGCAATGTGCTGGGAAAAGGACTGGATGGCTTCTATTCATGGTCTTGGAGTCTAACAGGAAACCCATTGTACTTGCAGGCAATGAAAAGCCAGCGTACGCAGCTGATGAGGCAGATGAGGGAGGACTCTGAGAAATTTCGACAATGGAAAGGCCAGAAGGATAGAGAAGTGCTGCAACTCAAAGAGAAGGTTTGTGGACTTCCAGACGCCGGCAGGAATGGATTTTTTTTACACATGAATGTCTACTTTTGACAGGATCGCAAACGGCAGTATGAGTTGCTTAAACTCGAGCGGGATTTCCAGAAACAGGCCAATGTCCTGCGTCGGAAAACGGAGGAGGTCAGGCTTTTTAGTGTTGTCATTCTGAAATGTGAGTTTAGCAAAAATATTCTTAACAGCTGGGGAATATTTCTTACGACAGGCTGCAGCTGCAAATAAGCGACTCAAAGATGCCCTGCAGCGGAGAAGTGAGGCAGCTGAGAAACGCAAGGATTATCCAAACCGGGGGACGGAGGGAGGGGCTGCGAGAGTGAAGGTAGCATTTGTTTTACAGCAAAACGTAGTACAGTACAGTTGTCTCTTGTTTATCACCTTTAATTGGCTCCAGACCGCCATAAGTGAAGTAGGATTCAATATTAATAACCGGAATATTTTTGTAGTTACAGCATAAGGATTGAAAACTTGTTTTTGACTTTTTAAATACAGTTTTTTAACATAATAGAGGCCTGTATACATGAAATAACACCCCCATCATCACTTTTACACTGCAAGAAACTGCACTTTTTGGGGGGGAATCTTGCTCATCATCCACAATATTGAAATTATGTAAGACAGGAACACAAAATCTGCTCATTTCTGTGCGTTCTCAAGATGTAAAAACAGCTAAAAAGAGAAAGCATGTAATGGGATGCTGCTATTCCACCTATAAAGTGTTCTGGAGGAAAAAGCACCACCAAGGCTCCATTTACATCTTGTGACGTGCATATTAACCAAGCTGCAGCAATATTGGTATTAACATTATTGTGCCCAAGAACTACTTTCTCTCACACTCTAGCTTCACCTCACACTTGCTCACAATGCCTCCGGCTTTTATATGTTGCTACGTGAAACCAATGCACCCAGGAAGGAAGTTCCGCCAATGCTTACAATTAGCAAAATAGTGTAAGTATTACATTTGATCATGAATCTGCCTGTTACTACATGCTCACAGCATGGATACAAAACCTTTTTGGAGGTGTTTTAATAGCGGGTTTGCTAGGCAAAATAGGTGTGTTCCATTTCATGCATTAAGTACCTGCCTCTTCTTAGCTGCAGGGAGATGTGTGTTCATGTCTCACATGAGTGCAGTTTTCCTTTAAGAAAGTATTTCAGAGTGAGGAAAAATGACAAAGTGATGAATAAATAGCTATCTGGAAGCCAAACATTTACCACTTTCACAAGGAATGAGAGGAGGGCCTTTTTTGACTCTCAGCCCTGGCAAGTTAGCTGGCAGTCTCCATGCAGTGTGAAAGGTCATGTAATCTAACGTCATGTCTCATAACATTACCACAATACTACATATGACTTATTTTTAAGACTAATAGGCCATAGTCAACCATGAAGCAGCGTTTTTTATTTAATTTTTTTAGCAATATATGAACCGTGATATAGCGAGGGACGACTGTATTGACATTTTGCACCAACACTGTCGGCTACTCCCCACAACTGAATACGGTTTGGGGTCATGTGATCAGACTTGGCTTCTCAATGAAGTGGAGGTGATGGTTAGCACAGAGGAGGCCCGCCGACACCTCAATGACCTCCTGGAGGACAGGAAAACTTTGGCTCAGGAGATAAACCACCTCAAGCAGCAGATTGACGCTGGGGAGCGACCGGCCGCCAAAATCAGGGTGAGTTGAACAAGTGTGCAATTTCAAATGAAAGCTGACTTAGTATTTTGAAAATAACGTTATCGTGCGGTATCGTTTCATGAAGCGTCGGACGCTGATCATATCTGAGTTGGAGACCCAGGGGGCGCTGGAGACCCCTTTGACCAAACAGTTGGAAAACCTGAAGACAGAAATTGAACTCAGGTAAGTCGGCATAGTCAGTCTGTGAAGGAGACTACTGGACCAGCACCGGTCATGCAATCGCTCTATATTGGATTAAAAAAATCTCTCCATGTTAACGGATACCGACCCGATGCAACTTATCACCATACAGCACACCTTTTTTTTGTCATGACTAAATGACCCTTTTTTGAACAGGAATGCACAGATAGCGGACCTTCAGCAGAAGGTTCTTGCTGCAGACGGTGAGGGACGTTTGAAACAGCGTATAGACAGCATCAGAAACATCGTTGATGCCAAGTGTGCAGTCAGGGTCCTGGTAGCTGAGGTGAGGTTCTAAGTAGTCACATTATAAGACTTAAATTGAAATGTTAACCATTGATTTTTGTTTTGTGTGTGCACGTTTGATCTTTTATTCAGCTGGTGTCCGCGACGACGGCCGCAGCCAAGCTAGAGAGTGAACTCCAGCAGGAGAAAGCAAACGGACAAGACTTGAGGAAAATGTTGGCTGACGAGAGAAACGTTATGTCCACCATGGATATGGAGCACCAGCAGCAGCTAGTGGAGTTGGAGCAGAGGCACCAAGAGAAGGTACTGTATTCGATTAGCATTATTAAAGGACATACACGGCCTTTTTCAACTATGGTGGTGCCTTCGTTAGTGTCATTCATTTGTTCCAGAAGGTCAAACTCAAGCCACAGAGGCGACTGCTTGGAGGGCAATCCTTTTTTTTCCCTTTTCATCCATAATCTATAGGCAGTTAAAGAGCCTTACCCATAAGAGCCATTTTGTTTTGGGTAGAAAAAAACCTGACAAGTTGGGCCCCGAAAACACTTTGTCATGAAGTAACAAACAAGTAAATGGGAAAAATCAAATTTCTGAAAAGTGCTAACCAAGACAGACATTAACCAAGGTACCACCGTAAAATGTTTGATTTATTCCCCTCCCCCCCGGCAGGTTCTTTATCTCCTCAACCAGCTCCAGAACAAACCCATTTGTGGAGGGTCGGATGCAACAAAGCAGGAAAATGAGGAGAGTCCAAAAGAGAAGGAGCTACTGCAGCGCCTCAAGGTTCAGGTTAGTGAGCACAGATAAAAATGGAATATGCGAATATTCCTCGGTGACGAGGTTCTTCTCACTTCTATTAGGAAGAGGAGCTGGAGAAATTGCGCAATTTAAGCGAGCAGAACCACAAACTGGTGGAACAGAATGAACAGTACAGACAGGTAAGTGCATTCAGGTCCCTAACAAACTTAAAAGAGTCGTATACTTGCTCTGAAATACGCGGTGCACTCGAACACCTCATCCGCCTCCAGCACAATGTGCTTTCAAAGAGTACAGTAGGAGACAGACACAGAGTTGTTCATCGTTACGTGTCTTTGCTTTTTCTCCACAGAAACTCTCGCTGCTGGCATCAGGAAAGAAAGTCCTTGTGGCGAGCACCAACAATGACAAGAGCCCGAATGATTCCTTTGAGTATGTTCCTCCAAAGGTACAAGATGTTTCTCTGTGGCTCCACCTAGCTTTGCCCACCGGTGTTGGATGACATTGTCTACTCTCCAACGTCTCGTGACTCACAACATGATTAGAGCCGTCCTATCTACGTAGTCTTGGAGAACAAACTCGTGAAGCACTGAATCTGTCCTATCCAGCCTTTGTGCATGAACCGTAGAAGCCTGCTAGATAGGATTTGAGCCGCCCTGTCTAGTCTTTGCTCATGAACTGATTAAAAACTAGAACTGTCCTATCTAGTCTTTGAGCATGAATTGACGAAGACTGTTAGCTATGACTACAGCTGTCCTATCTAGCCTTTGAGCATCAACTGATTAAGCACTGGCACTTTCCTATCTGGTCTTTGAGCATGAACTGATTATGTCTGCTAAATAGGATGTGAGCTGTTCTATCTAGTGTTCAAGCATGAACCGATTAAGCACAAGAGCTTCCCTTTCTAGTTTTAAAGCACAAACAGATTGAACATTAATGCTGTCCCATCTAGCCTTTCAGCATGAAATGATCAAGCACGAGAGCTGTCCCATCTAGTCTTTCAGCATAAACTAAGGACAGGAGCGGGTCTATCTAGTGTTCGGGCATGAACCGATTCAGCGCGAGAGCTGTCCTATCTAGTCTTTAAGCATTAACAGATTGAAAACTAATGCTGTCCCATCTAGCCTTTCAGCATAAAATGATTAAGCACAAGAGCTGTCCCGTCTAGTCTTTCAGCATGAATTAAGGATGAGAGTTGTCCTATCTAGTCTAATTTTTGAGCATGAACAGGTTGAACCTGCTGGATAGGATCCGAGCTGTCCTGTGAATCGTTTTTAAGAATGAACTGACTAAACACTAGCTGTCCTATCTAGTCTTTGAGCATGAACTAATTAAGCACCGGGGCTGTTTTATTTAGTTGATGAGTATGAATTGATTAAGTAGGACTACACCTGTCCCATTTAATTTTTGAGAATACATTAATGAAGCCTGCCACATAGAATTAGAGGTGTCCTGAACATGAGAGCACATGAGAGACCAAAGGTTTTGTGAAACAACCTAAACCGTCCAGTTACAACACCCTGATATTCACGTTTCCTTCTTGTTTGTGTTCTGAAGCCTAAAGGGAAGCGCTTCACCACGGCTAAAGCGCAGCTAAACACGGCGATTTACATTGAAGACCTGTTGTCTCCCAGCGAAGACGAGAAGGACGAGGAAGAGGACGAGTGGCGTCCTGAGAAACTGGAGAAAGGACGCCGAGCCTCGAAGAAGCCAAGAGCCACTGGGGTAAAAAGAGCCTTACAGAGACCGTGTACAGCCGTCATACAATACAGTCTTGTGGAGCCCTTTTTTGCATGTTTGTCACACCTAAATGTTTCAGATGATCAAACAAATGTAAATATTAGTCTGACGACTGGACACAAAATGCAGGTTTTAATTGAAAGCTTTTATTATTAAGGAAGAAAAAACTGTAGACCTACAAGGCCCTGTGTGAAAAGGTTATTGCGCCCCCCCCCCCCCAAAAAAAACATAATTGAGATCTCTCAGTGTAGGACTCCAGCAAACCACAAGTGAGAATTTTGAGAAAAACGGCCTGCATGGCAGAGTTCAAGACCAAAACCACTGCTGGACAAAAAGAGCATCTTGATGTTGGGATCTTTGGGGAAAATACTTTATGGTCTGATAACTCAAATGACTTTTTCACTCAGGGCCATGTAGCTTTGCATTTTTTTCTCTCTTCATTTTTAAAAGTGTTCATTTGACTAATATTTACGTATTTTTGATGATTAATGTATTTATGTGCTGTTTTGCGTGCAGTGTTCGTGTAAGGGTCGTTGCAGCAACAAGCAATGTCGCTGTCGTAAAGGCAAGATGGCGTGTGGGGAAAACTGCCAGTGCGACCACGAGAAATGTCGGAACATGGACGCCCAGCAGGTCGGTCAATTTCATAAGGCACACTTAATTGGTCACATCGGAGCTGCGTACTCTTTGGTTGTTTATTCATCCTACTGTCATTGTAGCACGCATTTTAAAAGTTGGCCTCTTCTGTACATTTCAGAACCCGAGCGCCATGGAAAGCGTTTCCAGAGACTCTGTGTCTCTCCAAGACCAGACGGCCGCCAGTCCAGACGCCACATTCTTCAGGCCACCGTCGTGCACACCGACCAAGAAGGTAAGCGCTTATCCCTCTCAAGCAAACAACCACTCGCTCAGTGTCCAAGTCCCACACACAGGTTGTGCTTCCCCTCAGGTGCTGGAGGAAATCGGGGACATTGGACCCAGCCCGGCTGGTCTCCAGTTGGGGTGCAAGCCCGTCCTAGAAGAGGACGAGGAGGACGTGTTCCAGGGGGAAGAAACACTGAGAGTAAACTTCCTCAAGAAGAAGAAACGACTGCTGACAAGTTTTCAGGACAGTTTCTTCTCCGGCTGCGCTCTAACCGGAGAGGAATCTTAGACCGTTTTGCAGTAGACGTCATCAAATTCTTTAGTGTCCGACTGACCTGTCTGTTTATAATTTAGTCACTACATTGTGCTATTTCTATTCGACTCGCATCTGTTTTTAAAAAATCCTCTTTTTAGTTGATGCTTTGATTTTACTTTGCCTAGAAAATGAAATAAATTTGGGTTACGCCACAAAACTTTATCTGCAACTTCTCTAAGACATGTCAGTTTCAATTTACGTCAACAAAATGATAGAGAATGAAAGTAAAACAGCCGGCTCTTTTGGCTAAACTCCCTAATCCGCTCCCAAATGGCGCCTCCCACATTTTTCAACACAACATGTTTACAGTGAAACGACAAAACATTAGGCGAAAAGCCGCCAAGTTCTCTCTCAAAAATTGCTGTGAGATCAAAACTAATTCATATCTTTCAACTTGTTTTGCTCAACTCCTTGAGTCAACTCAAAAAGTCCAAATATCTTCTAAACGATAACGGTTAAAAAAAAAAAATGCTCCAATGAGGCCAGGTTACCCGTACTGCGCCGGTGAGCAAATCAAGTGCTCCCTCTTCCTCCTGCCTCCTCTCGGGCTTGCTCTGTGCAATGGCTTCCAGTCACGCCCAGGTGGCGCTAAAGATCACATAGACGCTATTCAAAGTTTGCAACTGAAATGACAAAATTGCGTTATTATTTTGAAGACAATTGTGCGTCGGTTCTCTTGGCTGAAGGGACGCTCGTGGTTGCGTGCGTGCGTGCGTGCGTGCGGTGACTCATAAGCGAGCAAAGGAGAAGCGCGAAGTTCCTCATCGCCCACAGCGTGCGAGGATTTTAGGAGGACATGTCACGTTAACGGCCGACTCCCACGCAACCGATAAGGTTGGTTTTATACCTCTCTTATTTATAAATGCCGTCAATCATTCATTGCACACGGTCACACGACGCAGCTAACATGAGCTACGCGTTTTTGCAACGTTAGACTACTGATGTGTGGGTCGCGAACGAATCGGCTCTAAGAGCCGGCTCTCTTCTCTGGGAGCCAATTGAGAGACGGTTAGTTTTTGTTCTAGTCTTGTTTTCTGTTGGTGACGCAATAGAGGCGGGGGTTAAACACAGAGGAGTAATATTTTTTTACAATACATTTTTGTAGCTGTTCATTGAGGATTGAAATAAACTACTACTACTTGGGAGTCGAAAGAGCAGGCTCTTCGTAGTGAACGAAGCCAAAAGAACCGGCTCTCTGAAAAGAGCCGAAGTTCCTATCACAACGTTAGACGGGTGTTTTCCAACCACTGCTCCATGGCGCAGTGTGCTGTGGGAAAGCATCCACTTTCACCTAATTGGCGTAAAAACATTTCTTGAAAATGAGTCCGCCAGTATTGTGCCATTCCTGAGTGTGCTGTCCAATGATCGGCAGAGTAATCCTGTAATAAGCTAAATAGCAGTAGGTGGTAACGCTTTAAATTGACTTGATGTTGTTTCTACATTCTACCGATAATAATGTTTACATTTCCTGCTGGTGCTGTGCCTTGGGATTTGTGTAATGAAAAAAAGTGTGCCTTTGCTCAAAAAAGGTTGAAAAACACTGTTAGACTGCCGTTCGGCTATTCAGGCTGCCATCCGAGCGAGATTCTACGCATGCGCAAGTCTGCATGGCGCCGCGTTCAACTTGAAATTCCCAAGCGAAGAAGAAGACCGGGGGAGGGGGAGGGGGTGTTTACTTCCTCGGGAAAGCAAAGTAAAGACACAGAAGATTAAATAAGACAATATTTGTATGTATATGTATACAATTAATAAAAAATACATATTTTTAATGCCAGATTGTTCTCGAAAAAGACACTTAAAAGGTGGCATGACTCCCGAACGCTTCCGGTGTACGGAATCGTATCAAACAGTATCTCAACACCCAAGCTTTATTTTTTAAACTCCCAATTTGAGGAAATCATACATACATGTGCGTTCTGTTAGGCAGTTGTTAGTATATGACAGCAAGAAAACACCTACAACCAACATCCTTTTTCGTTCTTTATTTAGTCAAATGCACGCGCGCGCACTACGTCACTTCCTCCTTTTGCGGTTTTTTTTTTACTACCGGGCATCTGCGACGTCACGTGGTGTGATGGTTATTTTAAACGTATGAACAGAAACTGTCGATAACTGCATTTCACATGCGTAATATTGCCGGTTTCTTTTTAAACATATGAACATAAACTGTCGATAACTGCATTTCACATGCGTAATATTGTCGGTTTCTTTTTAAACATATGAACATAAACTGTCAACCATTGCCTTTTTAGTGCCTGTTGCGCAAAGACCTCGCTAGCACGTTTCGTTCGTCTTTATTCACCAAGACTGAGCTACGTAAAAATTTACGCAATACGCGCCGACGTCATATCCGGTCGTGCTTAAACTACACGAATGAATGCAAATACAATGAAAAGGCAACAACCATAAGCAGAGTGCAAGAATGGATTTCGTTTGTTTTTTGTCCATCCAATCCTAACTAGCTAGCAAAACAAAAATGTATGCGCTTGCACCATGAATACAATATGAGGAAAAAAAGATTAGGTTGTAATTCGTCCACTATTGGTGACCTTTTTAGTCTACTAAAACAATCTTGGATTGGGTTTATGGCATTGCAGTGATAAATGTTTATGGGTGAGTGGGCCCAGCATGGCTGGCCGTGCACAGGACTTACTGTAAGCCACCTCTTTATTATCATATATGACATCATGTGTTTCAGAAAGGATTGCTTTTAGATTTTTAGTACTTTTATTTAATCTAACCAAGCAAATTTATGATATTTTGAAACAGGACTATATATAATTACATTGCCAAAGTGCATTTAAGTTATTTTATTTTTTTACACTCACATCTTTTTTTCTGTATTTATTTTTTACCCTTAATTTAGTCATTTTAATTTTTTGGTTGACTGTTTTTTTACACTTATTTTATTTTCTTTGGTTCGGTGATTTTCAAAACTTTATTTTGACATTTTTTTTATTTCACACTTTTATTGAAGTAATTTTTACTTTCATTTACTCTAATAATGTCTTTACACTTTTTTCTTCATTGTTTGCACTTTTATCTAAGTTGTTTACATTTTTACATTCATTTTGTCCCTCATTTACATTACTGTTTAGAAATAATATATTAATTATTTTGATAAATTATTATAATTATATTTGCTATACCTTTAAGTCAAAACCAAACAAACGTATCTGGTTTTCAAAACCCCTTGTTATATTTTGAAACATGTGTTTAAGTCATTTTATTTATTTTTTATTAATTTACTAATTACTTTTATTGCAGTCATTTTCCTTTTTTTCCTTTTTATTTTTTTTACCGTTTATTGAAGTCATTTGTATTTTCATTTATTTTTTAAAAACATTTTTACACATTTACTTATTTTTATTTAACACTTATTTGTTTTATTTTTAATTTTCTTTACATTGATTTAAGTCATTTCTATGTGTATGTATTTTTATTATATTTTACACTTGTCCTTTTTATTTGTATACATTTTTTGACACTTTTATTGAAGTCTTACTGAATAACTACTGAGATAACTACGTAAGTATTATTTTCTACTCTTTTGCGGTGGTGTAGAGTGTGATTTTTGACTTGGCTGTCTGCGACCCACCCCAAATGCATCCGCTAGCGCTTTGGGACCCGACCCACCCGTAGAACCTCAGTCAGGCCCATTTCCCCAGCCGATCCAGGTTAATAAAGGCTATATTCAGTGCAAATAAGCATTAGTGTCTTTGTGCAGGCAGAATGCTTGTATTGGATCCTATTAGAAGGCATGTGTGCGCCTAATAAAGTGACTTCATAAGGTGTGGAGCGGAGCTGATCGGAGAGCAAAGTCTGGCCTTGGGGGCTCTTTGCAGGGAAATGTTGCTATCTGGTGCAAATTGCATCTGAAATGATGACCAATCATTCCAAAGGTGAAAGACGGAGATTTATCAGCGTGACACATTATTGCCCTCGCTTCAAGACGTTGGACTCTGCACTCCGGCTTAGTCATGCCTTGAACTTCCAGATAAGATAACCCCAAGTATATGAATGAACCCACAACATGTAAATATGCCTTTACTTTGGAGGAAAACACTGATCTTCCATTCATGTCTGGCTACATTAAAGACAGCCATGCTGCTATTACCTAAAGTGTCTTTTTTGCTACATAACCCACCACGGGGCCAAAGAATGCTGCGCGTGCTTCAGTTTGATAAGGAAGCTAGAAAGACTGTTCAGTTCAATGTCATTAAAGTGGCCATCAACAAATTCAATGTATTTATCTTTCGTATTTTCTACACTGTTTTGTGCACTTAAAACTATAATTAGCCACTAAAAATGTATTTTTGTTCATATTTTTGGATGTCTGGAAATAATTCACTCATACCAAGATTTGGTCGTTTCTTTGTCGGGTCAGTTTTCTGTAACTGAGAGCACAAAACAAGCTCGGTGGTGTTTGTAGCTTCAATGGGGGCCAGTGCAAGACCCCTAATGGCATTTGCAACTTCAATGGGGGCCAGTGCAACACCCCTAATGGCATTTGTAGCTTCACTGGCACTCTATGCGAGACCCCCATTGTTGTAGTTTTAATGGCACCCAGTGCGAGACCCCCATTGTTGAAGTTTTAATGGCACCCAGTGCGAGACCCCCATTGTTGAAGTTTTAATGGCACCCAGTGCGAGACCCCCAT